>JAOTOL010001571.1:1517500-2013535 GCA_034440575.1 Imbricaverruca yamaguchii
CGCGGCTTACCATCAATGGCGACATCAGTTCACCAATGATGCACTACACGTGAACAAAACAATCCAGCTGATAAAGTACATACAATTTGTCGGAGCGAAAGAATTTGCCGTTTCTGATTTCAGAGAAAAATGGAGATGACGTAACGAAAGCATTGATGGAATGTACCATAATTTCCTCCAAGGTTGGTTGGTGAAGAGTGCTGCAGTGGCTGTTGCTAAATGCACAAAAAGCCCAGAAACCTAAGGTCCAAAAATGCATGTCCCAGCATTTTGATCGATCCATCCGTGGCATAACCAGCAGAGGCTTTGCACTTTATTGCACGAAATGATCTTCCAGAATATCGAAATGCTATCACAATAAGTGAACAGCGGAACACGGCTCCATTGTCACATATGTGCTGCAGACTCCCGCGGTAAAAAGGCAGCATATGAATCCTATAGAGCACTAAATATATATTATACCTACCGCTATATAATTCTAGACGCACATTTTATAACTTCATCTTCATAACTTTTGGTAAATGTTCCTTCCAGCACCGCAAAAAGAAGCATCCATGTTTTAGATAGAAGTTGATGTCTAAAAGTGGGTGTTGCCTTCTAGATCCATATGCTAAAAAGGAGACTTACGCGCAATACTGGCTCTGGACTGCCTACTTCAGCGCCACCAATAGCAGTTGTCCGATTGGGCAAATAGTTTGTACGTGTTGCACGACGTTTAAAACACTAACATGGTTAATCTGACAGTCCATTTTCACCCCACACCAGTGGTTAGTTCACAGCGGGCTTGTTTTTGTACTGTCTCTGACTTGTAAATAGTTAGCGCCTACTCTGAAGTTAGTTGAGGGACAGCGGAACGGTCTTAATTCGGCAGTTGTTGGCGGAGGATTCGTATAGGCTGGCTCGAGCGAGAACGTCCAGCAAATGGTTTCTAGCCAGGGGAATATCACCTTAGAGGCATTTGGTGTCTGAGTGCGAATGGAGATGCGGTAAAGCAGACAGCGAGACGTATGTACTTACGTACGTACGTCTCGATACGTGCTTACATACGTACCTACGACGTACGTACTTACGTACGTACACAACATAGCATGCCGTATTTACGTAAGTACGGCATGCTATGTCGTGTAGGGACGTGTTCGATGTTCTACGAGCTAATAACGAGCGGACTGAACAAGGCCGAGAAGAGCTGGTCTCGTTTTTGTGTGTTGTTCCGGTATAAGACGTTACTCAAATGTATCATGGCCCCACGATAATCAGCAGCCTTCTTCATTAAACTAATGATGCCACAGAAAACAGTCCCCCGCCCCCTTTTAAATGCATTTCTGTGAGAATAAATGGTGCGTGCAGCCATATATTCCATTACTTTTATATCTGGCCAAGTGACGTTCGAGTGTTTCTGGTTACAGTGAGGATCGCTATGAAGAGACTCTTTCCATGAGCCTCCCTAACATGAACTACTACAAAATAATCAGCGACATCAGCAATAACTACGCTGGCGCCGATCTCTGCGACACGTGAGTCTTTCGTGCGTGCATGTATGCATGCATGCAGTAACCCGGGTGCAAATGAATGGAACCCAGTTCTCTTTCTGCGGTTTCCACCCGCCGCATGCCCAAATAAGGCATGGCTGAAGGGAGCTGCTAGCCGTCGAGCTGCTAGCCATATATATATATATATATATATATATATATATGCATATATATATATATATATATTAGTATATAGATACATAGCATAACGTAATGAATTTTGGACAAGCTGAAAGGAGCCAAATCATGTGTTGTTTCAGTATACACAATTAATGCTACGCTTCCACTGCCTTTAGGTAGTTAAGAAGTGGTCACCATGGCGTCCTCTGTCACCGCGTGCATCCGGTGCATGTGTGCAGCCGCGCCCTGACGGCACCGTGGCCACGCTGTCGGCAGGGAGGGCATCTCCAACAGCACCATCCGGCTGCACGTGTTCCTCGAGGACCTGTCGTTCGAAAGCATCCGCGAGTCGCCCGCCTACTCGCTGGAGGCGCTCATCTCCAACATCGGCGGGCTGATGGGCCTGTTTGTCGGCATCTCGGCGCTGACGCTGGTCGAGTTCATCGAGTACGCGCTGGACCTGCTCGCCGCCGGCTGCAGACACTGCTGCCGGCGCGGCGGGCGCTCGGAGGCCGGCCGGTCCGGCATCAGGAGGGTGGAGGTGGCGCCACCAGACCGCCAGAGTGGCATACAGTGTAAGGATGGAGCCAGCTGAATGGCACGGAACGAGGTGTGACACCAGCAGACTACGATGCATTGGAGTACTACTCAACCAACTGGCTGCCACGCGGTATAGGTTTTGATTCAGCAGATTGGAAGGCAGTGAGTTGCGGGACCAGCAGGCTGACATACGGTGCGAGTGCAAACATACCAACAGACAAGCACCGACCAAGAGGCCTGGTAACGGTATAAGGGATCAGCGGCCTGCAAAAAATTGCAATCAGGGAACCAGCAGAATGGGATGTGGTATATGTAAGAGGCCAGCAGACTAGTGAACGGCATAAAGGAGCAGAGGACCAGATCAGTTAACGCTGTCAACGCGCTCTAAAACACAAATCCACCACCATTCATCTCGGGTCAAGTCAGGTTATCTGGGGAGAAGATGCCAAATTGCCCTTTTGGTTCAGTATGCAATGCGCTACATGCTTATAGGATACATTTCCACGAGGAACTCCACGAGGAAAAGGACCCACACTTTCGTGCATAACCCAGACCATACTGTCTCGTGTTCTGTCGTGCCCAGTATGTCCCACTGTATGTCACGCGGGAGACATTGGCCTCCATATAATAATTCCGGCTGGATTGACCTCCCAGCATAATTTGGTCAGGTTGCATCGGATGACAACAAGCAATCGCTTCAGGCGGTAAAAGCAGCACCTGCGATCGTGTTTGTTGTCATGATAATATGGCCTGGCATTATATCTCAAAACAGACATGTATGTTTCACCCATGGTGACGTAAGAGGTAAGGATGTCTGTGTATTTTATGCTGCATGTATTTGTGTATAGTGCTGTGTATTTTATAACAATTGAAGTAGCTTTTCCAGTCCTAAGCAGTCATATTTGAATAAAATGAACATCAATGGCTGAGAATGACCTAGTTGAATTCAAACGGTAACAAAATGACCTCGCTACAGCAGCTGCACCTGTATTGATCCGTCAGTATACATTGACCTGATTGCATCCCATTACAAGGAACCGCTTGAGACGCTACAGCACGGTGCCTAAGAACGGCTTCATGACGACATTAGGACGTTACCTAAGATGACCTTAAGGTCGTTTTCAACACAATATTGCCTTGGAATTAATTTGAAGATACAGGAAGTCTCAAGCTGCTACTTCAATTCATTTTTGTGTTATCGTACATCCCCCCCCCCGAGGTGTGGGACCCGTGTTAAGGGGGATCATTTGAGGTCATCACCTAAGTTGACCTCGGATGAGTATGCTTTTAGTTAACGGATTATTCTGACCATTAATTCGAATTTATCATACAGTTGTATCGTAAGGACATTTTTGCACGCAAAAACGGCCTTGGTTAGTCGCATGTGTAGCATGACCATAAATTCGAACTCTGAGGCTCGTCCCGACTTGGCCCGTCCCTATGTGAACATGACATGCGATACGTTTCAATACCCGCAGAATAGTGACGTAAACATCCTGGTACCAGCCTATGTATAATTATAAAATTTTCATTTATGGTGAACATTTGGCACCTGACTTGACCTGACCTTGAAGATCAAGTCAGCCCTGACCTGCCATGCATCACAAATGTGCCATCAATCGCGATATCTTGTTACGGTGAATATGACGGTTTGCTTCATTCCTCTACGACGCATTGATTACGAACATCAGACAGTCACTACGCACGTCAGACAGTATGCATATCCACCACATACCGTGCGGTGGATATGTCCATCTCCTAATACGCATGCACCTTTCAGTCGTCATATGCTTGCAACTGTTTAACCGAAAATTGTTTCGCCCTGCAGGTATCACCATAATCCACACGTTCGAGATTCCTCCGCCTCACATCGAGTTCCTCCCGCCTCCACCAAAGCCCCCTCAGACAGGCGAACAGCCAGACTAAGGTCTCCCTCACATTCATCGGCAAAGCGGGCAAAAAGGCCGGCGCCAAGAAGGCCCAGGGGATGTTCGCTTCAAACAACCGCTGATACGTCTCTCAAGAAGACTGAACAGTGCCGACGGCGGTGACGAAAGCGTGAACCGCCGAGCCACCAGAGGCACACCCAGGGGAGGGGCCCGAGCACCTCGGACAGGACACGACGCGTGCCCGAGTGGACGTTTTGCCGTGCCCGGACAGTGTGTGCCGCCCCAGACGCGAGCCGCGAGTGCTCGGGCCGAGGCCGGGTCGATGCCGCACCCGAGTGCACCGCTGCTGGTGACGAAGGTGTCGCGTGTTGTTTCAGACATTCGCGTGGTGCACAAGTTTGAGGTACCTCAGGAGACCGTGATAAGCGACCGGCCACGGCCGGGGCCAGATCGACCGTCGGGTCGCCACCGTGGCCTCTGTGTCCGCCAACCGACCCGACAAGGCTTGGATCAGGAGCAAGTAGTCGGCTGCGCGTGCGATCGCCGGCCCCGTGGTGCGGTATCATAGGCCTCCCTCCTGCATACTGGGACTGTTTTCAGGCTTCATATCACTTCATGGGTGACGAAGCATCTGGCTTCACATCCTGCAGTCCTGCAGTCATGCAGCCTCGCGGACTTGCTGCTAAAAGTCGTTGTGGT
Organism: Imbricaverruca yamaguchii; assembly: GCA_034440575.1. Lineage (NCBI taxonomy): Eukaryota > Metazoa > Arthropoda > Thecostraca > Neoverrucidae > Imbricaverruca > Imbricaverruca yamaguchii. Next base: position 1,522,278 of record JAOTOL010001571.1, read on the forward strand.
TGCCAGCACCGGCTCTGGTCCACTGATATCTCTGGGTCGTCATGTAGTCTGTCTATGGCCTATGGACATCAATTTCTCTGCTCGGCAGACGTCAGTGTTCCCGTAGGCGTCGTGTGTTGTCTGACTCAGCTGGGCGCGTGCATAGAGCGTCACGTGGCACGTGCTGACCTGAGCTGGCCGTGGTTGGCTTAGGTACTTTTGGCGTTGCACTTCGATGTCAACCGCAGGCTGAGTAGGCAACCGATTAACTTTGCACTTGCCTGTTTAAAATAGTGTCATACGGCGTGGACCGTGCCACCTGCATACCTCCGGAAGATCAATGTCAATGCAGCTGCACTGTTCTAATGTAACGTGAAGACTGTACGTAAGTTGTACGGTACATCTGCACAAATGTAGCAATATTCGTGTACACTTTTAGTGTGGCTGCTGACGTTGCCATGTCCAGGGAACCCAAACAGAAGGCAGTGTCGTAAGTAAAGGCGAAACACTTATTTTAAAGTCACATTATGCAGGTTGCATACATTGATTTTTGTTTCAAACGTGCCGCAGGTGAACAGTCTGGTGCAGTGACTGTGGCCATGCCGCCGTGGCGCTTACGTCTTGTATGACTTCACCGTCCGATATATTACATTTTTCGCTATGATTTCGAATGAAGCATTATGGCATACTTCAGCAGGAATCACCGAAGGTCGTCATGTGTTCAACATCACTAGAGCACGAACAACGTTCGCACTATCCCTGAGCAGGCTTGGGCCGGCTAGTAGCTCACAGCGGCAAGGTCGAGGACATTACTTGGCTGTTGCATCAGTCATATGCAGCCTAAATGCTGCTCACCGTCCGTGGAGCATACTACCAGCGCATACTTGCATAGCACGACGCAATAGATTGTCTGACTGAAAAATGGTGACAATGTCGAATTGAGCAGCTTATGATGCCATTAGAAATATATCATCTCGATGCCAAAGATTGTCTCAAGGTACTTTACGCAAGACTACTGCATACACTAGATAAGTGCGCGATGAAGCAATATGCATGCACGCCGATTTTTAAAACACAAATCCCAAACAGATTTACATCAGGTATCATAAATATATTAACGGATTGATATTCCCAAATACACACCCCACATTGCACGTACACACTATAATACACTATATACAATAATATAACACACAATACTATAATGACCACGTTGCGATAAGTCACAATTGCCAACTTCAACGGATAGAACTTGTATTTCTTCTGAATGCCCCTGCCTATTCTGCTTCTCATCAACACTCCGAATCCGAACAGTCAACAGGGGGGGGGGGGGTAAGGGGGGGTGGGGAAAAAAACTCCGTGGGCCCCCCCCCCCCCCACGGATTCCCCCCCCCCCCCCCCCCCCCGAAAAAAGTGGGGGGTTAAAAAAAAACCGAACAGTCAACACTCCATATGTGGATCGTATAATCATTCAATGGTGTCACGTCCCAGCATTGTCGATGCATGGCCAGACCTACCAACCTTGGAAGGCACAGTCGTTATATCAGACAACTTGCCCGAACTAGTTAGCTTCCCATGCTATTGTGTGATTGCAAGTTGGTAACGAGCAAGGCCGAGTTAGTTCTTCAAGAATTGAATTGGGTTCGAAATTCCATCGAACAATTTAAAAAAAACTTGGAGCATGTGCGAACGTCTCCAAAAATGATACCGACAGCACCAATTTGCCTAAACTATTATTTAGAGCATGCTATATTGTTCAGCTATATGCATTAATTTTTGTGTTCTGCATCCTCCGCTTCATATGGTCATTTGCTCGTTGACGGAGGCGCGAACACCGGGTGCCGTAATCCAAACGTCTCGTCCTTGTTCCCTACCTACTCCAAATTCCTAGCTTGACATCCTTCCCAGAATCTCACTAGGTAGGTATCGTACCCAATTTTGCATCGTTTCGCCTTGCTCACCAACTGCGGCAAGGACGAGATCAGCCACACCTGTTGTGGATGTGTCTCTGATAACTCTGATAACAACTTGAATAATCTCTTCAGAAATCCACACAGTCCGCAGACAACTCGCGCTAGTATATGACCTTGACCTCGCGCTTTTTCAGGGCGCAATGGCCGGAGACGCGGTAAGTTGTCCCTGGACGGCCGGTGGGACAAAAATACCTAGGTATATACATGCAATAAACCACTATACGTCGTATGTATTCCTTTGCCAGCGTACGTACTCAAACATAAAAAATATATGGAAATAATTTGCTAATCAGTTAACAATAGCAATTTAAAAACTTCGTCAGTCCTGATCGCGATCAAGCCCGCTGAGCTCGAGCGCATGGTGGATTACTAACAGGATTACGGGTGTTCCAATGACCGGCCCGATCGTAATCAGTGCCTTGATCGCGATCAAGGGCGATTACGGGTACTGGGAGCAGGGTCTAGAAGATCACGGCAGCATAACGTAAATGCAAGCATATGGCTTCTTTTGGTGTTACAAAAATGTGATAAGCGTATAGGATGCAGCCATGGACGAGCAGACAAGAGGCTAGTGGGTCCAATAGCCGCTACATGTATACACTACGGCGTGGGGATGCAAACACGTGAGTGGACGCAGCACCTCAACAGAAGCATTCATACTCAACGGCATGGGTTTGATGCATACGGTTGTCTGAAATGGAGCAATGTCCCCGGCCTTGCTCATTCCAATGCCTACCATCAATGTACGGAGATGTTACAGCATGGAGACGTGGCCACAAGCTATATTTAATAACACTTATCCTTCGCATTACTCACAAAGTAATTCAATTATTTTCCTCACCAGGATGCGCATCTTTGTTTTCGCTTAGGGAGTATCGCTCCTGGACCATGACGACCACAGTGCCATCTTTTACAAGTTTAGAGAGATGGTGCTTCACGTTCACCGCTGCAGGGCCTCGCATGTAGAAAGGGATATCCTGTGAACGGACATGTAATCGTCAGTGAGCCGTACAAAACAGACTTATATATTCATTACACTTCCAAGAACTGGCATTTCTGTACACAGTCAAATATGCGTGGAAACACAAACGTCCAGGGCATAATACAAGATGCGACGATTCAGCGTACACTGGGACTAGTATAAGGCACCATTAGAGGCACTACCGTCGGTGCTGAACAAGTAAGGGCAAGAGGAGGGCTGAAGACTGCACAGGCAGGTCGAGCACCACATCAGGATCGGCAGGCAGCCGTGGTGCCGCGGTCACGGCCAGTATAGGTGGCGCAAGACCGCTGTGCTCTATCAAACTGGTAGCTTTATGTACTAGAAGCCACAAATTTTGGAATAGTTTCCCATCTGGGTAATTATTCCCTGACGCATGCCTAGCTTTGCATCTGCTACGGTGGATTATGAGAGATGCCTGGGGAGCTTCACCTCTTCAGATAATACCTTTGAAGGCATTATGAAATATTCCGGATATGCAGATACAGTTCCCCTAGCAACATTTCATACGGCATGAACAAATTCAAGCATTGAACCAAGGTGATCTCTGATAGCAGCGCATGAACAAACCCAAATACAAATTTCGACTCATATCATTGCACGTTATCACATAATAATTGCTATCAAAACACCACGCAATGCTGATTCTGCGTATTGTGTGTGTGTTTTGTGTGTGTGTGTGTGTGTGTGTGTGTGTGTGTGTGTGTGTGTGTGGTGGTGCGTGCGTGCGTGCGTGGTGGGGGTGCGTGTGCGTGGTGCGTGCGTGCGCGCACGTATGTGTGTGTGTGGTGTGTTGTCGCCCATGACTTAATATGAATAAATGTTGCGCCCGTGACTAATTTTAATACAATAATAATATGTACTCCCTGAACATGTCATTGTGAATACGATCAGGAGCAGGTGCAGTACCTTTCAACGTTATCAGAGGTTGCCGAAGATCCATGATGGTAAAAGTTTGTCCTGATAGCAAGCTAGATGAGTTAGTTAGTTATTGTTGTTTAATGGGCCTTTTTGCGTTGCTTAACATCGTTCTTACAAAGCACACGTCCGCCGCGGTACTGGAATACGCAGAGGACTGGATAAAGTCACAGAAATAAAAGCTTTTGTGGACGAAATTATGACTGTGATGATGATGTGGAAGGACATTAACATCTTCGTCGGGAGTGTTACAGTCAAAAAGACATACCTCTGTAAAACCCGGCCAACTCGGCCTCCGTATGTTCCCTTGGAGTACGCGCGCTTCTAAATCCAGCCTCGGGTTCGGGATAATACCTATATCTTTAGCTTCAGCATTCAAGGATTTAGGTGTGAAGTTTAGGTTTGATGAGTCTATTTCGCCAAATCATAGCCAATGTTGGCCTAAATGGATTATTTGTTTAATGCACATGCGCCGAAACTGAACGTAATATTCCGCAATCAGGCGTCCCTGCCAACTGCAAAGAGCGCATAACAAATCTGAAGGCACTGTGCCGAACTGTCTTCTTCGCGGGATTGCTGTACTGCAGCAGAAATTGGACGTAGCTATGTGCACGTGTTTATGGGCTGCCATGAAAGCGAGTTGCGCTCAGTCCACAACTCCTCCATCGCGGTATTAGAGCGCGTCCTCCATGGGGCCCGATCCTGTGTTTGCAGTACGGGAGCTCCGTAGGCCGTCTTTCGCCCTCGCTCGTACAGCGCTTCTAATGATGCGATATACTGACCGGACCGCTAGCTTGAATACTAATCCTGAGGTGCTCAACGAGAATTCGGAGTCTTAAGAATTGAATGTCGTCAGCATACAGCTTTCCCCCGAGAACGATACGAGACGGGACATCTTTGAAAAAGAGAACAAAGAGGACGGCGTCCCAGCCACTCTGTGTGCATTTGTATCGGATTAGATCCTCCTTTCCACCACGAGATCCACCACGATCAGGTCAGGCTAGTCAGAGATCCACCATGATCAGGTCAGGCTGGTCAGGTATTCACCATGACCAGATCAGGCTGGTCAGCGACCAATCATAACCACGTCAGACTGGTTGGAGACCCACCATGACCAGGTGAGGTTCGTGAGGGACCCATCGTGACCAGGTCAGACTGGCTGGAGACCCGCCATGACCAGGTCAGGTTCGTGAGGGACCCATCGTGACCAGGTCAGACTGGCTAGAGACCCGACCAGGTCTGGTTCGTGAGGGACCCATCGTGACCAGGTGTAAGTGGACGGATACGCACCGTGTACACCGCAGTGACCAGGTCAACCACACTGCAGGGCGAGCTGGCCTCGCGCAGCGCCGATACAATCTGCCGCTCCCGCTCCAGACGGTGCTGAATGTAGTGGCTGATCTTCTCCTCGGGATTCTGGCGAAAGTGAACACCGCTCTAAAGCTGGCAAAGCAGAACAGTGTGCTACCATTCATTTTTTTTGTCGTACAATGAAGGGTAGCAGGCGAAGACGTCGAAGCCAATCATGACGAAAAATTTTTTTTTAAATACGATACGGAAAACTGGGCGAAAATTTATATTGACAAAGCAACACCGTACATGCACCGAGATTGTGAGGGCACTGATGCAAAAATCGACTACGGTGAAAAATTAACGGCTACTACAGCTGTGTGTTTGGCAGGTTTTGGTAATCAGTCCAGAAAGTCAAAACATAGCCCACTAGAGGTCAAAACACGACCCACACGAGACCAAAACAAAGCAAATAGGAGGTCAGGACATAGCCGACAGGAGGTGAAAACAAGTTCTTGATGGGTGTCATTTTGCACGTAAATTTCCAAAATCTCTGGACATTGGCTCGTCGACAGCACTCAGACGTACTTTCGGAAATTATATGACCCGGCGTAAGTGGCAACACTACATAATCATGCTGAACACGTGATATTCAACGGAAAAAAAAACAAGAAACAGCAATGCCCGATTGGTTCAAGAAGACCTGGTGAGGAGACTGAAGATTAAAACAATTGGTGTTTGAGCCACATGACGAAGACAAGATGCCACGAAGTCCCGACTTTAATGGACAATTTTCATGGATGTTAGACTGTTTACGCCTGTGTTTCACTTCGAACACGCATAGGAGTAATAACGTTCAAAAATGACGCAAGCATATCCTGTCGCATTGAGGAAAACCACACACGTTAGCATGATATTCTGATAGAGGAAGTAACCGCTTGATATTTCGGCTATGGGGAAACAACTCGATTTCTAACTGCTTTACCTATTTTTCGCCACGATTCGAAAAAAAGTAAAATGGATGATTTTATATTTTACCTAAAACTACCCATGTCTGTCCTAAAACTGGGACTTTACAAAGAAGCACCGGGGACGAGTAGCCTAGGGGTAAGTTGCTCGTCTCGCCATCGAAAGGTTGTGGGTTTGAGTCTCACCTGTCGCTACTCTTCGCCCGCGACCAATCGGCGCGAGAGATTGGCGACGCTACATGACTCAACGGTCGATGTGTCGTAAAAACTAATAACCAACCAACAAAGAAGCACCGACGTTTTTTTTCGGATGAACAACGCATCAAGTGTGATTGCACTCCACGAAATTTTGCTGCATATAAACACACGCTTGGAGTAAGTGACGTTACAGTAGCGTACTAAATATTTACATCGGGGGGGGGATTTGAGTGCTCAACCAATCTTCCTTTTTAAAATTTCCGGATATCGATAACATATTTCAAGTGAGTGTAATAATTCAATTAAAATAATTAGTGACACCTTTATTTTTATGTGGAGGGCGGCCCAGCCTACCACTATCGTTTGTGGGTTCCCGGATTTCAAATCTTTCCCTCTGTTCGAATGTTCTTTTCTGGTACCACATGGTACTAGCGAGTTCACGCTGCTCAAGATATATATATATATATATATATATATATATATATATATATATATATATATATATATATATATATATATACATAAATATATACATATATAATATATAAATATATATACATACATATATATATATATATATATTTATAAATATATCAATATATATACCTCACCTACTATTTTACATTTTTATTTTTACAAGTGTATCAGTCAATAACGCCCGGCACCGCCGTGCACCAACGTTCCTGCTGGTGCACACGCGCCTGATGTATCCGTCGCATTCGCCACACTTCGTGCGTCTCTGCTGTTTGTGGTTTCTGCTAGGCCCCGTAATTTTTGCTAATTGTTGCCATATGATGTTCTCGGCATGTCTGTTTCGGGTCCCCACCATATTTTTTCGTGCCTCTGGTGCGATTTTTTGGGGCCTGCTGGGCGGTTTTTCCGGGCACGTAAGGATTATTCAGTGTTCCTGATTAATTCTTTCATGGCCCCTGCTTGATATTTTCTTGATCCTGGTGCGAACTTGTGGGGCTGCTGTATAAGTCTGTGGTCTCCAAGGTTCTTTATCAGGGTCACGGCAAGTTTTGGGAGTTTGCGAGTTTGGGAACAATTGGCGCGGTCTTACGGGCTTGGAGCGATTTCCCGGGCCCAAATTGATTTACCGGGGTCCCTGCTTACATTTCATTGGCCAGGCGTGGCATTTTTTTTTGTACTTCAGATGCGATTTTGGAAGCCCCGGTGCCATTGCGTAGAGCCACACAGTAATTTGTCAGGGGCTATGGGTAATGTTTCCGATCTTCGACGCGATTCCTCGAAGTCCATTTCCTCTCAGGGTGTGTGTGTGTGTGTGTGTGTGTGTGTGTATGTGTATGTGTATGTGTGTGTGTGTGTGTGTGTGTGTGTGTGTGTGTGTGTGTGTGTGTGTGTGTGTGTGTGTGTGTGTGTGTGTGTGTGTGTGTGTGCGTGTGCGTGTGCGTGTGCGTGTGCGTGTGCGTGTGCGTGTGTGTGTGTGTGTGTGTGTGTGTGTGTGTATGTGTGTGTGGGGGGGAGGGAGGGGGATTTCATCTTTTGCATCCTCTCATCCTTCAGTACGAGTCATGTACTGATTGTGAATAGCATTCGTCGTCATATTATGTGCCATGGGCACACCGATAACATGATTTAGAACTGGAAAAAGCTATAAATTCACGTGACAACTCATTGTGGAGCGAACCGACGCATGCTATGAAAATGAAACATTCGAAACAAAAACTGCCACTTAAGCAGCCCAAAGAAAAACAATATCTGATTCGAGCGGACGTTAAAACTTTTTCTCGAAGGCTTGCCATAATAAAACACCCAAACTGTTTATCGTTGCATTAAAAGACGAATTATTTCTAACTGCATTCCCCTCCCTCGTCCCATCCACTAGTCACACTAAGCTGTTCGCCACTAGACTGTTGGCAGGGAAGCTAAATACCACCCAGCCCTGTGGTTCGTGGTACATTTATAGGTTAATTATAGTAAACTGATGCCAAAGAATACCTTGCAATCTTTAAACCAACGTCTAAAGATTGCCCATGGACACCTCAATATCAGGCGGCCCACCTGAACGACGGGCCCATGGCCGGGGTAAATAGTGTGTGGCGCCAGCTGGCGCAGCCGTTCCAACGACGACATGTAATCGGTGAAGTCCTCGAAAACGGCCGAGGTCTCGCCCAGGATGCAGTCGCCGCTGAACAGCACGTCGCCCTCGGTCATGTGCAGTACCACGTGGTCAGTGCTGTGGCCGGGAGTGTGCACCACCCTGCCGCCGGCGGACAACGGTCACCGTAACGGGCGACAGGCACGGCACCGGACAACGGTCACCGTAACGGGCGGCGAGCACGACAGCGGACAACGGTCACCGTAACGGCCGACGGCCACGGCAGCGGAAGGTTACCGTAACGGGCGAAGACGGCAGGGACATCGGTCACCGTAACGGGCGACGAGCACGAGGGACAACGGTACCGTAACGGGCGAGCGGAGCAACGGTCACCGTAACGGGCGACAGGCGGCGGACAACGGTCACCGTAACGGGCGACAGGCACGGCAGCGGACAACGGTCACCGTAACGGGCGACAGCCACGGCAGCGGACAACGGTCACCGTAACGGGCGACAGGCACGGCAGCGGACAACGGTCACCGTAACGGGCGACAGGCACGGCAGCGGACAACGGTCACCGTAACGGGCGACAGACGGGACACGGCCGAACGGGCGAGACGGCAGCGGACAACGGTCACCGTAACGGGCGACAGGAGGGGCGTAACGGGCGACAGGCACGGCAGCGGACAACGGTCACCGTAACGGGTGACAGCCACGGCAGCGGACAACGGTCACCGTAACGGGCGACAGCCACGGCAGCGGACAACGGTCACCGTAACGGCCGACGGCCACGGTGGCATGTACTAGTGTCGCCATAAATTCGAAAACAGTCAGAGTGGGACTGGATTGAAGTTTGCGGACGCGAACGCGAAAGGGGCGTCAACGAAGCGGGGGCAGAGCGTTTGGAATCCCTCCTGATTGACCGGATCCCCGGACGACTTGTCTGTCCACGGTAGGACTGCTGGCGCGCATCGTGAAACGGATAACTTGATGGGTTGTAAATGCGAGAGGAAGACGCTTCTGGCCAGGGGAATGTTTCAGTTTGAGAAGTTAGATATCTTTAATCGTTGCGTGAAGCACAACTGAGCAGTCGCAAGGCGAGTATTGAAGACAAGTGCTTTATTTTAACTCCGTGAGGACGACAAAAGTGATTGTTCGCCCAAATTAGTCAATGGGTTGCTAGCAGGGGCGCAGCCATGATCTTCTTAAGGGGACCAAAGAAAAAAGTTTCATGACACAGAGACCGCCTTCGGTGAGCAAAGCACGTCGAAAATGTATGCGTCGTGAAAATCTTACAATTTCATGTTTGACCTAGTGTATTTTTGTTGCCCGGGGGGAGGGAGGGCAACACCCTCCGCAGTGGTCGTTGGCTGTCACGGTGACTGTTTAAATCAGCATTTTGTGAAGTCTTCAAATGTGTGGTCGAATCCCTTAACATGATCTGATCCATGACCTATGCTTTAAGTGGAGCTTGTGGTACATTATTACACATGTAAAGCACCGAGGAACATGCTCTTACCAACCAAAAGTATCTGTTTCAGTTTATGAAGCATTTGCATCAAATTGCGTAGTCTCGATTTTGCAAAACAAAAATTACACTTCACCTGCGTTTGAGGGTGACCTGTCTCTCTCAGGTAAAGACAACTCTCGTCGAACGCGATATCTAGTCCAATCCCTCGCGCCTGTTTTTCTCTCGTCTCTCGAGTGCGCTTCAAACCTCACGGATATCATCTCCTCTCCCTCCACCACGCACATTGGCACAGGTGCAGAATACCGCACGCGGGCGAGGTGAAAAAGGGTCGGGCAAGGCACGGGACGACCGAGTGCGAGCGTTTGTCAGCCGACCGACTTGTCAGCGGTTGTCATCGCGCAGAACTGACCGCAGGGTGGCGCCTTCTGTGGTGATGACGTCACCGTCGTACAGCGTCTCCAGGCCAGGGGCGTCGGCCGCCTCGGGCCGGGGGAACTTCCGAGCCGGCACGTCTGAATATCAGCAATAATACGGTAATCGCAGCTCGTGGCTGGGCTAGCATCACAGGTTAATATATCAGACTGAAAACATATTGTAAATCTAGCATGCAGCCAGACAAAAGTCAGCGCAATGCGTAAAGCAATAGGTCGTAAAACATGATACCGTGCAGCTCTGGCTCACAAAATCACCGTCAACAGGGTGGAAGATAGAAGACATAATCGATTGAGGGAGGGGGAGGCATGTACCAGCTGAGGCTCCTAGCATTTGGACCAACCAAGTCAATACGGCTTCAATAATACATATATAGAAAACAATGGAGCGGAGCGGGCGGTGGCAGCAAATCAAGTATCGAGGAGGCAACAATCTAATATATACATATATATATATATATATATATATATATATATATATATATATATATATATATATATATATATATATATATATAGGTGCGCGTGTTCGTGTGCGTATGTGGGTGTATACATATGTCCGCCAACCACCGCTGCCGCCACTGTCTCCACCCCCCCCCAGTCGAGCAGAATTTAGCGAACCCTGTTACGTGGTCGCGGTGCCAGTGGGATTGGAACTGCTGCAGATTGCAGACTCTTCTGAGACCCTTTGCTCTCTCAGACCCACCTCCCAGTCGAGCGCGGACGTCAGCCAGCCCTCCCACGTGGTCCGAGTGCCAGTGGGTGACGACTATCTCCTGCAGCTCGGCGTCCGCCTCCCGCAGCACCTCCTCCAGCCGGTCCACGTACTCGTACACGCCGGGACTACCCGTGTCCACCAGGACTCGCCTGTCGGACAGACACGCAGACGTGTGGAGTCCGTGCTCGATGCCGCCCGCCGGACGCCGCCGCCGCCTGGAGTCGGTGTTCTTCGAGCGACATCGCGTCGGTAGCGTTTCGATGGGTGACACCGTGAGCTCGGAGTTACGGGCGCCAGACAGCACGCTTTGGCGGGTAAGTGCAATAGGACAGCGGTAATCAATGCTCTCATGAATACCCAATGATAGCGCCGAACGCCAGTGAAAAACGTTCCGGAATGAAGTGTATGATCGAAACACAATGGACAACCCAAGGCCTATTAAGTCCTTTTATGTGTGCATGCTTTTTTAAAACCATTTGTGGTCTTTCCGGCCAGATCCTCACACCCCCTTCTTGGCAGAGTCCTTAAAAACTACCTGCCGAACCAACGATAACGAGCGGCGTGCTATCACAAATCCCTTGACGAATATGGCCCGAAAATGGTTTTGCTTTTATTTTGAGTTAATTTTGAAAGTCAAAATGTTGGTTTTTTGATAATAAAATATACTTCTTCAAAACCATTTTACATCTGCATAGTAGGGCAATTTAAGTCGTGCAACGCAATTTTGACAATATTTAGGGCATTCAAACCAGGATTAAGCCATAAAAACAACAGTCTACATTGACAAAATTAGCCAACATTGCCTACTTATCGTGATCTGACCTCAGGCCACTTGACGGAGATAAAGCAAATTAGATCAGGAACTTCTTCTAATGCTTGTGCACGCAAATGGATGGTAAGGCAAATGGTCCTATAACATAAATATCACAACAAATAGGAAAATTTGTGTCAAAATTGGCCGTGACCTCACGTCACTGATCCGACCCCAAACGAACATCCGATATATACACTTTGGAGGCACTGCCTAATTGCATTCATGTACCAAGTTCCATTCAAATATCTCTTCATGTGCATGAGCTATAGATTCTCAAACATTGCTGGAGGTGGTCCTTTATGACCTGAGCTAGCGTCGATGAACCTACGTGACCTGAGACTCAAATTTTCATGTCAAACGCAGAAATGCCCAAGGAAAAGCTACTGGAAATGTGTATGCGTTGCATGCCGTCATTTTCCGCCCCCGCAGAAAAGTCTTCGGGGAGGTAGGGCGCAAAAACCCTCCCCGAGACCAGGCGGGCTAACATGGGCCCTATGCGCTAGTCAGTCATGTTAAATTATCGCTTTGTACAAAGTTTTGCATACTCAATAGACAGTAAAAACGCTCCACCCCTGAACACCTAACGAATGGAGCCTAATTCACAACCAAAGAGGACTAAACAAGACAATACGCCAAGAATATATTACATGTGGATTCAATGAGGGACTCCGAAGATACATCCCTCATTAACACTGCGGCAAGCAGTCAACTCACAAAAGACGCCATCTGGGAAAGCATGATTTGGACCGGATCACATATGGACATGCCGTCAGCGACGACTGAGTGGTCGCGGTCGGGTCTGCCGTAGTCACCGACCGAGCGGTGCACCAACCTGCTGCCCGTGCCGACGAGGTACGTGTTGGTGCCCTGCAGGGTCATCGGACTGGGGTTGCAAGGCGAGCAGCCGGACGACGTTATCGCGCAGGCGCGTGACGCCCGGCAACGGGGTCAGGTTGCCTCCCTGCATGCCCCACTGCTGCAGCCAGCCGAATATCTTGAACACGGCCCGCGTCAGCATGGCCTGGGAGCTGAGGATCACCGCCACGGTGCTATTGTCGACAGCGTGGAGATGCAGTGCAATCACACTTCACTTCCACTTGAAATTTACCACAACATTGTTGTAGGCCGGCATTACATTGACCTGAGACGGGCCTTGCTGGAAAGTGAGAAGTCCTTAACCCATGCTTTCAGCTGAATATATATGGCAACCGCACTTTGGTAATATCGGTATTAGTGACCGCTGTGTTCAGCTACCTCGCAGCATCTTTTATCACTGTCGTCATGACGACATTAGCAACACATTCAAACAACCTGTTCCGTTGTCGACTGTCGGCGCATCGCCGTTAGCGCACTTGTTTACGTGTGATAGAATAATACCCCGGTCCCATTTGACGTTCTCAGATGACTTCCGCAGCTGACGCCAAGGCTGCCATCCAATATGAATAGTGCACGATGTACAGATTGTATTTTCCAATATGACAAATAGTTTTCTTACATGGGGTAGGCAAACAAGATATGTACCACGATTGAACAGTGTCGCGCCTTTTTAGGTGGTCGCAATTAAAACCCTTACACGTGGGCTGACCACCTACATTTCTACAGCTGTCTCAACCCCAAGGATTTCACTTCACTCACGCAGTGGAGCAAACTCCATATTCGATCACAATTTGTTTGCTGGTAGCGTCAGCATGGTATTTGATGAGCGCAGCGACCGTACACCCTGTACACCCATGTTCCGCCCGCACTTTATCGAATGTTAGCCGTCAAATCACGGCGGTGGCACGTCCCACACAGAACACTGATATCAACACTGCATTGCATCGTGCCATTTTGTGCATTTTGACGTAAAGCAGTTTCACTGATCACATGAGGGAAAAAGCACAATGCAAACTGGAAAGCGAGCATAGGCATTGCAGATCAGGGCGCAGATCCACGTCATGTGTCTTTCATTCAGGTTAAAACTAGTCATGCTTGATGAACAGCACCGGCCACAACCACAGTCAGAACTTGATGAAATCTGATGCACAATATTGCTGGATGTCATCAATGCTCATACAGTCAAGTCGGAACTGGAACTTCTTCTTGAACTCGAGCAGGAACCTGGGCGCATCTTCTTTGCCTAGATGACGCTCTGCCAGCAGCAGCAGTGGTGTCCATGGATCCACTTCGGCCGCAGCCGGTGCCGCCCCCGCCACCTTGGGAGCCGCCGCTGCTGCCGCTGCCGCCGCTCCCGCTACCTTGGGAGGCGCCGCTGCCGCCGCTCTCGGGGGCGCACCTCCAGCCGTCTTGATTGTCACCAGAAACACCTTGGAGCCGGCAGTGAGCCGTGATGACGCCACCGTGTCGTCATCCTGTAGAGTTTTTCCACGAAACACCAATTTCTGTGTACTTTTGGGCACGTTCAGCTTCGACTCTACCAGCGTCTTCAGCATCGCTATGGTCATGCTCTCAGAAACCTCCACTCGACACTCAGCACCTTGTAGGATCTTTACCGTGAGCTCCATTGTTTGTTGGGCGGAGCTATCTGGAACAAACAATAGTCCGTACATCAAATGAGTTTCCGTCTCAGAATAAAATGGCCAAAGTATTCTTCATTCGAACAACGGCTGGGTTGCGAGAATAATTAACTTTGTAAATCACTGTATTGTTCCAGAATGCTCCCCAAACAAACAGATGACCTTAGAACTGTATCTACCTCATGCATACTTTGTAAAATGGGCCACAAGATAAACCAAGCTATGCATACTTCTGCTCGTAGGAACAACCAATGAGGTAGTCAGACACATGCATTTTCAGAAGCTTTTCATTCATTGGCACACATGTGCATACATACATAGTAGTACAGATATCATTTAGACTTAGTATATTGAATGTCAACATTAAACCCATACAGTGCAACCAAAACTGCCTTGGGAACTTCCAAATATCCTTGGGACTCCAACCTGTGACACCCTGAGATGAGGTGTGCTTCTATGATTTTGATTGATAGATTTTCGATGGTTTATCACAGCTGCATACAACTTTAGATACCCATAGTCCCACATAAAATTACACACAACCAGTGGGACTACCTAGTGAACAATTGGCATGAGAGATTGGCAATGCTATATGACCTACATATAGCTAGCCATTGAATGTGTTGTAGAAGAGCCCAGGGTTCAGATACCCATAGTGGTTAATTTGGCATCCCATGGCAACCACAAACATAATTAGGTCAGGCCAAAGAGTTGGTATATGGTAGGCTCTGAGGACAATTTTGCTGAAAATCAGATTGCTCAGCATTGGGTTACCTGCTGACCTTTTGCTACAATCAATTAGCATGTCAAGCATTTCAAGCAAGCTTCATGTCAAGTTTGCATATCCATCATCTATGTTGTATTCCCAATCTTGGTTTGTTTAAGTCTTGACAAATATAGACCTTTCAAAACATCCACATAATCCAGTGAAGCCTGATAATCATCCAAATGCCAAAGATTTTCCTGGATAGAATTACTTTTAAGAACTACAAAGGTTTTCAAGAGATGAAAAAGGTTATGCTTGGTTCAATTTTTCTATATATTTCAAAACTTTTAGAAAAAAGTAATTTTCAATGAAAACACTGATATTTTCTTACATCACGGGTTAGGTTGTTCAATTTTTCTCCTTTTTGAACAATATTTTATGTAGTTACCCAACTCCAAGCCTCTGTTTTAGTGTTATTTTGTTTGCCAAATTAAAAAGTATGCATTTGCAGAACAAATGAGTGGTCACATCATGTTGATTGCATTTATAAATATAGCTAGGAGAAAAGAAATTCCAATAATTATACAACATACATAACATACACACTTGAAGGAAATTAACATTTAAACTATTGCACATAACAATTCATATATGCCACTTTTGGTTCCAACAATCAACTGCACTGATGCAAATAGAGACACAATATCCCAACATGACACATACAGATACATACATAGGGGACATCACAAACATTTCATTTTTAGACATCATTGAAGGATATTTAAATATAATTAAATGTCCTTAAATTATGTCAAGCTTGCATCTCAATCATGCATGTATATCCCCATCTTAGTTTGTTGGTTGGTTATTTGGGCTTTTGGCACATCAACTGTGTTGGTCATACAGTGCCCACATCTTAGTTTGTTGAATGCTTGACAAGACAAGCCAAATACATTTTGAAACATGCATCTTTATAAGCCAGCAAAGGCTGGCTTGAAAACCATCACAAAAATGTACACAATGTTCAAAACATAAAGGAAAAGCCTAACCTACCCACCTTAAAGTGCAATAATACTCAAATTTTGTTATTTTTATATCTCAAAACCAACAATATTTTGCACACTTAGCTCCCAGAAAGATTTTTCCATTTTCATTTTAGGTGAGTTGGGGTTGGGGCATGGGTCCTTCCTTAAGAAAATCCTGGCTGTGTCACTTAGACCAGGATGCAACAATTGTATATTGATATAGCATCAAAGTCCTGCCATCAAAATTGGAAGTTTGCCTATTTCAACATAAGGAATCAGCTGAATGTGGTTCCACTTTGATTGCCAAAAATTAACCAGGGATAATTCATTTTGATTGATTTGATTATTTGGGTTTAAGGGCGCACCAACTACTAGGTCATTTAGCACCCATGATAATTCATTTCATTCCCATGAGTCCTAACTGAATATATATATGGACTTCCTGATTCATCAGCCTAGAACACATCCAAAGCATATTTTTCAGCACATTCAAGAGGTTCAGTAGCATACCTAGCACACATTCAGCATATACCTAGTTGACAGCACATTCAGAAGGTTCAGCACCATATTGAATAGCCTAGAGCACATTCAGTACACAATCAGCACACAGTCTAGCATGTGTCCAGAGCACATTCATGACATTTAGCAGCAGACCCTGCAGCCTAGCACATCTTCAATACATATCTGACAGCACATTCTGAAGGCCCCAGTAGCTAAATATGTGCTTTGCTGATGGACCTGTCATTGAGCCCAGTGCCAAAGATAAATGTGTGCCTTAAGGTGTTTTTTGTGGAACCTATGATTTTTTTTAAAACTGTGAAACAACTGGCAACTTTTTGGTATTAGTGTGTTTTAAGGTGGAAACAGTAAAGTTTTTACATGCATTTACCTACATTTAGGAAATAAATGTGTTAGGTTTGGTTAGGTTAGGCTAGTTTAGTGTTCCCAAGTTCTTTTTTTTAACGAACAAGAAAAGCACCAAAAAAACATTCGCACATAAAATAAGTGGTGCCATCATCTGATTCACCTTCATAAACATGGTCTTCTGAAGATGAAAATAATAATAAAAAAACAAAGAATATCTTTTAAGACAAATTTACAGAAAATGAATGGTTCCATCATTTTAGTCAACTTTATGAACATTGTATTCTCAAGAAAAAAATGTATTATAAAATACACCTTAAACTGAAAGTTTACCGTTTTATAATTTCTACATCTTGTGCATGGCATCCAGCTGCTATCCATAGATGGTTAATGATACAGCTTCAGTCCCATGGTATTGCAGGTAGCATCTTAAAATGGATAGAATTGTGGCTTTCAGATACAGCAGTGATGCTAAATGGTACAAAGTTATCATGGCAAAATGTTCTTAGTGGAGTCCCCCAGGGGTCAGTACTGGGGCCACTACTGTTCATTATATTTGTAAATAGCATTGAAAGTGGCCTAAGCAGTAAAGTTCTGAAATTTGCAGATGATGTGAAGGTCTTTAGGGCAAAAAAAGGTCAAGATGAGCATATCTTGCTGCAAAAAGACTTAGACGAACTTGTGAAGTGGTCCAAAGAATGGCAAATGAAATTTAATTTTAATAAGTGCAAAATCATGCATGTAGGTAAGCAGTATACGAAGGCTCCATACTTGATGGGTGGCCAAGTGCTACCAGTGACTCAATAGGAGAAGGATTCAGGTGTTATTCTAAACACAAAATTGGGGCATCAGAACAGACCAAGGAAGCCTGAAAGAAGGCACTGAGAAAGCTTGAGGCAATAAACAGGAATGCATCATACAGAAGTGAGGAAGTCATCAGGAAGGTTTACTGTGCAGTTTACTCAGGCCACATTTGGAATACTGCATTCAAGCTTGGTCTCCTAGCTATGAAAAAGATTGTTGGCTTTTAGAGAGAGTACAAGAGGGCTACACAAATGGTTAATGGCATAAGCAACCTGGCATATGAGGAGGAGATATAGAAGGCAAGGCTGAGAGGAGATCTCATCAAGGTCTTTAAATTTGTACATGGTCTGGAGAGGGGATATCTTGGGGAAATGCTTGAATTGAACAGAAATGATGCAATTAGAGGTCATAAATTCAAAATTAAAGCTAACCACAGCAGAACAAGGTTAAGGCAGACTTTCTTCACCAACAGTAGGACACTGGAACCAGTTGCCAGAAAACATTGTCAGTAGCAGCACATTGGACATCTTTAAAAACAGCATAGACAATCATTATAAGAATAGAGGGCTTGCTTTTCAGTATTACAGGGAGGGCTGATTGACAGATTTGGTGGACAACTGGTTCAGTGTACAGAGTGCAACCAAGAAGGGCCCTTGTGGCTCATAGCTGCACTAATCTTTTATGTCTTTGTCTTTAAAAAAAGATTCTATCGCGCTTAACTTCTGGCCACATTTGTTGATGTCGTGCACTCATGAAAATGCACGTCCTCATTTACAGATGACAATCGGTTGGCTAAGTAGGCATTTGGGTTTAAAGGCGCAATACGGATGACAATCACTCAGAGGGGAACGGAACGGGCACGCTTGAATTTCTCTGCCAGCACAAACATGTAGAGACACCTATGCATAAAACAAACCTTTAAATAAGATGTAACAGCTGACACGCCAGTACCCCCACTTGCACTCCCACTCTCCCCCTCATCCAAGTTAAGCCGAAAGCCACTTATTATCGTGGGTTCAACCTTAGGTCAAATCGGAGGCAATGCACATCATTTATGACGTCATAGGAGCAATAATTTATAATGATTGGTTGGGTAAGGATAAACTGTCTATTTTCAGAAGATCTATTTTCATAAGGTCTACTTGAAAATGAGAAGTTCACAAGATCTACTTGAAAAGGGAATTATTCACAAGATCTCCTCCCAATTCAGAATGTTCAGAAAATATACAAATATGCCCCCAGTGCTCAAATATTCTTGGTAATGAAAATGGTCAGAATAAGTACTTCCTAATGAGTGTGTTTAGAAACTCTACTCAGGATAACCCTGGGAATGTTCACAAGATATACTTACATAACCTAACCTAATCAAACCTGAAAATCCAAACCAAACCAAAACAAGCCAAACCAAACCAAACCAAACGTTCCACTACAACCGAAGGAGACGGACATACAGCGACGTCACCTTTTGTACGATCGGCCACATTTTTTGTACGAACTATAATTTTATAACTGTACTACTTGTCTACATGCTCGACAGAAAACCCGACATGAAATCCTTTTTGCTGCTGAGCACTGGCATTGCTGACCTGTGTTTCAACTTCGCCACAATGTAACCGTGGCGGGCCTCTTCACCAATTACCTTTAAAGACGCCTCGGTCACCACTTTCACCATCCGTTCCACCGTCTGACTGTGCACGGGGTATGGCGGTACTTCAAGAGGACTCGCGATGATGTCTAGTAAGTCATCATCGGATAGTTGTTGCGTCAAGGGCGGCTCGGTTATCGCCTCATTACACCAATTAATCAGCTCCATAATGCTGTTTGCCCCCATATTCACTTTTGGAAGCTTGAACTTTCGCACTTCGTCAGTATCACTATCGACTTGAGTTCTGCGACACTGCTGGATTTGAGCGACCGCCCTTTCCCGTATGGCTTGATCTTGGCCCGCTGCCATTGCTAGCAGTACTGCCTCAAGGTGACACCAGTAGCTGTTGCGCTGTATTACCGACTGCACCATGGCCGCTATCTCAGGTCGCAAACTTTTGAGAAGTTGCACGCTGTGCAGCGCATTGCCAGGACCGTCAGAACATTTCCAGTTCTTATTGATGCAGAACCACATGGGAGTGTAGTGGCACACGATGAACTCCGCTAGCATTCTCAGACTGTCTGATGGTTGTTCGGTTGATATGTAGAGCCGGAGAATTCGCGCCGCCAGAGTCAGCCACCTGGAGTGGTTTAGTGGACCGATCTTCATTTTCGCAGTTATATCTGAGATACAGCCCGTCTGGACACTATGCGGCAGACTGTACAGAATAGCCTTATCTGAACTTAGGTCACTGAGAATCTCCTGCGTCATTTCTGAAACATTTCCGCCATCGATTGGCTCAAAATCGACCACTGGCAAGGTTTCTACTGCACCTGCAGCAGCCCAGCCAATCAGCCCACTAAACGACTTAGGTCCTGTTGTGACTCCATCTAACTGGCTACATACTGCACGAAGATTAAGTTCATTTGCATGAAGTTGGCACACAAACCAGTGGACGGGGCGTTTTTGTCCGAGCTCAAACAAACGGATAACACCACCTTTTTGGCCCGTATTAACTCTCGTGCCGTCACAGCCAAGCACAGAAACATCCGCACCAAACTCATATGCCACGGCGTTCAGGTCCTGAAAAATATCCTCCGCTTTCCCAGTCTGTGGGGTAAAATGCCCTAAATATGCACTGTCTGGCTCGGATACAACCACAATGTGCTCTTCCGTCTTCTTTGAACTGGCTGCCATAAGCGTGTCGTCTTTTCTACCGTCGAAGTAGAGACCAGATACACGACCTGCATGATCCTCATGGCTCTGGGCTACTACCTCTCTTCTAATTCGATCCCTTGCTCGCCATACTTTTTTGATATCCACTATGCAGTCCATATCGTCAGAAGTGCTCCGACCAATGTCCACTTGGAAACCGTTTATGATCGCAGCACACGCACGATTAGACACTCCGTACCGATCTGCTGCTAGAGCCGTATTTAGCAGTTCGTCTGTGTTACTGTTCACCATATACTCTGACTCATTGACTACAGATGTGAGCGATGATAAATCTGTGGCGGAATCTTGGTCTGAATTAGAATCTAGCTGGGCCATTCCAGAAGGTCCCGGTTGTGGTGATGACTCTCTCGGCGGTCAGACGCCTCCTTTCGTCCATGGCGCGTCGACGAGTGGTTTCATGGATATCTGCGGTGCCGATTTGCATTTGGCGAGGTCCTTTCTGGTCTTGGACAAAGGGAAACTCCATTCGTTGCACTTTGTCGGCCATCGCACATTTGCAGCTATCGATATCAGCACATTTGCAGCGGGCTACATCAAACAATTTTCCAAACCACTCATCACCAGACGGACGTACACCTGGTGATGCCGACTTCTTTCCAGCAGTTTTCATGTATCGCAAGTAGCGATCGCGGCATTCTCGAACCATATGTTCGACTCGGGCCCTCCCAGCAATTGGTATTCCTTCGCACCACCACATTTTCATCACACTTTCCGCGACAAACTTTATATGGGGTGCTAGCCTCTCTTTCAACCTTTCGTTCGCAACGCAAGAGTCTCTATTCACTTTACTCAAGTAATTCAGAACGTCAATTCTCGTGGGCAGTCGGTTTGTTTTTAGTTCAGAAGTAACCAAAAGCCCTTTGGTAGAAGCGCGGGTCTTCATGTTCGAACTCTTACCCCGATGACACCGACGCAGTTAATATCACACTTCACAGGCAGTGGGCACAACTTGCAGACACCAAACCACTCTTTTTTCGGGCCGTCCCGCTGGGTCTCCGCCGCCGACTGCCTTGTCTCGGCGGCCCTCCCCTCCCCTGTCTCCCCCTCCCCTCCCTGCCCTGTCTCGCTCTTTGTGTTCTCTACCCTCACCGTGCGCCGGCCGTCTCCCGCCCCATCCCAGCCCCTCCCCCGCGCCATGCGACGATCGCCGCCGGCTCGTGTCGCCCTCGTTAATAGATTGTCCCTACTGCTGATAATCCCAGTTTCCCTTGAAACTTGAGTAACGAAAAGGAACAGGAGACTTGGATTGACTAACAAAACAGGGATGTATGTCATGCGAAGCTATTTTGTGTCGTTAGTGCGTACGCAATGTATTCGAATGATGATTCATAGCACTGTGAAAGGTGGAGCACAGACAAAGGAAAGTGGAGCGATCAGTCCTTCAGTGAAGTTTAATCTTTACAATCAGATATATCCCGGCTCCCCTGATCTGTTTTTGAATTAACATAATCCATTCATAAGTCATCCACCGCACCGACTGCCGCCTTTTTCGTCACAGCGCCGCGGCGGCGCTCCGACAGCGGCCGACGCGTGGTGTTAGATGCCAATCGCAACGGACCGCCATCACTGGAGACTTCAAGGCCGGACGCCCGGCAAATTTGTTTCTTTATCGGCCTGTCGCATATTTTGTTTATTGTTTGATTCGCGATTTGGTTTCGACCACAGGGTTTTTTTTAGGTGATCTGCACGATAATTTCACTATGCATAAGAAAAGCCGTTCAGGCGACACACCCTAATGCGCAACCCATGCAAGAAACAGCACACTGCGTAGCCTGACCTCTATCGATCACACATTTCATCAGATAACACCAATATCCCATTCAGCAAAGCATTCAAAAACGCATTTTTCAATATCCTCTGATCCGACTGAAATTTTAACACAGCCTCCGCAGCCGTACATTCGATGTGTGCCTAAGCCCCGATGTTCCAGCCGTAGCCGCACCATGCCAGACGTACCATAGCCATAGCCAATGCACGACATTTTTTGACACGATAAACGTTTTTACCTACATAAGTTGAAAAGGTTAACGAGGTCAGATCTAGTCAAATTTGTCACAGCTGGAGTTCAGCTTATGCGGAGTGCTGTTTATTGTGTCGATTGCGTAGCGACGTTTCCTGTGGGGGACACTATAAATTCATAAATTTAGCCCCTACCCTCCCCCAGCATGCCGCGACAGGAAGTCATGATGGCACGGGCCGCCGTCGGCCGAACTGTAACTGCTTAGTCGGCAGTGGCGCCAGACGGGTCGCTCGAGGCTAACAGCCTATTGCTTCCCCTTCCCTCCTGTCAAGGTGCACAGATACCTGACACCCTGGTACCGCCGCAAGCCGCCGCTGGCCAGGCTGCAGTGAGGTCATGCCGTCTGACGGATGATGAAATGACGTTGGATATGACCGTCATGTATGACGTTGGACGTGACCGTCATGGGTGACGTTGGATATGACCGCCATGGGTGACGTATGTTGCATAGCCTATTCTGGGAACCCTGTGGTCAGGTGCGTGTGTGTGCGTATTCATGACTGGGAAATGACAGGTGTGTGATGATATGAATAACATGACAGTTGTTTTACAGGACACGTGCCGTGAGCACAGCTGAGAGGGAATGACAGTGAGGTGACTGTAATATAACAGGGAAGTGACAGGCCCTGTCACTGGGACAATATTTCCGGTGTGTCCCGAGTGCAGTGTGTGTGTGTGTGGGGGGGGTGACAGGCATGATAGCTGTCATGCCCTGCGACTAATGTCCCTGTGGCAATGTCAGGTGCGACCGTGACATGAAGTGTGAATCTGTGGTTGCAAGTGTATCTAGTATATATATGTGTGTATGATTTATGAATTTAATAGCGACGTAGAGCATTGGGTGACTGCTGGATGAATGCTGATGTGTCGGTGAAATGTTGGATGTCAGATGGGCTGTAGCGCCCGCTATGCCAGCTGTCTGTGTCCAAGTTTATGCAAGAGCTCTGAGATCAAACAGAGGCAGTGAGATGCCTCTGCCGTGTCAGTCGGAAATGATTCGGCTATGGCTGGAGCGCCCCGATGTAAAGCCGCCTGTGTGCGCGCTGAGGTAGCAGTCTGGTGGCGTGTTACTGGATACCACCATTGTCGCGGCCCGGCGCGCAGCCGCCGTGACACACGGAGTCAGCAGTGATTCTCACGAGGTTCAGAGATGGCTCGGAGCTTTTGAATGTCTCTGATGTCTTAGAGACAGCGCGACCTGCCAGGATGGCGTAGAGTGCATTAGGAGCGTGCAATTTTATCGGATGCGACACGGAGATCACGTGCCCTAGCATGGGTCCAAGGGCGGATGGCACTGACGTTAGCTGGCGCGGAGTAGAAAGATGGCTCGTTCACTTATCGCTGGGGCTTGCGCTCGAACACTTGTCGCGGAAGAACGGTGGCCGCAGCCGGTCAGCCGCCAGGGCTCACCATTTGAGGTGCGTCTGGGACTCTGCCTGAAAATCGCAATGTGACTGTTGAGATTTAGTCTTCTGATATGAGAGTTGTGCGATTGAAGATCGGTCAGCATGTGAGCTGGAGATCGTATGTGAACGCTTTGCATCTTGGAATGTCGGAATATGGATCTTTAAATTGGAAATAGAGGTGATGCTTCATGGGGTGACCGATGTTTAGCAAGATAGCGAGATGACGTGTCAGACTGAGATGTTGTATGAAGATGTTGATGCATGTATGTGTGGCGGCCTACTGGTTAACCCGTGCGATGCAGTTGAAGCTGTCTGTGCCAAACGAGACTATCGTAATAATTTGTCTATCACGCTGCATTATTGAAACTTGAATAATTTATCGCCATTAATCGCTAATACAATGCACAAATATGAGTGCTGGATTTTGTCAAGAGATGTGCAGATCAAAGCTCTAAGATGTAGGCATAGAGCTATTGAACTTATACCCGGGGTTAGCCGTCAACGTCGAGGCCCATAATACTATGCAGGTGCCAAGAAAGTTGTAACCCAGACATGCTGAAAATATCTGATATAGATGGGGAGAGAAAAAAAAACCTCCCTACAATATTGTAGGGAGTCTTAGCACAAGCACAACCTTGTACTTGTGCTAAGATAAGGTCTATATTTATTGGTTCGTCTGGGGGGCGCTTTTCACCCACCCCCCAAGACGCGTTTTAATAGCAGAAAATGTGTCATGCCGATTAGGCTGATCACATTGTTATTTTTGTTCAGGACAAATAAAACGTCAGGGACTGCCAAGTCAAGTCCAATAGGTTCTGGTGAAGTTTGTTTTGGCAGTTGTGGTGCAAGTTTGGTTGCAATATTCCGCTTCCTTGCGTGGCACTTTTGCGGCAAATAGATTGTGTATCTCAGTAGCGCGGGTGTTTGGTTATTGGTGTTTATTTCAATTACAAGGTACCCAATATTGGGCAAGGTGAGTTGATCTTCACTCTCCTGTCTAGGCACCGCATGGTTTCCACATCATTGTTTGGTAATTGACACGTAATACAGTATTACGTAGATAGGCACCTACTCGCGTCTCTGTTGATGTGCAATTTACTGACTCTATATTGCGCACCTGGGCGGGTAGGTACCTACCTGGGCAATTGCATCATCAACTATTGCATCATCCCTTAGCAAAGCCAGGTTTTCTGTTGATGGGTCCTATGTTATCATTTGCAAAAGTCAAAGTATGCATCAACTCTTTGTACCCACATGGCCTGTCACATTTTTATCAAACCACTTGTCAGGCACAACAAACATACAGAAGACTTCTGAACCCTTACAGATTTTCGCAGTGTTAGTTCTGCTGCCCAAAAGATCAAGAATTTGGCACAATACTGAAGAAGAAATACATTGATTGTAAGTAAATAAAAGATATTATTGCAGTTTCAGGTCACTAATAAAACAAGTTTTACACACAGTTTATCCCCACTGAAGTAAATGACATCAAGACATAAAAACAAAATGATCAGTGCAACTATGAGCCACAGGTGCCCTTCTTGGTTGCACTCTGGACACTGAACCAGTTGCCCACCAAATATGTTGATCAACCCACCCTGGAATCCCTGGGTCAGTGAAGGATATTTTGGAGACATAAAGACATAAAGACATAAAAGATCAGTGCAACTCTGAGCCACAAGGGCCCTTCTTGGTTGCACTCTGTACACTGAACCAGTTGCCCCCCAAATCTGCCAATCAGCCCTCCCTGTAATACTGAAAAGCAAGCCCTCTATTCTTATAATGATTGTCTATGCTGTTTTTAAAGATGTTCAATGTTCTGCTACCGACTATGTTTTCTGGCAGCTGGTTCCAGTGTTCCACTACCCTGTTGGTGAAGAAAGTTTGCCTTAACCTTGTTCTGCTGTGGTTAATTTTAATTTTGAATTTATGACCTCTAATTGCATCATTTCTGTTAAATTCAAACATTTCCCCAAGGTATCCCCTCTCCAGACCATTGACAAATTTAAAGACCTCGATGAGATCTCCTCTCAGCCTTCTATATCTAAGTGAAAACATATTCAATTTCTTCAATCTTTCCTCATATGCCAGGTTGCTTATGCCATTAACCATTTTTGTAGCCCTCTTTTGTACTCTCTCTAAAAGCCAACAATCTTTTTCATAGCTAGGAGACCAAGCTTGGATGCAGTATTCCAAATGTGGCCTGACGTATGCACAGTAAAGCTTCCTGATCACTTCCTCACTTCTGTATGATACATTCCTATTTATTGCCCCGAGCATTCTCAGTGCCTTCTTCCTGGCTTCCTTTGTCTGTTCTGATGCCCCCAATTTTGTGTTTAGAATAACACCTAAATCCTTCTCCTGTTGAGTCACTGATAGCACTTGGCCACCCATCAAGTATGGAGCCTTCATATGCTGCTTACCTACATGCATGATTTTGCACTTATCAAAGTTAAATTTCATTTGCCATTCTTCGGACCACTTCACAAGTTCGTCTAAGTCTTTTGCAGCGAGATATGCTCATCCTGACCTGTTATTGCCCTAAAGACCTTCAAATCATCTGCAAATTTCAAAACTTTACTGCTTAGGTCACTTTCAATGTTATTTACAAATATAATGAACAGTAATGGCCCTAGTACTGACCCCTGGGGGACTCCACTAAGAACATTTTGCCATGATGACTTTGTACCATTTAGCATCACTCTTTGCTGTCTATCTGAAAGCCACAACTCTATCCATTTTAAGATGCTACCTGCAATACCATGGGACTGAAGCTGTATCATTAACCGTTTATGGGGTACCTTGTCAAAGGCCTTACTAAAGTCAAGATATGCTACATCAACCTGATTTCCCTGATCAAATTGTTCTGTGGCGAAGTTCAAAAGTCCAAGAGGTTTGTGAGACACGATCGTCCTTTTCTAAATCCATGTTGAGTATCTTGAATCAAACTGCTACCTTCCAGATAACTAACTATTCTATCCTTGATAATTGATTCGAGTACCTTGCAGACTAGGGATGTGAGACTTATTGGCCTATAGTTTTCAACTTTCCCTCTTTCTCCTTTCTTGAAAATAGGAACTACATTTGCCCTTTTCAATCGGTTGGAATTTCATTATGTGAAACTGATCTACAAAATATTATACTAAGTGGAAATGCCAGTTCCTTTTCAGTTTCCGCAAAACCCTAGCATAAATATCATCAGGTCCTGCTGCCTTATTTGGCTTTATTTTCCTGATATGATTGTAAACAACATCACTACCAATGAAATCAACATCATTTGTCAGATCCCATGTATCTGAACTATGGTGTACGGTCGGCAAAAGTGCCATCAGATGGGAAGAAGAATTCTCCAATTTAAATGCCTGTGAAATGTGGGAAAAGTTCAAATCTTACTTAAAGGAAACTCAGATTAGACATGTCCCCCAAAAGCAAAGACGCAAAAGAAGGGTAGGAAAGCCAGCATGGCTTACACCAGACGTGATAAAAGCAATTAGGGCTAAGAAAACTGCATTTAGAGTTTTTAAAGAAGCCTCAAATGTCATTAATCTAAATGCGTATCAAAAAGCTAGAGACACTGTGAAGCAAAAAACCAGAGCAGCAAAGCGAGCAAAGGAACTGGATTTAGCTAGAAACTGTAATGGGGACAGTAAAAAGTTCTTTAGTTTCTACAAGATGAGTAAAGTTTCTAGCACAATTGGTCCACTGGAAGTAAACAGGACTACATTGGGTGAGGATAGTGAGATGGTTGAGGAGCTGAGCAAGCAGTTCAAATCAGTGTTTACATTGGAAGATATGACCAATCTGCCGACCGTACACCATAGTTCAGTTACATGGGATCTGACAAATGATGTTGATTTCATTGGTAGTGATGTTGTTTACAATCATATCAGGAAAATAAAGCCAAATAAGGCAGCAGGACCTGATGATATTTATGCTAGGGTGTTGCAGGAAAATGAAAAGGAACTGGCATTTCCACTTAGTATAATATTTTGTAGATCAGTTTCACATAATGAAATTCCAACCGATTGGAAAAAGGCAAATGTAGTTCCTATTTTCAAGAAAGGAGAAAGAGGGAAAGTTGAAAACTATAGGCCAATAAGTCTCACATCCCTAGTCTGCAAGGTACTCGAATCAATTATCAAGGATAGAATAGTTAGTTATCTGGAAGGTAGCAGATTGATTCAAGATACTCAACATGGATTTAGAAAAGGACGATCGTGTCTCACAAACCTCTTGGACTTTTTGAACTTCGCCACAGAACAATTTGATCAGGGAAATCAGGTTGATGTAGCATATCTTGACTTTAGTAAGGCCTTTGACAAGGTACCCCATAAACGGTTAATGATACAGCTTCAGTCCCATGGTATTGCAGGTAGCATCTTAAAATGGATAGAGTTGTGGCTTTCAGATAGACAGCAAAGAGTGATGCTAAATGGTACAAAGTCATCATGGCAAAATGTTCTTAGTGGAGTCCCCCAGGGGTCAGTACTAGGGCCATTACTGTTCATTATATTTGTAAATAACATTGAAAGTGGCCTAAGCAGTAAAGTTTTGAAATTTGCAGATGATTTGAAGGTCTTTAGGGCAATAACAGGTCAGGATGAGCATATTTCGCTGCAAAAGACTTAGATGAACTTGTGAAGTGGTCCGAAGAATGGCAAATGAAATTTAACTTTGATAAGTGCAAAATCATGCATGTAGGTAGCAGCATATGAAGGCTCCATACTTGATGGGTGGCCAAGTGCTATCAGTGACTCAACAGGAGAAGGATTTAGGTGTTATTCTAAACACAAAATTGGGGGCATCAGAACAGACCAAGGAAGCCAGGAAGAAGGCACTGAGAATGCTTGGGGCAATAAATAGGAATGTATCATACAGAAGTGAGGAAGTGATCAGGAAGCTTTACTGTGCATACGTCAGGCCACATTTGGAATACTGCATCCAAGCTTGGTCTCCTAGCTATGAAAAAGATTGTTGGCTTTTAAGAGAGTACAAAGAGGGCTACAAAAATGGTTAATGGCATAAGCAACCTGGCATATGAGGAAAGATTGAAGAAATTGAATATGTTTTCACTTAGATATAGAAGGCTGAGAGGAGATCTCATTGAGGTCTTTAAATTTGTCAATGGTCTGGAGAGGGGATACCTTGGGGAAATGTTTGAATTTAACAGAAATGATGCAATTAAAGGTCATAAATTCAAAATTAAAATTACCCACAGCAGAACAAGGTTAAGGCAAACTTTCTTCACCAACAGGGTAGTGGAACACTGGAACCAGCTGCCAGAAAACATCGTCAGTAGCAGCACATTGAACATCTTTAAAAACAGCATAGACAATCATTATAAGAATAGAGGGCTTGCTTTTCAGTATTACAGGGAGGGCTGATTGGCAGATTTGGTGGGCAACTGGTTCAGTGTACAGAGTGCAACCAAGAAGGGCCCTTGTGGCTCAGAGTTGCACTAATCTTTTATGTCTTTATGTCTTTATGAATACCAAAAAGCACTCCCTCTATTCTTATAATGATTGTCTGTGCAATTTCTTTAAAAGATGTTCAGTGTGCTACTGACAATGGTTCCTGGCAGCTGGTTCTGGTGTTCTACTACCCTGCTGGTGAAGAAAGACTCTTACCCTTGTCCTGCCATGATTCACTTTAATTTTGAATTGAATACCTCAAATTGCACAATTTCTGTTAACTGCAAACACTTCCATGAGATATCCATATTCCTGACCATGAACACATTTAAAGACCTCAATGGGATCTCCCACTCAACCTTCTATATCTAAGTGAAAGCATATTCACTTTCTTCAATATTTCCTCATATGCCTGATTGCTTATATCATTAACCATTTTTGTAGCCCTCTTTCATACCCTCTCTAAAAGCCAACAATATTTTTCATAGCTAAGGGACCAAGCTTGGATGCAGTATTCCAAATGTGGCCTGACATATGCACAGTAAAGCTTCCTGATTACCTCACTTTTGTATGATGCTTTCCTATTTGTTTCCCCAAGCATTTTTAGTGCTTTCTTCCTGGCTTCTTTGGTGTGTTCTGATGCCCAATTTGTGTTCAGAACAACACCTAAGTCCTTCTGCTGAGTCACAGATAGTACTTGGCCACCCATCAAGTATGGAGCCTTCATACCATGCTAGCCTAGCCATAAATAGGGGTATGGACTTTTGCACCTATCAAAATTAAATCTTGTTTGTCATTTTTTTAATCACTTCACAAGTTCACCTAAGTCTTTCTGCAGCAAGACCTGCTCATTGTGTCCTGTTATTGCTCTAAAGACCTTGAAATCATCCACAAATTTCAAAACCTTACTGCTTAGGCTGCTTTCACTGTCATTTACAAATATAATGAACAATAGTGGCCCAAGTACTGACCTCTTGGGGACTGCACTAAGAACATTTTGCACATGATGACTGTATACCATTTAGCATTACTCTCTACTATCCAACTGAAAGCCACAACTCTATCCATTTTGCAATGCTACCTACAGTATTATGAACCGGAAGCTGCATCATTAACCATTTGCATGGTGCCTTGTCGAAGGCCTTACTAAAGTCAAGAAGAATACAAAGGAGCTAGTTTTGGCTAACTTTGGTTTAGGCTAACTTGGACTAACTTAGCTTTTGTTGTAAGCTAGAAAACTATAGAACAAACTTCATTGGGAAGTTGTAAAAAATAGTTTTTCTTCAAAAACAGTTCATGTTAGCTTAGGTTAGGCTAGGTTAGGTTTGGTTTTTATATTTGCAAATTTTGAGAAAAGAGAAATCTCTTGAGAAATTCTTGTATCTTTAAGATACAACATACCCTAAAATGAAATAAAATAAAGTGATATTCAAAATAATAAATAAGATACTATCTTATTTATTATTTTGAATATTACTTTTTATGCTATGTTACCCAACAGCAAGCCATTTTCAGGCATTATTTTGCTTACCCAAGATTTGCAGAGGAAATAAGTGATCACATCATGTTCAACACATTCATCAACATTGCATTGAAAAGAATATACAAAATTACTTTAAGCTGCAAATTTCCCAATATAAAAGCCAAGCTATCTGACCAACCCCAAGGTATGACAACATAATGAATAACAAACAAATTTAGCCTAAGAATCCATGTATGTCACTATAATATGACATCCTTGTGATGTCATTAGAGTGCTTCTTTAACAGCTATCATATTGGTGAATGAAAAAATGTAACCCTGCCTAGCTGAACATAACCAAAACCTAAGAAGGAATAAACCTAACCTAAAACCTAACCTAAGTTTTCACATAGTCCTGAGATATCACCATTCTAATATCATCCAAGTACTCTTGTATTATATTGTCCTTCCATTGCCCTTGGCATCAGTAAATTTTGCAGCAGCATCTTCAATCCATTTTGCATTTCACAGTGCACATGCAGTATTCATATTACTGCAGTCTAATATATTCATGAGACAAGTTTTGCACACAGTTTACATCCATGAAGTAAACAAAGAGGTTTGGTTTTGTTAGGTTAGATTGGGTATTCATTTTAGTTTGGAAACATTAAAAATAGGGATAAAAATATTGATTTCTTTACAAACAGGTCAGACTAGATGTGGTTAGGATATGTTATATTTTTATGCATTCTTTTTCAACTATAGTTAGGTTAAATTACTTTTTGTTAGTTCTGAACATTGCTTTATATGTTATATTCCCAAAATCCAACCCCCCCCCCCCCTATAGGTGATATTTTGCCTCCCAACTGAAAAGTATGCATTCACAGAGGAAATGAGTGATTGCATCATGTTCATCACATTGCACAAACCTTGCATTGTAAAAAATTAACAATTAAAACATTACCTTAAACTGTAAATTTACAGAATTATTACTGTTGGATTAAGTGGGAAGTTCAGCATTTTTGATGGTGAGGATTGTATAATTTCTTGTTGATCATGTTGGAGAAGGATGAGGTATAGCTGCTTCAACTTGTCTTGTTCTATCAACTTACCTTGCAACCAATCTAATAGGATATGATGCATTTTTCCAATGCAATGCAATATGCATATTGTTGAGCTGCATTCATTTAAGATGACCCATCCCCTTATCCCATACCGTGACAACACCGCACTCATGATTTCATATGGGCTAACAAGGTCTATAAAAGCTGTTTCTCATGGCACTCTGTAGGAAAATTAATGTTCCACGTCATTCCTACTTTTAATACAGTGTGATCCAGAGGACATAATATAATGCAAGCGTGGGATGGATGGATGCTTATCATCTTTCTCTTGTTGATCAAAAGTAGGATTGTGAGTGTGGTGTTCTGCCCTATCCTGAAAAGATGACAATGTTTTTTTTTTTGCCTTCTGTGAGTGTGTTCTGCCCCATCCTGTAGTGACAAGGGTGATCTGTTGTGTCCTGCTGTGAGTGTGATGCTCTGCCCCATCCTGTAGTGACAGGGGTGATCTGTTGTGTCCTGTGGATGTGATGCTCCGCCACATCCTGTAGTGACGGGGTGATCTATTGTGTCCTGCTGTGGATGTGATGCCCTGTCCGTCCTGTGGCGAGAGCTGTTTTCGTTGTTTTTGTTTTGTCAATGCTCTGTTTTCCCTGCCGTCAGTGTGATGTTCTGCCTCACCCTGTAGTGCTGGCATTGTTCGGTTTCACTCTGACATGTGCCTCTGCTGCCTGGCAGGGTATGTACAGTAGCCGAGTGTGGGACATGCTACGCTGGGGACAAAGGTCGTGCCTATGCCGGAGCATGCACGCCTCCCTGGGTGTCAGCTCACAGCTGCACACAGCACAATTTGCGCCCAAGAAGGCCCTCATCCTCACAAAGTTTTCAAGATATGAATTTGAGAAGAAGAGGCATGGGAACATTCCAGAGGTCAGTTGGACATTGTTGAATTGCTGGATTGCTACTTTTATTGGAAGGTTAGATTTGGTGTGTCTAGTCTAAAAATGATGCAACTGTAATCTGCAGATGCCATTTCTCCCTAAGATTTCCTCTCTGGTTTCCTCCAAACAAGAACTCAACAGTTAACAACAGGTATAAAACAATGAATCTACATGCAATCTTTTTACACAGCCAGTTTGCTGATGCCAGTGTTGGGAAAATGGGTTGTTCCTGGATTGTGTCATCCAGAACATTATCCTCTGGAAGGCTACCCTATCATTTGTCTATTTTGGAGGTTGAATGGTGTTGTTTGGTAACAAACTCATATGTTATAATGTGCTCAAAAGTCACTGGATAGTGCATGGTGGGCTTCTGCCAGATGTTTGAAGAAGAACATTATCCTCTCCATATGTTCGATTACCTACACATTTTCATTTCCACTTTCATGATGAATAGTACAAATCCAATCCTGACCTCAACTGGTCTCATAGCTTATTGTCAATGTCACATGAGGTCACGCAGGGCCACATTCATTGCTGGCATTCCAGGCAGAGCTGGAGAGGAAACTCAAGGAGCGTGGCTCTGACTACAACATGCTGCTCTACCACCACTACCTGCACAAGGGCTGCGAAAATACGGTGGTACAGGCGTTACGCAGTCAGAACATCGACACCAAGGTTGTCACAAGGTGAATAGAGGGGAATTAGGGCAACAACATGTTGATATCAGTATACCTCATTATAGAGTATTTTCCCTGGAAAGCTTTTATGGCCTAGGCAATGCATTCTGACACGAACTACAATTAACCTTGATAAAACATTGGGATGTCTTTTAATATCCAAAGGCCCATTGTGACCTAACTGGTCGTTGGTGACATATTATTCAAGCACATCAGCTTAGCAATGACTACCACCATTTGGAACCGTCTTTCAGGGTGAAGATCATGAGGTAGAGCAGGGTTTCCGAATTCCACTAACCGCGGAATGCAACAAATAAATTTTGTTGGCAATAAGTTGAAGCAATTCGTCGTTGTTGAATCAGGTTCTAACAATCGTGAATTCAAAATTGCTCTGGATGGGGAGGGGGCGCCATCAAGCATATCATGGCGTCATCGATTCGTAAGTGGGTAAGCTATTTATGACGTTTTACCCTTTTAAGTGTATGTTCGTAATCAAATGAAGCTATTTGATAATACTGGAACATCTAGGAACATGTTGACTGCCTCCATGCATTTTACCACATAAACGCACTGGGATCCTCTGGTTACAGTTTAGATGAACATCACAGCATCTTCACCACCTTAATCTCGCCAGGTTCGAGTACAAATCGGACCTGATCGACCAGTCGGATATCGTATTCACCATGGGCGGAGACGGCACCTTCCTACTAGGAGCCACCAAGATCCTGCACCCCAGCAAGCCGATCGTGGGCATCAACAGCGACCCCACGCGCAGCGAGGGCCACCTGCTGCTGCCCAAGCAGTACTCAGTTGATATCAAGGAGGCAGTGCATAAGCTGCTGTCGGTCAGTGGCTGTCGACTGTCTCTCAGGCTCTGTTCACGGACGGTTGCGGGGGTTATGTTACTAGTTGTTTGTTTATTGGGCGGTTTATACGACGCACTTTATGCACATTTACGGCTAATGGCGCCTCCCACGCTGTTTCGCCAGTGGGCCGCGGGATTGGGAAATGTCCTGAGCGGCGCTAGTGTCGAACCCGGGACCTTTGGTACCCATAGCCGACACCTTAACCACCCGGCCATCCCCGCCCCAGGGTGACAGACTAGAACCGCCACCTACGGATCAGTGGGCCGCATCAGTTGGACACGGTCTATAGTTGATGCAATGCACAATTATAATCAGCCTGGTCACTGCTAGTAACTGTTGCACATCGAGCACAGCCTAATTAAACAGCCAGTGATGTAATTTTATGCAAGCCTTATTGTGAAGCGTAAAAATACCACATGCATTTAAGTTTTTAGCGTGACTTAAGTAGTTTTTGTTATCTATATGATCATTTGTGTCAAGATTTGGGTGAT
The DNA here is from genome assembly GCA_034440575.1 of Imbricaverruca yamaguchii. NCBI lineage: Eukaryota > Metazoa > Arthropoda > Thecostraca > Neoverrucidae > Imbricaverruca > Imbricaverruca yamaguchii. Next base: position 1,557,170 of record JAOTOL010001571.1, read on the forward strand.
GACGGATCGACCGTCCAAGTGATGTGATTATTTCACTTTCCACGCGTCGGCACGAGCGCCAGGTCTTCACAGTCTGACTCGTTCCAGGGCAAGTTCCGCTGGTCATTCCGCAAACGGATCCGGATCACGCTGATCGGCCAGAACGTGTACGAGCCACCCATTGAGCTGCACAACCAACAGCTGCTCAACCCGGAGTATCGGTCAGTACACGGTACGGTGCACCCTCGGGCACTGTCCAGTCACAGGTAACAATCGGCGCAACTCATGTCCCTATCAGTGCTGGGGACGAGTATCCTAGAGGTAAGTCGCTCGTCTCACAATCGAAAGGTTGTGGGTTCAAGTCTCACCTGTCGCTACTCTTCGCCCGTGGCCGATCGGCGTGAGAGATTGGCGACGCTACATGACTCAACGGTCGATGTGTCGTAAAACCAATAACCAACCAGCCTTATCAGCCTTATCAGACCAGTAGTCTTCCCTGTTGGTGCTGCCCCGTCTCATCAGGTGGCGGTCAAAGCATCACATGTTGCTGTTGGCACTGCCTATGCATAGGTAGCGATAGGTATTCTGCCTGGGCACCAATATATGTCTGGACATGGACTGATCCAGCGTGTCCAGATACTGTGACCTGAGCGGTGTTGCGCCGTCAGGTACCTGAACATGGACTGGTGTAACGTGTCCTGATACTGTGACCTGAGCGGTGGTGCGCCGTCAGGTACCTGGACATATGCTGGTGTAACGTGTCCCGATACTGTGACCTGAGCGGTGGTACGCCGTCAGGTACCTGGACATATGCTGGTGTAACGTGTCCCGATACTGTGACCTGAGCGGTGGTGCGCCGTCAGGTACCTGGACATATGCTGGTGTAACGTGTCCCGATACTGTGACCTGAGCGGTGGTGCGCCGTCAGGTACCTGGACATATGCTGGTGTAACGTGTCCCGATACTGTGACCTGAGCGGTGGTGGTACGCCGTCAGGTACCTGGACATATGCTGGTGTAACGTGTCCCGATACTGTGACCTGAGCGGTGGTACGCCGTCAGGTACCTGGACATATGCTGGTGTAACGTGTCCCGATACTGTGACCTGAGCGGTGGTACGCCGTCAGGTACCTGGACATATGCTGGTGTAGCGTGTCCCGATACTGTGACCTGAGCGGTGGTACGCCGTCAGGTACCTGGACATATGCTGGTGTAACGTGTCCCGATACTGTGACCTGAGCGGTGGTGCGCCGTCAGGTACCTGGACATATGCTGGTGTAACGTGTCCCGATACTGTGACCTGAGCGGTGGTACGCCGTCAGGTACCTGGACATATGCTGGTGTAGCGTGTCCCGATACTGTGACCTGAGCGGTGGTACGCCGTCAGGTACCTGGACATATGCTGGTGTAGCGTGTCCCGATACTGTGACCTGAGCGGTGGTGCGCCGTCAGGTACCTGAACATGGACCGGTATAACGTGTCCCGATACTGTGACCTGAGCGGTGGTACGCCGTCAGGTACCTGGACATATGCTGGTGTAGCGTGTCCCGATACTGTGACCTGAGCGGTGGTACGCCGTCAGGTACCTGGACATATGCTGGTGTAACGTGTCCCGGTACTGTGACCTGAGCGGTGGTACGCCGTCAGGTACCTGGACATATGCTGGTGTAGCGTGTCCCGATACTGTGACCTGAGCGGTGGTGCGCCGTCAGGTACCTGGACATGGACTGGTCCAACACGTGCCTGCCGACCGACTATGCACAGCCGAGCAGCAGCCTGGTGGAGCCGCGCACCACCAACCTGATCACCAAGCAGACGCGCGTGCTGCCTGTGCTGGCGCTGAACGAGGTCAGTCTCGTCCGGGTGATCTCGCTGAGTAGTGCAGGCCATCGACTGTAGATGACGCTGCGACAAACAAGTGAAACAGTGGGTGATGATTTTCCGTTGACTGGCAACTATTCCGAGATGTGCACATGGGGTTGCTGTATCGAGTTCAGTGTTGTTGAAGAAAAGTATCGGGTGAAGAGACCAGGCGATTAAAAAAGTTTGGCTGTTGGTTCCCAGAGCAGCCAGTGGACGACTGGCAAACAGTGTTGGATTTTCACTTATCGGTCTTGGATTCGGAGTGTATAATTTTTTGGACTTGGCAAAGTATGGAGTGTATAATCTTGAGAAGCACTATGTAATGGAGTGTATCATTTTCCAGTTTGCAAAATTATGGGGTGTATATTGAAGCACCAAGTAATGGAGTATGTACATAAAAAAAACAAAGTGCATACATTTTGAGAAAAAAAATGCAGTGATGTTTCCTGGAATGAAGAATAAAAACCCTGGGGCCTCGGTAGCCTAGATGTTGGAGCGTGGGACTCGAATCTCGTGGCCGGCGGCATTTGCAGAGTCCACCCACGACCAATCGGTGTGATAGGTTGGCGACGCTATACAACCTTGCGGTTGAATGCGTCGTAAAGTAACCCGAGATTCTCCTTCTAGAATAAAACGCCTTCAAATCATTTGTTCGGTTCCTATCCTAGTGTCTCACAGACAACCAGATGGGGTCCACCACACATCGTCGTCTGAAGTCATCCACGTTACGTGGATGACTTATAAGGCAACTTCCTGAGCAGTGGTAGAGATAATGATCACAAAAGTATACTTAATCGATGTCAACCAAGTCTGTATATCCATACCTATCACTCCTGACATGCCCACACCACACAACTGATACATATTCACAGCACACCTCAAGAGCAGGACGTTTGCGCACCGACTGATATATGGGAGGGTCTAAAATGTTACTTCGGGATATGGGTTTCCGAATATATAATGGCTTAAGGAAAGTTATACTAAAACAATCTGTCTAAAATCTTTTATTTTCACGACCATGAAGCAATTTTTTTAAATGAGAAAGCTGAGAAAATTTATTGAAGTCAATTCTTATTAATATTAAATGAATTTCGATGCACTTTTTAGTTCACGTCTGGAATGTTTAGTTGAAGCAAGGAATGACTTGGAAGGATGAAAAGCGACTAGACGGACGGCAAATTGCCGCTGTAAAACCGACTATCTTCACGGACGAGCAGAAATTAGCGTCTCATTTCGCACCATGATTGCTATGAAATACCAAAAAATGAAAATAAGTTAGAGGAAACTGCTAAGAGAATTACAAGGGACTTTTTCCTCAATAAATAACTATCAGGATTGTGGGAAGAAATTAATCAATGGATCAGAATGAGGCTTATAAGATTGAAGAGGATTAGGTCAACACACGTAAAACTGAACTGAATTTTTCCGGAGTGGGGAAACCTCGCGGTCGGAGTGGCATGAACACAATTATTCCCATTTGTTGATGAAATTCTCAAACAAGATAACTCATGAAATCGAAAGAAGGGGAAATCTCTGGTTCTATGGAGCTTCATTTTGGAGCAAAGTTTTATCAGGTTTTAGGAACGTTTTGGGACCATTCAGTCAATTTTCGTGGGGAAAATCCTTCCGATATCTTTTATGTATATCACTCCTGACTGCTTAATAATATAAATATGAACGGTTTTATCCATCCCATTTGATGCAGAACATATTCTCCAAGGAAGCAAAAAATAAATGCATTATCCATGGCTTTTCATGGCAATGGTTTAAATAGCTCCGGCCGGAGTGGGAGCTGGAGCACGGTGAATCCACTGAATCCAAGATCGGACCTTCGTACGTGGTCGGGCTGGTGAAGGTGAATTCCTTTATTTGGGTAGCCGAGCGTAGTTATTTTTTTCATTCAACGAAGGATTTTCTTTAAAGCTCTTCGCTGCTATCCGGATGGAATTGACTGCGTGTTTGGCTCGATGTATGAGAATTGGTATTACCTAACTAGGTAGGTAGGTACCTACCTACTTACCTATATAAATTATCTTCATGGTTATTTGAGTTATTGATTTGGATAAACCAAAGCTGGAAGCTTATGTTGTGTGATGGGATATCTTCAGATAATACAAGGGGCAGGACATGATAATATTAATTGCTCCGATGTTTTGCCGACAAGCGTAGTAATGAACAAAACTGACAAAACACTTGAACTCATCAAATTTGGATCGGATACTCTGAGCATTAAGCATCATACACTTAGCGTATGCTCCATAACCACCTTTGTCTTTTTCATGCTGAGTTCTTTTATCACTGGATGAACTACCACTCTGCCTCCTTGAACTACTGCTATCCCTATTTGCTGACTGAGGTTCTATTGCCCTGGCTGACACTATTGGAATATCCCTGAGATGGTAATGCAACTTCATCCTTCCCCACCCCATTTCCTAGTTTCCCCGAAGGACATGCTCATACACTTTGTGTAACACATGAACCCCCTTCTTGGAGAAGTGCAGGCCATCCCTCTGATAGAGGTCCCAGGATCCATAAAACCTGCGCCACTCATTAACAAATGTGAAACCTAATTCATGGCAGAGCTTACCTACCCTGGCATTGGCTGCCAGTGCCCTAGAGCTCCACTCAGAGGAGACTCCAGCCATAGGCAAAATCGCAGTTACAATGACTCTCCTATTGCTATCCTTCGGGGTGGCAAGAAGAGCCCTCTAGTCCTGCAGCAGCTCCTCACTCCTAGCAGGACCTATGTTATTCACCCCTACTTGTACTATAACTGTAGTAAACTGGTGATCATTGGTGGCCTGTGCCACCACTGGCACCAGGCCTGGTGATGCACCTCCTGTCCCTCCTACCTTTGCAAAATACCCGATTTAAATGTCGCACACGAGAATCACCTACGACCAGTACCGTGTCCTCACTACTACTATCCTGGGCGCAAGATAGTGCCTGGAATCTATTCGATATTGCTATGCCCGCTTTTTGAGCAGTTCGACTAGGCTTCCTCCCACTCCTACCATCTGCCACCTGCTACCTACCACCTGCCACTCTCATCAACCTTGTCACACCAAAGTCCTTTTATATAAATACTGTACTGTATATAAAAACCCAAATAACTAACTATATAAATACTGTACTTTGATGAGACCTCTGAATTTCGTGTTGTTGTTCTTACTTGCAATTCTTTGTTTTGTGATTCGAGGTTTCTATTCCCCATCTCGAAGATGTACCCCGAGCTGGAGATATCAGTGGTACTTGCACCGTCCAACCAATGCTCTGCTGTGCAATCAAACCCGCACGTCCGAATGGTGAGCTTCAGCTGCACTGAAGCGACTAATAGAGGTAGCGTGAGATTATCGACCACTACTTGGTAAAGCCACCAGAACAACCAATCAAAACGTATTGTTGTTCTTCAAGATTGTTTGATGAGTTGGGGCCGGCCGCACGCGCAGGTGTTCATCGCCGAGTGTCTGTCGGCCCGTGTCTCCTACTATGAGATGGCAATCGATGGCGGCCCGCAGTCCAAGCACAAGAGCTCGGGTCTGTGCGTCTCCACGGGCACCGGCTCCACCTCCTGGACGTACAACATCAACAAGCTGACGCAGCAGGTGGTCGGACAGGTGGGCAAAACTACACTTTATGTTGATGGCTGGTCTTACTTCCTCATCAGATATTTCACAGAGTTTTGACTGGGACGTAATGTGCTCTTTATTAAGTAGACCGTATGGGCAAAGTTAAAACGGTGGTAGTATTCTTCTAAATGAGTGCGATGCCCGATATATCTCCCACGAATGCACGAAAGAGGTTCATGTGAGCGATCCCACCCATCCTTACCGTCACTAATTCGAATCGTAATAATTTGTTCTTTATTCGTCGCAAAGTTTTGAGTCTTAATTTGTTCACCCGGATCCGTTCACTCAATTTTATTTTCATTTCATCTTGCATCACATTATTTCAATTAAGTATTACGCATTCCTCTGAAGTGGGGGGGGGACGAGTAGTCTAGGGTTAAGTTGCTCGTCTCACAATCGAAAGGTTGTGGGTTCGAGTCTCACCTGTCGCCACTCTTCGCCCGCGACCAATCGGCGTGAGAGATTGGTGACGCTACATGACTCAACGGTCGATGTGTCGTAAAACCAATAACCAACCAACGAACCTCTGATGTGGGTTAGTATGTTGCGATCTTTACTGAAGCAGATGGTTGGGTGGTCACAAGTGTCGCGTCCGTGTAGCGCCCGTGTAGCGCCCGTGTCGCGCTCTGGCTGGGTTAGCTCTTTCGGCGATTATCTGGTTGGGAATCTAAGATTCTACGGTGGGTCCCAAGGAAGGGGACTGTTTTATTGGTGCCCATGTCATTCAGTGAATACATTTAATCATATGTTAAACATACATGTTTGAAAACGAATGGCTTTAGCCTGAGACCAGTTGACGCCAATTGAAGCATGAGGCTCCCAGTTGAAGCCCCATGCTTCTGTGGCTTGTGATATCCAGTGCAATCTCGTCTGGATCGCGGATACCAGGTTCTTCAACATGGCTGCTGCAGACTGGTTTGAAAGTGCCGCTCGATGCTAGTTACTTCATATTAATTGGGCTCGTCATCTGATTGATTGATTATTTGGGCTTTGGGGCGCATCAACGGCTACTGGTTATGTGGCTCGTCATCTGACAACGGGCGGCAGTCGGGCTGGCGACCAGCGTACGGACTGTTCGACGAAAACCCAAAGTAACTCTCCAGCTCAGAGTAGCTTGGCAGTCTGCCCTTGCGGATAACCCTTCATGGACTCCGAGCGCTGGGGGCTTCCGCGCCTCGCTTGCCGGTGGCCGTGTCATACAACCAGTCACACCCAAGAACCACGAGAGGCCGTTGGCACATAGCCGCTGGCTCAGCAGCTTGTCACGGCATACCAGGTGCTACGATGTGGCGAACAACTGCCGGCAACTTGGAACATATTCACATATCGTTCGGCTGTCCAGTTTCATGCTGAAGTTACCGCCAGACGGGCGGATGCACGGGGGATGGGGGCTCTGGGAGCATGGGCCCTTACCCATGGAGGGTGGCGTCCCTGTGGCTGGGCAAATATGGAGGCTCTAGTGAAGGCTCTAGTGTACCCTCTATGAAGGCTCTAGTGTACCCTCCCCTCGAATTTTCCAGCCAGAGGCACCACTTTGAGATAAAAAAAAGTCGCACCCTTCGAAGGCAATACGCTTATATACGCTTCAGGTAGGCTCGAGTACACCCGCTCCAATTTTCAGCCAGAGACGCTGTCCGCTTTCCGCTTGCCCTCGTTCTGCCAGCGCTCACAATAGTATCTACTGGTGGAAATATACATACATTATGCAGTCAGGCAATAACATGATCAGGCCAAGAGAAGTTATGGTCCTGTAAACTATTTGGTCCGCCAGTTATAATACTGCGCGCTACCCATGTATACCTTTTAATTTCCTCACAAGGTGGATTGTTCTATACCAGACTGTCCCCTCATAATCGGCTGTGTCGTGCGACACAAGTTCACGTGCGGATCTTCCGTTGAATCTCAACGGCCCCATAAATGTTCGCCGCCGGTACGAATGCGCTGGATAGTAGACGAATAAAGCTACACTTAATCGTTTCAAACGCCCCCACGTTGCAAGGAAACCTGTCATACTTCCGTCTCATTCACCTTAGCCGACACATTTTTGCAGCGCAAAGATGCTGGGTGCTCCTTGCAGTCGAGTCGACAGAAGCCCCGAAGAAGTGTCTGACATTCGGGCATGACTATTTCCAGCTGATTAATGCCCTGAAGGACGAGACAGGACTGGAACTGAACGCCGAGGACGACTCGCTCGTCAGCAGGGTGACTGACAGAGTTAATCAGGTCCTCCTCTTCGGACCCGGTAAGACTGTCGGCTAAAATCTGTCATATATTTTTTTTTCGATTTTAGTGAGGTGACGCTTGATACCGGGCGGTTTGTTTGATGGCGAATATCCTGACAGGCTCCACGGTGCCCTACACCCACACCACGATGTCCCACATCTGCACCGCCGTCCCCGCCAACAGACACCTGCTGGTGTTGACCTCGCATTTGTCAACTTTCTTTGTATTATTATTTCAAGAAGTTAACATTTTCTTGACAGGATTATTGCGATTCGAGCGATGATCGGGGCGTTGTCCGCTCATAAACATTCACAAGCTATTTAGTCATACTCATGAGTAAGCTGTGTGATCCGATGTTGGTCGCGCTCTGCCACTTGTCCATAGTATTGTCAGAGTCTTGTCAGAGTCAGATGTTACACTATCTTTGGCTGGCTATGTCGGGTTGCTTGAAAGGGAAGTTAAATGTGGTACAGTGATGGATCCAATTGTGTGCTTTTCCAGAAGAGAACCGGATGTGCTACACGATCCGTGACCCGGTCACGTCGACGCTGCGCTCCGCCGCCGAGAAGCGGCCGCGTGGTCTGGCTCGCCGCATCGAAGTGCGCTCGCGCTGCTTCGACGCCTCTCTAGTGGTGGACGGCGGCCTCTCCTTTCCTTTCAACGACGGTACCGTGGCTATCCTGGAGATCCTGGACGACGACGCGCTACGCACGGTGGTGCTGGACGACTGATGCGCCGTGGTCAGCGGCCGGCCCAGGCCAGGCTGTCGCCGTGGTCAGCGGCCGGCCCAGGCCAGGCTGTCGCCGCGATCAGCGGCCGGCCCAGGCCAGGCTGTCGCCGCGATCAGCGGCCGGCCCAGGCCAGGCTGTCGCCGTGGTCAGCGGCCAGCCCAGGCCAGGCTGTCTCCGCGGTCAGCAGCCGGCCCAGACCTGCCTGTCGTCGCGGTCAGCGGCCGGCCCAGGCCAGGCTGTCGCCGCGGTCAGCGGCCGGCCCAGGTCCGCCTGTCGCCGTGGTCAGCGGCCGGCCCAGGCCAGGCTGTCGCCGCGGTCAGCGGCCGACCCAGGTCCACCTGTCCCCGTGGTCAGCGGCCGGCCCAGACCTGCCTGTCGTCGCGGTCAGCGGCCGGCCCAGGCCAGGCTGTCGCCGTGGTCAGCGGCCGGCCCAGGCCAGGCTGTCGCCGTGGTCAGCGGCCGGCCCAGACCCGTTTGTCAGGCTGTGTCGCCGTGGTCGGCGGCCGGCCCAGACCCGTCTGTCAGGCTGTGTCGCCGTGGTCAGCGGCCGGCCCAGACCCGTCTGTCAGGCTGTGTCGCCGTGGTCGGCGGCCGGCCCAGACCCGTCTGTCAGGCTGTGTCGCCGTGGTCAGCGGCCGGCCCAGACCCATCTGCCAGGCTGTGTCGCCGTGGTCGGCGGCCGGCCCAAGCCTGCATGTCGCCGTGGTCAGCGGCCGGCACAGGCCAGCCTGTCGTGGTCAACGACTGGCACAGACCCGTCTGTCAGGCTGTGTCGCCGTGGTCACGGGCCGGCTCCGGTACTCGCCGGAGAGAGCGGGACCGATTAGGACTTTTCCTCTAAGCTCAGCTACGTGCTCGCGTGGAGAGTACTAGCTGATCCAGCACACATACGCTCACGTGCTGGATGGGCTCGGTTTTGATGGGAATTCTCTGATGACCTACAGCATTTAGATGTTATTACTTTTCGTTGAATGTCACTCGTCTATGCAGACGCTTCGGCCAGTATTCCACGCCATGCGCGTGCATTGGTTTTGACGTGTGAGGATCATCAATTTAGGCGGCACGCAGCGCAGGCGTAGATTACAGACAGCACACTGTGTAGCAGTGATCGATGACCGTCATATATCGCCGTTATAACGGTCCGCAGCCAATGTTTACCTGTGATGATGCCAGCCAGGTGTCTGGTCTTGTTGGGACGCGCTGTCATTGGTTCTTGTTTTCTGAGATACGGTCACTTAATCTGGAGGTTTTTGCCGTGCACAGTTCAGGTAAACTGGCAACGCGGTAAAAAAAAACTTCAGAGTAAGTGAGCGCTCGGGTTAAGGTTGACAATTGACCACTTAGCAGAACTAGAAGTGGTCCTTGCCGCAAGGACACTATGCCGTCGTTTCGGGCCTCGTCCCACGATGTATGTCTTGCCGAAAGCGGCGGAATCCGAGTGTATTCTCGCCTTGGGTCGCTGGGCCGATGAGCCACTGGATCAGAGGGTCCGCTGTGATCACGCACGCCTGGGTGGAGGCCGCAGAATCAGTGCGCCGGCCACAGTGCGAGTCTTCACGCCAGTCCGTGTGTCACCAGGCTAGTGTGACTACACGCAGGGCTTGAATAGTTAATACGTTGAGGGTAATCCGGGCAATTAATTGCAGCACTTGGGCTGTGAATGATACGAGTGTCACTCAAGGTATTTGGTGACGCGGTGGTCACATGCTGTGGTACTATTGCACATCCATGTGTATAGACCGAGCCGTGTTAGATCAGTTACGACCTGCATGTGGAGATGAACGTATCGCGGGCTTCCGGCGACGCCTCTGTCTGGGATGGCGCCTTTCTTTGCTCCTTCAGCGGAGGTCGCCTGGAGATATGGTTTTGTGTATTATGTCCGTGGATCATTTGAAATATGTATTCGCCAGATACATATACGTTGCGAATTAAATATTTATAAATGAATGCTTTTGGTAGGGAAATAAGTGTCCAAACTGAGGGTATTGTGATGTCAAGTGGACATTTACTTGTCATTGTTATCTGCAGTTCTTGGATATAGCTTGTGAAATGAATGCGTTCCATCCTGTCCGAAACCGACCCTTATTTTGGAGCTCCTGATATATAATCAACTAATGTTCTTTCCCTGCACACAAACGTGATGAGGCATTACTGGTGCCATTGCCCGTGACCAGCGTCCATGGTGCTTCAAAAGCACTCCTGCTAATCCAAACCCGAGCTGGTGTCGTAGGGACATGCGCCTGCAGTATTCCGTTTTTATACAAAATCTTGTAATATACGAAGTTTGAGGAAGAAGTGGAGGCGGACCGCATGGCTGGTTTCTCTGTCTCACTGGTCGCGGCGGCCCTGGAGGCGGTCTGGTGACAACTGTGCTGCGTACATTGTGGTAATTCTCCGCGACCTCGTGTCGACACCAAAACCGATCGCGATCCCAGAACAGTGAGGTGCTGTGCACATTGTGGCAATACTCCGCGACCTCGTGTCGACACCAAAATCAATAGCGATGCCAGAACGCTGAGGTGCTGTGCACATTGTGGCAATACTCCGGGACCTCGTGTCGACACCAAAATCAATAGCGATGCCGGACCAGTCAGGTGATGTGTATTGCATGAATTCGATACACGTCGATATGGTGGGCGCACGTCATTCGTTGAAGGACATCGGTGCATGTTTTGCACTCCTTACTGGGCCCGGTGAAGGCAACATCGATGAAGCTCTGATCCATGGGTGAGTGTATGACACATGGGTGTAGGGTGTAGGACACGTAGTGCGAACGCCCTACCTACTCGAGAAAATTAGCGCTAGTCATATGGCGTTCATGGAAGGAGGATACTTAAGAACGACTCCTGCCCTAACAACTTCACGCTGGTTCATAATCAATGATTACACCACAAAACAATGGGGAGCGGAACACAACTTTCGTCTGTTGTATCGTATTCCATACAAAATAAAAATTCGGATGATTCTTAAATGCTAAGCGAAGGCGGCTCCATCGCAGCGAAACATCTGATTTGCAGTAGCCGTTGCATTCACCTGTACCGTGGGTAAGCTACAAGTGGACATTCGTTCGCACCGATGGTGAGCTACATCTGTACCGAGGGTGAACTGCACGTGGACATTCACCTTTGCCGCGGGTAAGCTATACGTGGACACATCGTGGGCTAATTGTAGGCACGGTGGCACGTTACTGGCCATGGGTGTCGGTTGCGCCACTTCTCGGCTCGAGTCAAAACAGCGATAAGGCTCATCACAAAAACAGTGAAAGCTCCAGGAAACTAACGACTAGTCAGTAAAGGTACACATTGCCATACGTCTGGCGTGGACAATGACTAGATGCATCACAGAGCGAAGATGACGCAGCCCGGGGGGGCGACACGTATCTGGTGAACACGACATAAAACACACAGGCATTGATACTGACCGTGACGCAGCACAGAGCAGTGACGCGAGGTACGGCGACTCGTGTGTCTCGACATCGTGCGATACAACTCCAGAACATTAAACAGCGTGGTCGCTTGAACATCAACGGGCAGTGCGCGGCACCACGCAAATAATTACACTTGGTGAAAAACCCGACCACTGACTAGAAACGGTGATATGTCAACACACCATGTGCCATAAATGACAACAGCCTTAGTCGTAATTCTAGTTCGAATTCAATACGACGCTCTATGCATGCGAACTGTATCTCCGGAGCTATGTGGATTGCATACGAGAATGTCTGGTGAGAGCAGTAGCCAGGTGTAACTCTCCTGACGATGGCCCCTGGCCGAAACGTTGAGTCATATAGTATAATTCCTAACGCTACTGTTGATGTAAACTCAGCACCTCCTGGTATATTGAAGGTCGTATTTTTCTTCTCACGCTGGGTGTAACTACACATCGAACGACTGTGTGTCACCCGCAGCGTTCCACGACGGATTGGTCGGTAACACGTACATTAATACCATACCTGCCATGATTTTATTTATATTATATATATATATATATATATATATATATATATATATATATATATATATATATATATATGCGCTCGCGCAGTTATATAATATTCCCATTCGGGGTGTGCAACTTTCAGCGTGATCAGATCAACGGCCACTGATCTATAGCCTGCGGAATCTTAGCAAGATCAGTGATGCTTAGCAGTTTATACCACCCAGGAAAATAACTCGGCAGTAGGGAATTGCCCATTTCTGATTGAACTAAATATTGTATCTGGTTTGGTTTTGTAATTTGACTCCGTTGTATCGTGACCTTGTCATGAGGGCTGTGAACATCCACTCCTTTTGAAATTAGCTTCGATGCGTTGTCTTTGTAAGCACACATTTCGACCAACGCACTTTCTCCAAATGCCATATCATTGTATCCTTTACATGTTTTCTATATTTCGGCACCCAGTCATGTGCATCGATTGAACGATTGTTGATTTTACGTTCCAGATCTGTTTTAAAACACATCAGGGCAAATGGATCAAGGGGCTCGTCTAGTAGAGATACAAACCAATTTCCCCCAGCCAGGCGATGGCGAAGTTGTGGTGTGGTGATGAACGGGGGACTGTCAAGCCTAGCTGGTGGTGTGTTTCATATTTACCATAATGAGGGATCGCTGTCTAGACCCACTTGAGCGACATTAAGCCAAGGTATTGCATACCGTTCGAGGTGTACCGCATACATTGGTGGAAGCGGTGAACGATGCGTGTATATTCGGGAGGCTCGCTGTGTTTGACCTGCAGTAGTCCTCAAATGCGCCAGACGGATCACTGTTAGGATGAGAAACGAGACACACTCAGTGTGTGAATATGCATTTACAATCACAACGCAAAATTATTGATTGAGCTCTCGGCGTCGACGAATTGACCCATCATGAATCTTTGGATTATGCTGCATGTAGCACAGATACAGCATAATCCAAAAGCACATGCTGAACAAATTCGAGAACTGCCCAGGAGAGCAGGTATGGTGTCCTTTTCGGGATTGATAGAGAACGAACATAGGGATAAGATTAAATCGAACAAAGAAATTTGCAATGAACAGTGAGTGAGTTCAGCATCAACCGATGCAAACCAGTTAAGATTCGGCCACGGGAAGATTGTTTGCCCCTTCTGCAAAAAGCATAGTTCAGTTAATTAGACATTTAATTGAATTTCCAAAACTTGAAGTCACGTTTCAAGCGGGCTAAGATATTGCGTTTCTCAGGGAGAGGTGCGAGTTGCCGGCGATTTCTCTGAACATTATTTGTTCATTATACTAGACCAAACCCAGGGCTTCGATTGGAACGCCACGCACGCCATACTGCACCCATGTGTTGCCTATTAGCGGCATTGACGGCAAGGGCGACAGCATGACACCAGGGCTTCTGCTTTACATCCCACGCTGAAAAGCATAATTAAGATACGGGAAATACTTGTTTGAAGTACTTTGCTTCAGCTCTGAAGATGCGCATCACATACTTGAACATATCGCGTTATCTTTCAGACAGGTCCACCAAAAAAAACTGGCTCAACTTCGCGGATATTTGTTTTCACCAACAGAACTTTGGCTTGAACTGTAATTGGCATTTCTTTGGGACATCGCATGAGACGAATTCCAGCGACGGCATTGAGGGGCGGTCACGAGGGCTACAGGAAAGCACATTCTGATCCGTCCACGCCACCATACATTTTAAGGCACAGGCGACGTACGAATGTCTTGCCAGCACATTATTTCAGTCAGATATTTTATCTTTGTTCGCATACAGTGTTGGATGTTACCGAGGGATTCCGGGGATTTGTGTGATGCTTTCCTAAGTCTGTGACCGTAGAAGGTTGGTGACTGCGAAAGGGACCAATAGCTTCCGCACGTTTTCTCCTGTCGACCTACGTACTATGAAAGTGTGTGAAGTAGCGCAGCACACAATGTGTGTTTGCAAGATGCAGAACATCGAACCGGTAGAGTATGTGGTTATGCAAGATGTATGTGTATATGTGCTCACTATTGCCAACACAGAACAGCAATGTATGTGTCAGTGTTATGTTGTGAGCGCATACGTTAAGGAATTGCAAACTATATGGGCGTAAAAAGAACATGGAAATTCCAAGATATTGTTTGCACAGCTCAGAAGATTGAACCTGGTTTGACGTGCCATATGCTGTATCGTTGCATGCCGTTTTTGTTGTTGTTGTATACTAGTGAATGACTTTCAATCGATACAAAAATGTTTGTCGTTAAATATAAGACATGGGCATGGAATAAACATAAAATAATAAATTGGTATAAAAACGACTTGCCTACAAATATACATGTAAAACAATTATCAAAGCTAATCTCAAAAGAAGAGGGTAATTTTCACAACCACAAAGTCGCGGACAGGTCACAATGCAGGAAAATGAGGACAGGCGTCGAAATAAAAAACTAAGTGAAAATCTGCGGAAAGTATTCTTGCGCGAATTGCGACTTTAGTGTACACAGATAGGCGCACCTAATACACAAAGTACACATACTTGGCTTCAGTGGTTACCAACACGAACCTGGTGCATAACTTGTACATGAAATGTGCGAGACGATCGGCAGTTGGTGGTACTTCGACACACTGCGAGGCACCTCCGGCCTGGTGATGCTGCACGGGTGTCATCTGGCAGGGCTGGGCAAGTCGCCGTCGACTGCACTGACCGAGGCCACGCCCTCCGTCGGTGACGCACCGGCCGCCAGCGCCGCCGCCTTCTCCGCTCTACGCCGTCTTATCTTTCTCTTGAGGCGCGTCATTGCTGTAAGCACGAGCAGTGCGGTGTACGGATGGTTGACGCACATCGACACACCACTGTGGGAAATCGGCGTCCGTACAGCGCTACTGCCGTAAACCGTCTCCGGGGATGGTGGAAGGAAAAAAAAAAAACCTCGGGAATCGGCGTCCGACAGCGCTACTGCCGCAAACCGTCTCCGGGGATGGTGGATAGCACACAGACACACCACCGTCGGGGATCGGCGTCCGTACAGCGCTACTGCCGTAAACCGTCTCCGGGGATGGTGGATAGCACACAGACACACCACCGTCGGGGATCGGCGTCCGTACAGCGCTACTGCCGCAAACCGTCTCCGGGGATGGTGGATAGCACACAGACACACCACCGTCGGGGATCGGCGTCCGTACAGCGCTACTGTCGTAAACCGTCTCCGGTGATCGTGGAAAACAATACTGCTGCGAAGTCTCCTGGAGAGTGGCTGGGATGTCCGAGTGGTTGAGGTGTCAAGCTCTGGGTACCAGAGATCCCGGGTTCGACACCAGCGCCGCTCAGGACAGTTCCCAATCCCGCGGCCCACCGGCGAAACAGTGTGGGCGGCGCCATTAGCCGTGAATGTGCATAAAGTGCGTCGTGAACCACCAAATAAACGAAGTCTCTTGGAGAATTATAATAACACTACTGCCCATCAGCGGTCATTCGGCAAGGGCGGATAACAGTACTGCCAGAAAACGGACTCTCGGCAAGGGCGGATAGCGCTACTGCACGAGAACGGTCGCTCTGGGAAAGTAACAATACTGAAGACAAGTCTGCCGAGAGGGCAAATAACACTACATCCCGTCAGCGGGCCAACGATGAGGAGGGTGGCAATCGTACAACACTACTGCCCATAAATAGTCGTCCAGTAGGAAGTGGAAGGGGTGGCCGTGCATAGCTTCTTTCCACCTCAGCCAGCATAGTGCGCCACAACAAAATGGCTAAAGAAGATGCAAATGACATACAGTCCATGCGAAAACCAAATGCGTGTGCACTTGCGGGGGAAAATACATCAAAGTGTCTGCATTGCATTTTACCCATATGGGACATGCAAATTGTGATTCTGCATAAAAGCTTTAATCTGGTCGAATGTTCACAGTTGAAGAGGTACACTTACTCCTGATGGTGTGGTATATTACTTGCATATTGTGCTGGTGCTTATTGAACTGTGCACGGTGCCTGGAATGGACAAAAGGGTGCATAAGGTATGAGCACATGACAACTACTAAAACAGAGCGGAAGCATGACCACAATTAAGATCCAGAGCCCACATGAGGCGAACAGTGCCAAAATTCATTTTCGGCTCAGCGTCAGATTGAAATAACAATTTGTCGATTCTTGTTCAGAAGATTTAGATAAAATATTCCATGTTATACATACACCCAGTACAAAGTAGACAATACTTTAGTCTAAAAAATATAAACCTTTTTCCCTCTGGAAAAAAGGAGGGGAGGGGGGGGGGAAAAAAATATATATAAAAAATAAAAATAAGGGGAAGGAAAAAAAAAAAAAAGAAAAAATAATTTTTAAATATATTTTTTATAAAAAAAAAAAAAAATAAAGTAAAAAAAAAAAAAAAATTCTAAAAAAAAAAAAAAAAAAAAAAAAAACAAAAATTAATTTTTTTTTATGGACTACTTGGAAAAAATACTTGATTCATTGGAAAACACTAAGTGTACATGTGTCATAGCAGGGGACTTCAATTACAATCTTTTGAAATATCACTCTGATAAACCCACACTTAGTTTTATGAATATGTTAAATTCCTATGGATTTTTCCAACCATCTCGAAAGCGACCTGAATTTCTAATAATTTTGATGCCCTTTTGGATAATATATTTATAAATGATGTTAATGTCGTTAACAATTCAGAATTCTACTTATGATTTTCGGATCTTTTGTTTTCCTTAATCTGTCTTAATTAAAGCACAACTATAACAAGACATTCAGTGAGTCTTTGATAAGAATAAAATCAGTGAATTAAATGATCACCTCATTAGTACATTGGAAGCCTTTCAAGATGAGACTGATGCTATCAGCATGCAACAAACTTATTAAAGCTATGAAACAGGTATAAAAATAATTATCTAAAACTTTTACACCCAGTAGAAAAAGAATCAAATTAAACCATGGTTAACCCCTGCACTTCTGTGTTCATAAATACAAAAATAAACTATATGCAAAATATATTAGGAATAAAATTTTATGAATGAAAGTAAATACAAAATGCATAGGAACATGCTTTGCATGTGCTTAGGGATGCGAAACGATTATATTACAGAGGGCATTTCGGTACAAAGGTGATGGCAAAAACATGGAAGTATTTGATGAATTGTACAAGAATGAATTGCAACAGTTCCTCTGTGTTTTGTGATAACTCTGGGACTACCTGTGAAAATGAACAAATAGCTGATAATTTAATACATTTTTTAAACGATAGGTAGTGAGTTGGAAACAAAATACTGCGAACACTCGTCTTAATTATCTTACAGCCTATTGTGCAGCATTAACAATATTCCTTCTGTTATGATGCCAGATTGAGACTTATTAAGACTTTAAACCCTGTTGGTGGAGGTATGGATAAATTGGTGAAATTTTTATTGGACATATAGAAGTATTTTACAACATCTAACATTTTTTTAATCTTTGTCTGAACACTGCATATTCCTGATAGATTAAAATCTGCAGTTTATTCTGTTTAGCGGGGAAAATATAATTTACTATTTAGGCCATCTTTTGTCCATTTTTGAAGTACTGGAGTTATACATTTTGGGTTTTTTTAATGAAAATATCTGCTTGATTGCTTCAGAAAAAGCGCATACTGCCAATTGCTCTGATGTACAGTACTAATCCTTGTAATGATAATTAGTTTGTTCTGTTCTTGTTTAAAAAGCTTTGCGTGCTCGCTTTTGTTAAAAATTGAATTTATTGGTTTAGAGGAATATATTAACTGTTGCCTTCTTTATGATTCAAGAACCAGATTGCTTCCCACCTTTTGAGGTGTTTAGGTTGTTTGGCCTCTGCTTTTATTTTAATTACGATTCTGCTGTTTCCTTTGGTGTTTTACTTTTGGTGCTGCGTTTTGTTTTTGTAGTAAGTAATGGGTTCAATTTTGTGGTTTTGTTTTTTTGTGGAGCTGGTTGGTTGGTGTTGGTTTTGTTTTTTTGGGTGCTGTTTTTTGGTGTTTTTTGTGGTGTGGTTTGTTTTTTGGGTTTGGTTTGGGTTGGTTTTTTTTTGTGGTTGTTTTTAATTTTAAAAAAAAAAAAAACACCCTATTAATGGTTGCTTACTCCTTCTATGGGGTTAAAAGTTGAGTTTTATCCCACAGCAATACCCATACCTTAACTTGAAGACCACAGTATTGCTTGTGTTTCTATTTGATACATCATTCGCTAAAATTGACATGGGCCAGGCAAGATGTGATTAGGAAGCAAAATGTTCGATCGAAGACGTAGCCATGTCAAGTCATAGTGTCCGGACTT
The DNA here is from genome assembly GCA_034440575.1 of Imbricaverruca yamaguchii. Lineage (NCBI taxonomy): Eukaryota > Metazoa > Arthropoda > Thecostraca > Neoverrucidae > Imbricaverruca > Imbricaverruca yamaguchii. Next base: position 1,575,830 of record JAOTOL010001571.1, read on the forward strand.
GATACGAACCACAAGGGCCCAGGTGAGTTAAGCCTATAATGGGAAGATACTATAAGCATGGACAAAAATACACTTAGCACCCAGCCAATACTGCATCCCAAATTCCAAAGAAACTATCCATCAACATCCATATCAAACCAATGCCTACCTAGCCCTATTCACTCGATCCCGCATAACTCACGCGTGGATCGAGTGTCCCATACAATTTTTTTTTCTCTCCACTCCATCCATGCCTACTTAAAGGGATACATTTTTACAAGGATTACACAATAAATACAATGCCTTCCTCTGAAAGAGTTCAATTGTGGATTGCTTACGTTACTCCCGTGCAATCCTTTTGCAACCGTTTTCACGGCGACCGCAGCAATTCCTATTGGTTCGATATATGTATTCAATTTCTATATATTCAAGCCCATATATGCTGTGCACACCGGCCAAATAGTGGTGGTGGATTTGTGCTTTAGGGCGCGTTGACTGCGCTGGCCATTTTGCACCCATCCAACCGTGATTATACACACAGTCGCAGTCACGCAGAATTTAGCCCAGATAGTTGGTTAGGTATTTGGGTTTTAGGGTGCTTCGACCAGTTTTGGTTATTCACGCCCAACAGTTCAGATGGCTATGAAGTCCACAAATCCAGCGAAGGTACAAGGCGACCCGGCTCAAGAAAACATGGAAGGTAGGCCTTCAAGTAATCGTTGGGTATCTACCTTGGCATTGGATACGACCGAAGGTACCTAAGTGACTACAGCTTGGTTTTTCACATGGCTCCGAAGACAGCTGATTTTCAGCGTGGTGGCAAGATGGGAGATTCCTGTGCATTGAATCATGCAGGTACGGTGGGATAACAAGAGCTGGGGTTCTGGCCACCAGCAGGTGAGTGTCGGCGCTGCGATATTATAGCCATACACGGCTGAATATAGCTCCAATTCACGACTGAGCCGCTGCCATTCCGTAGCGTGAACGATTAGTGCTACGCAAAGCTACGGTTCCGTCTATCCAAGTCTAGTTCTTAGCGAATGAATGTCAAAGTCTAGACGAAGTTTGAAGACACTGTACGTATGCATGTATGTCTGTCTGTCTGTCTGTCTGTCTGTCAGCCACTGAACCATCGACTCCCCATCCAATGGACAAAAACGTGATATGGAAGGAATGGAGAGACGAACTCTCGGCGCTTCTCCGTGTCATAGAACCTGATGTGTTTGTGCCCAGGGGAGATATCCCCGAGGGACCTCAGTTCGCCAACAGTGTACTGACCCGTGCTGATCTTCTCTCGCGTCGTCCGGCTGGTGGGGCTCTGGGACGTCACGGCGAGACGGAGCCTCGAACGGGTCCCCGAGGTCCTCCAGTTCGCCCGACAGGTAGCGCCAGCAATAGCGGAGCAGATGCTGTCGGCGGGTATAGAGAGACGTCATGCCAGCCACACAAATCGCAGTGCAGCTCAGTTACCGCAACCAGTAGCAAATCGAAAGCGAGCTTCTCAGGAGCCTTAAATTCCAGCAAGCTATCCATTAAACTGCACGGTGACTATGCAGGAGAGCACTATTCCCAGATGACTTATTCAGTGGCATGAACATGGGGCTTCCCCAGTACTTGCTCTACCTTGTCATACGGTCTCCAGGCGTGACAGACGTACCCAGAAGTGCTTGAGGTTGACGAGGCCCAGTAGACAGAGCAGAACGTGCAGCACCAGACCGATGACAACCACCTGGTCCGGCAGTGGCTTCAGCAGCTTGGGGTTCAGCAGCTGGGCATACCAATACATGCGGCACAAGAACCTGCCGACGGTCGCATGGGTGAGTGTGGCCGGCAGGCGACACACGGCTGGATGAGCGACACAGCGAGGGTGAGAGGGCGACACCGGACCGAGCGAATGGTCAGCACTCAGCCACTGCAATGGTCATCGACCTGAGCCGTCAGCCATGACACCAGACGGCAGGCGGTGTGCTAGTTAGTTATTAGGGCTTTAGGGCGCATCGACTACATTGGTCATGTAGCACCCATCAGGCGGTGTGCTAAACACGGCCGACCGTCCCAGCTGCGCAGCTGCGGGCCGCCTCACCAGAGCGGCAGCAGCAGCAGCAGGCCGATGCCGGCCAGCGCCAGCTGCACCGACGACACCGGCGAGCCCCGCGGCAGCGCCAGCCGCACCAGGCCCAGCAGCACGTCCGGCAGGTGGTGCAGCACCAGCACCCAGAGCAGCAGGTGCGGTAGCCTGTCGACAGCACACGGCGCAGAGGTCAGCGGCACGGACAGTCGGACGCCAGCATGTCCGCGGTGCATGGCGCAGAGATCAGCGACAGAGGCCACCGGCAGTCGGACGTCAGCCTGTCGACAGCACACGGCGCAGAGGGGGGGTGCTGTCGACACGCGCGTGCGCACGGACAGTCGGACGCCAGCATGTCGACACTACACGGCGCAGAGGTCAGCGACAGAGGTCACCGTCAGTTGGTGGTTGCACCAGTCAGTGAAATACCATCGTCAGTCAGTCTTACCTGGAACCACACCGCATATGCCGAGCCAATACTAGGTATGTCCAGCCAGTCGTTCTAAGCTACAACGGCAGCTTCGCAAGCGGAATGGCACCCTGGGTGCTATCTCAGCCATAATTCGTGCTATGTTCGCCTTACTGCATAATATCATGTGATGACACAGTGTCGTCAAATTTATTTTGAGTTTGATGTCCAATACAGTGAAAATGCCAAGGCTGAGAATACAATATCAAATCTTAAAAAATAATTTAAACGTACATGTTAAATATTGAATCACGACGTTAACTGTTGAATGTGGTTGAAGGAGTAAACTATTTGCACGCATGAATAACAAACATAGGCAAACATAACAAACATAGTCAACCTAGAACACTAGCTTGGTGTCAGCTTCCCGCCACAGAAAGTGTAAACAAAAAGCATACATGGCTCGGGAAAAACACAACTGTTCAATGGCAGGAACGCCTAAATATGGCGCCTGTCAACAGACCAAAGGGGGTGGTCAGAGGTAAATCATGCTAGAGAATCATATCTCTTGGCAATGTCAAGAGAGGCTCAGACAGATTGGTTCCTGCCCTTGTGGGAGCAAGACGTGCTGTCTCATGTCAATTCATATACATGCTATGTAATGAAGCAAGCGGCCTCAACCGTCTCTTTGCTGTATGCTTCATGCTTCATTTGTGGTGTACGTTGTTCTTTTTGTGGTACTACATTGTTTGTCGTGATCTCAAGTTGTCCCTTTGATATCCTTATGTCATCTTTCCCATATTGATAATTCCATCCTCCATGGAAAGCCTGGCCACCCCAGTTCGCTATGACTCATACTTTCAGGCAGAACATACAGCTGCCATTGTGCTGTCAGGATTTGTGTTGCCCAGCCCGATTTTTACATTTCGCCACTATAGCCACCCAACAACGTCCTTCATCAAGAACATACAACTGCACCGGAACGGATCCTGTGATACATAGCTGTGCTGCATCGCATTAGTGGCAGCTTCAGCAGCCTAAGTTCGTGGAGCACGACAATAAATTTGGCTCGTTCTTTCAATTCCACTTTTGGTGCTTGTACCACAAGTGGAACCTTCATGGTGGTGGTTGTTGGTTTTGCGACAAGTCGACCGTTGAGTCATGTAGCGTTGCCAATCTTTCACGCCAATTGATCGCGGGCGAAGAGTAGCGACATGTGAGACTCGAACCTACAATCTTTGGATCGCGAGACGGGTAACCTACCCCTAGACTACTCGTCTCCCTGGAACCGTTCATGGAAAATGTGAGGTGGGAAAGGTTCCGCTAGGTGTAGAATTCTACCTGAACTTAAAAACATGACAATAAGGTGATGGCAAATGTCCACATGGAGCATGTAGCTCATAACATTTAAGCAAGCACTCATCATTATTTAGCGAAAGTGTATTTGTTTTGTGTCCAAGTAATCTAAGAGAGATAATTTGGTTCTCATTTTGCATGTCTATGCATAGTCTATGCATAACCCACTTTTGTATTCTTAGTTAGATTTGGATGTAGGAGGTAAAAGACAGGACAGTAGATGAAAATCTAGTATCAGCATATTTTACCTTAAAAAGTAGTATTTTATTTTCAGCGGGAATGAAAGACACAAGCGGATCTCGGACGTGAAAGTGCGAAAATTGGACGATGGCACAATGCATCAGACTGACCCCGCGAAGGCAGTCAGTGTGATGATGGCGATGAGCAGCAGAGAAGGTGCTCCGAGTACACCGCCGTACAGTCCCGGGGGCATCAGCCAGTACACGCAGCTGGCCACGGAGACAGCGGCCAGTGCCAGGTGCGGGACTCCCAGCTCACCGTCTGCAGGCAGAGTAGGAGCCAGTGTCAGAACTGGGGCGCCACGGCTCCCAGCACAGCTCTGCTGCTAGCACCTGATCACGCACCACTTTCTGAATTCAGATTCGATGCTCATCCACATGTTGTTGACGAGGTTCGAGGCATGAGGACGGGGACAGGTATTGTTCGGACCGTTGTCCTCATAACAAAACGACGACACGACGGTCATCGGCTGCCAATGACGAGGTTTGACATACGAGGACAGGCTTTGTCCGGACCGTTGTCTTCATCCACAGCACTCTATCAGATAATGATATATACTGGTGAGAAGTACATCCTTTGATCTAAAAAATCGAGGTATAATTTTACTGAAGAAAAATCATTCGTCCCCCACCCTCTCCCTACGTAGGACAGAATACAACTGCGTCATAGTCTCTACACTTATCCCAGCCAACTGCCATTCAGAAATGTTTTACACTACCATAAGAAATCTCCAAATTGATTCAACACATTCTGGATGATTGGCTACCCACTACCAAACGTAACAGAATCAAGCCGTTGTAGGGAAATAAAATAAAACTACAGTGGATAGCATTTATGTGGATAGAGAAGTGCTGTGAAATTCGAAATGTTAAGTAGAAGCTAACACCTAATAAAAACCAGATATCAATCCACGAACACAGGATAACTTTGTAATTGGCTGCTATTAAATGACATGCCATTGAACCCTGGTAGCTAATGGGTCATTCCATGTCAAATCGCACAAGAAATTCCCCGACCCCCTCCGATTTTGATGAAAATTGGTACACCTGTAGTACCAAGTAAAAGAACACATCACGCCAACTTTTAGCCCAGAGTGTCCTCTGGGGTCAGATCTAGAGGTCATCCTAGGTCACGTTTTTTTACCGACTTGACGTCAATAAATTGCAAATATCTCATGTGTTATTTAACTTAGCGGAATGAAATTGGTGTCAAAGTGCGCAGAAGCCCTGGGCCATTCAGAAATATAGCAAAAGTTGCACGTGACCTCCCCGTGACCTTTGACCTAACCAGGTCAAAGTATACAAATATATTTTTATATATGTTTGCCTGCCCCTAATTCGACGAAACGGTGCTATATTAATGGTCGTGATATTATCTAAGAACTTGCAAAAAAGAAAGGCGGAGACTTGAAAACTTTTTGAGATATCGGCCTTTGAGTATTGTAATAGGACCAAATGGATGCATGCCCCGAGGCTATTTACCATATTATCGATGATAACTCTGGTTACCTTCGTCCGATTATCGTCAAATTTGTTGCGCAAGTCATCGGTCGCAAACTGAACTATTTTCCAGATTTTTAGGTTGACATGACCTCACATGAACTAACATGACCTTGGGAAGTTTGTATTGCCTAAATACATGCAATATTGCAACTTACGTGAATATTCATGGCCATGATATGATTCATGATAACCGAGAAATCGATAACATTGAGTACCGAAAGTGGACTAATACTGACAGGTCCACCTTAGAGGTGGTTACGCAAACTTCTGAAGATTTTGTGCGATCATTTTGTGAGCAGCTGGAAATACTTGTAAAGCATGATTTTGTCGCCCGTGCCCAAGGCAATTATCTGAAAGGCCTAAAGGAAACACTAGCTCCTGCAGAGGTAATTGTTATTGGAGATTTTTCCGAAAACTACGCTATGGTTACACAGGATGAGGTACAGTCCCATCACTGGAACAAACTGCAGGTGACAATCCATCCGTTTGTGGCTTATTGGCGAAACAACGCAGGGGACCTCAAACATTTTTCTTACTCTGCCATTTCCGACTGCCTGACGCATGATACTGTGGCTGTCCACCTGTTTCAAGGAAAACTCATTGAGCGCCTGGAAGCAGAATTAGGCCAGCGCCCCAAGAAGATATTTTATTTTTCAGATGGGGCTGCCTCGCAATACAAAAATTGTAAGAATTTCCTAAATTTGGCAGAGCATTCCGTCGACTTTGGAATAGACGCCGAGTGGCATTTCTTCGCAACCGCTCATGGAAAGGGACCGTGTGATGGCATTGGTGGGACGTTGAAAAGGTTAGCTAAAAAGGGAAGTCTGCAAGGAACTCTGATTGAGATCCCGGACCAGTTTTATCAGTTTGTAAAAAACCATGCCACCGGCACGTGCGTGGAGTATTTTCCAAAAACTGAGTGGGTCAAAGAAACCAAAGCGTTGAATGACAGATTCGCAGCTGCTCGCACAATACCCGGAACAAGGAATGTCCATCGTGTTACTCCGTCTCCACGTAATGGTATGGTGGTTGTGAGATGGTTTTCCGGCAGCGAGACGGGCCGTGAGGTACGTGTGGCGAAAAAGGTTGGTAGTTCTTCGTGAATATACGGTACTGCTGTTCAACTTGTTTTATGGTCGCGGCTATTTGCATATCAGAAACATTTACTGGCCCTCCCGATAAAATGTTAGTACGAAACGCACGCGAGCTGAACAATATATTCAGGCTATAAAAACCGAGGAAACATATTTTTTTGCGAATAACTTTTGCCAAAATAAAGATAGAAATATAATTTTGTTACAATCCTATTTTCCTCGTCAGGCCGCGTTGATTGATGTATCACATGACTTAGCTAGCTGAACATTTGATCCTGACCCCAGTTGACCTCCAGGTCACCCTAAACCGAGATCAAGTGATGACCTAGCTTGATCATATTATACATCATGATTAACCAGAGGATCTCGATGGCATTAAAATTATTTATCTATCTTGATTCTATATAAAGTTATTGACGAAAGTGTGACATGACCTCATAGTGACCTCACGTGACCTTGCAGAGGACACTTGTTCAAAATAAAACTTGGCTCGTTTGGAGTAGCCTAACCTAAAACTAGGTAATATAGCCTGTACGAGCCAAATTCAGCGTTTTTTGTTTAGGAAAATATTTTTGTTTCCCTGTTGGCTTGTAATGGAGAGGTCACTGCCAGGTCATGTGAGGGCAGGTCAACTTGAAAATCTGGAAAATAGTTCGGCTTGCCACCGATGATTTGCCCACCAAATTTGACGATAATCGGACCAAGGAAACCAGAGTTATCATCGATGATATGGTAAATAGCATCGGGGCATGCTTCGATTTGGTCTATGCAATACCTACTCAAAGGCCGATATCTCAAAAGTTTTGAGTCTCCGCCTTTCTTTTTGCACGTTCTTAGATAATATCAGGACCATTAATTCAGCCACGTTTAGTCGAATTAGGGGCAGGCAAACATATATAAAAATGCATTTTTATACTTTGACCTCGTTAGGAGAAGGGTCACGGAGAGGTCACGTGCAACCTTTGCTATATTTCTGAATGGCCAAGGGTTTCTGCGCACTTTAACACCAATGTCGTTCCGCTAAGTTAATTAACATCTAATATATATGCATTTGATTGTTGTGAAGTCGGTAAAAATAGGCGACCTAGGATGACCTCTAAATCTGACCCCAGAGGTCACCCAGGGCTGAAAGTTGGCGTGTGAGGTTCGTTCACTTGGCACTACAGGTGTATCAATTTTCATAAAAATCGGAGGGGGTCGGGTTCAAAATAGCCAATTCTTGTGCGATTTGACGTGGAATGCCCCTAATGCCAGTCCCACCAGACTTCACTCTGACGTTAACATGAAAAACTTTATGAACAATTGCCATTTTTACACTTTAGCTTACATACATCACATTTTCTGTTCATAGCATAGCAGACTTCCATACTTTGGTGTGACAACTTCAATTTTAGAATAGTAATCATCAGCGACTCAAGAATAAAATATCTGGATGCATCCTGTGTGACATCATGAGGAATCATTGACATACCAAGAATGACTATTCAGATTTTGATGACTATATTGATCTAGACTTGGATGCTATATCAATATGAAATTGTACTTACATCTTGGCCTGAACGCCTAAAATCTCGAATTTGGAGACACTGTTGTATGAGTCCTCAGTGGCCTTCTAGTGTGGATAATATAGGATGCATATTTTATGACACAAAACCTAATTGTAGCACAATAGAACAATGACAATGAACTACAGGTAGACACCTTTCATTGCCCCTAAAGATACGATGTTGTTGCTTCGCCACGACTATTTGGTGCATACCAAATCCTGCGGTTAAGTGCTCTCCGGGCAAATAGGCCCATGGTCCTTCCTCCAAAACTAACGAGAGCTTTGAACCATTCACAGGAATGCATAGCTTGGAGACCATTAGTACGGCGGTTCTCACTGTTCCAGACATCCGCAGCCACCCAGGTGTGTGGCTGATGCAGCGCCTCTGTGAGTGCTGCAAGTCCACACAGGAAGAAGCTGATGACGACAAACCGTACATCCTCCTGGACTTGGTGATCGTTGGGTGACATCAGACTTGGCCTGCCAAAAGGAGCATGGTTACCAACCTGCAACAAAATGGAGCTGTAACACAAGGATGGCTACCAAAAAACTGTCTTTCCTGAGATATTCTGCAAACAGCTTTTCCCCTACTTCAGTGTAATTCAGAAAACTTTGCAAAGCTTTTCAAAGATCAGATTATTAAAATTCATGAAACCAAAGCCATTTCAAGGTCAGGATGCTATATAGGGAATTGAAAATGTCCGAGCTCATTGAAAGAACTTGAGTTTATACGGATAATTGATGGTACACATCAATAAATCAGTGAAATTTATGATTATTTGGCTCAAAGAAGATTCAGAAATATTCCAAACTGTGCCTACAATTCATCTTCTTCCCCAACAACTCAACTTCAAACCGGGTAGACACGAAAATGATCAGTTATCTAACTTAAGTTCATGCATTTCATACCAGTAGAGTGGAGAACGTGATGACAAATTAAGTTGTAATTCCTTGGATTGAATTGGTGTTTCGGGGCACATCGACTGTCAATGACATTTTGCACCCATAAGTTGTAATTCCTTCTTGCTACTCAATCTGTTGCTCGCTGAATTACTGCTCATTTCGCAAACCATCTACAAAATACCAAACCTCAGTTTCAGTCAAATTCCACACCCATTAAGATGTTGAATCTGCCATTTGGTTAAATGTACAAGCAATCCCAAAATAAATCAACAGCTGGATTTTTATACTAATCATCTGCACAGAAAGTGACTATCTACCTTGTTTGTACCAACATGGTGTTTTGTTTGGGTGGTGGTACCCACAATTCATGACAAGACTAATAAGTTGTTGACCAGAAATGTACCAGCAGTTTCTAATTTTCTCGGTCATTTTAAAATGAAGGGCATATAATGGTGTTAGAAAAAGTAATTCCAGCAGGAAATTCCTTCAGTCGTATTGGGTTGTCACATTGATGTTGTTTGTATACTGTGGGTAAGTGGTGGTTAGATTGGCTGAATTTATTTATTTATTTATTAGGGATCCAGGGTGCATTGACTACATTGGTCATGTAGCGCCCATAACAATACAACTTATTTACACGTCGATATATCGCACATCCTAGCTAGTTAAGCTTGCAGAATAATAGTCGACACAACGAATCATACATAAAATAATACATGGCAACACTCAGCATTTTCAACGTGGTGCATATATTGCTGAAAATTATATTTCAGCAAGGTAGTCAAATAGTCGTCCTGATCGAACAATATCCGAGTCGTTGCCTAAAATCTTACTGAGTGACAAAGACTGAGCACGCCCAGAGTGACGTCTACGCTCCTCCTCGTAGTCGGGACAGGACAACAGGACATGCCGCACAGATAAACGGGCATGACATCTGGGGCAACGTGGCACGTCATCACCAGTTAGCAATTAAGAGTGAGTGGCATATGTATGTCCAATTCTCAAGCGACATAGTGCCACCTCATCTCGCCTGATCCTACGCGAGCACGAACTCCATTTACCGAGGAGATTCTTGATCGCCTTCAACTTGTTTTTGGGTATATCGTTCCATGAGCCTTGCCACTTTGTGAGCATAAAGTCAGAAATGGTCCGGAAGTGGTCCCGGGCAGGGAGCGGTAGAGCTCGTGTACATGGAGCTTGCGATGCACGTTCTGCAGCAGCATCAGCTAGGTCATTTCCTGGGATGCTCCCGTGACTCGGGATCCAACATAGCACCACTCTTTTACCTGTCTGGTACACACTGGTAAGACGAGTTAAGACGTCCAGTAAATAGACTGGCTGGACTGGTTGGGCCAAGGCAAAAATGATGAAGAAAGCAAAGATTCTGCTGTTCCATTGCAATGCTGAGTTACATCTGTTCACTGGCCTTGTCAATGCTTGGTGCTGATCAGCTTCTGGTGCACCAGGCTCAGTGTTAAAATAATTGGTTTTTCGTTAGGTGCGAGACGTCGAAACGAGTACTATGGGGTGTTGACATTTGTCATGGAATTAGTGCCATTTCACGTGCCTTTGATGTCTTTCATACTTAAATTTGAACCAATGTCTGTATCTTCATCAGTTGTGTTGATATTCAAATGCTAAGAAGAGCTATATTCGGGATAGCTAGAAAAATAAATTTATACACTGGTGACGTATCCCATATCACATTATGGATAATCCATTTATCTGAAAGTGCATTGCAGAATATTCTTGTTCCACCATCCTTTATCGAGATAATGATCATGCTACTTAACAAAGGAGGTAATGTTAAAAAAGAGACACAAAGATTTCATAAGCATACATCAAGAATCAGATGATACTTCTTGGAGCAGAATGTCAATTGAGTGTTAAGAAAGTGGTAAATTCCGCCCTATTTTACGAATAATTTAACACTGACCAGGCCTCCCACCATGGTGCACCCCTGACAGCCATGCATGTCTGATGGCATCTGTGTGTAGCACCTAGGTGAGTGGGTAAGCATAGGATCTGGAAAAGTTACCAGGGAGAAAAAGTACCATGGTAATGGTAGGTAATGGGGACAGGTACACTGTGGCAGTGGTTAAGTATTAGAGGAAAGGTAATTCTGGATAGTCTGAAGCCAGGGAATCGGCGTGGGTTCGGATTCCACTGCTGAATGTTGAATTCTGATATGTTGTATTACCACACAGAAACAAAAGCATGATGGAAATCAATGAACCACAACTACGAAGGCTCACGCGACCTAACAGTCCGGAGGCTCCTAAACCACCAACAATCAGGAGACGATAAGGAGAGTGCTCTGGCGGACAGCTCCCTAGGCACATGCGGCGCAGGCGCAGAAGCCACCAGTGACATGTCCGCAGTACACTTCGGGGCCGAAGTTCGGGCCAACAGACACGTTGGCTGACCATAACATTCGGCGAGCACAATGGTGCGCGAACTAGCACTCCGCTACATTGTCCCTTCCCAGACACATCACTCGCCAGGGGCGCCATTGGGCACGGCCGTTTCCGTAACGTCGGCCTTTGAGTCCGCTGATGTGACGTCAGCCTGTGAGTCGGCTGAGGTGATATCAGGTGATGAGTTGCTAATGCGATGTCAGCCAGCAAGTCGGCTGAGGTCGAGAAGTCAGCAAGTGGGTCTGCTGAGGTTGCTGAGGAAGCCAGTGGGTCGCCTAAGGTTGCAAATTTAGCCAGTGGATCGTTGATGTGGTAGTGCGATGGTGATCCGGCTGATACTGTGACAACAACCAGGATGCTAGATGGTGAGCTGGTTGATGCTGCAACATCAGCCAGGACATTGGACAGTGAGCTGGTTGATGAGACTTTAGCCAGTGGGCCAGCTGAGGTTGCAGTCAGCAAGTGGGTCAGCTAACTGTGATATCAGACGATGAGCTGCCTGATGGCATGATGTCAGCCAGTCAGACAACTGTGATGTCCAATGGTGTGCCAGCTAATATTGTGATGTCAACTTTGGTGAACTGGCTGATGAAGTGGCTGATGCCAGTGAGTCAGCTGATGTGGTGATGTCAACGTTGGTGAGCTGGCAGAGGCTGTGACGTCAGCCAAGATGTTAGATGGCATGCCAGCAGATGATGCGACATCAGCAGTGAGTGGGTTGACACTGCAACATCGACTTTGTTGAGCAGGCTGATGCAACATCAGATGGTGAGCCAGCTGGTGATGCAATGTCAGCCACCAAGTTGGCTGTGACATCAGCTGATGTGTCAACTGATACTGTGCTGTCATCAGTAAGCCACAGTTGTGATCTTTGCTGGAAGTCTGCCAACAGAGGCCTTACCAGACTTGTAGTTGCTGATGGAGCATTGACCCCTCTGTGCATGGGAGCTCCATCGGGCCTCAGGCGAGAGGAAAAGAGGCAGGGCCGGACAGGGCATGCAGAGTGGAGAGTGGTTCAGATGCCACTACTGAATGCTGAATTCTGATACATTACATTACCACAAAGAACCAAAAGCACATTGGTAATCAATGAACCATGTGACCTAACCCACAGACAGTCAGGGGAAGAAGAGAGAGAGAGAGTGAGAGAATGCTCTGGTAGACAGCTTTCTAATCTTGTGTGGCACAGGCACAAAGGTGAACAGTGGCATGTCTGCAGCACACTTTGGGCCAACAGGCATGTTGTCTGACCACATTTGGCAACCACAATGGTGTGCTCACTAGCACTAGTCTGAAAAAAAACTTGTTTTTGGGAAAAATTAGACATTGCTTTTCTTCAAAAGTGTGTTATTCTAGGTTAGTTGGAGCGACGTTTTCTTTTAATTTGGAAAATTTTAAGAACATGAAATGTTTCAAATGTTATTTTTGGGAATATATTTGGAGGGAGGGTAGGATATGTTATGTTAGACTATGCTGCACTTGCATTTTATTTTTTAAACATTACTTCTTATGCTGTTAGGTACCTACCTAGCTCAAGTCCCTTTTTTTGGTGTGATCAAACTGAACTGAAAGACAAACACAAACTCAAATATATGTATTTGCAGAGAAAATGAGTGGTCACATCATGATAAGCACATTCATAAACATTGCATTGGCATAAGAAATTCCACAGAAATAATAAATTAGGAAGATACCTACCTAGGTACCTACCAATCTACCTTAAACTGCTAACTTGGGTAGGTAGGTAGGTAGTACCTACCTACCTACCTACCACACCAGGATCCATTTCCAACATCTGGCCAAGAAGACTTCCAAAAACTCACCTATACTTACGGAATACTATTTTCGTAACTACGGACATTCACCGATACAAATAGAGACGGATGCCCACAATCCAGTGTTTACGATATCTTGTCCACAACCCCACCACCTTCACCCTACTACCCGCAGGTACGCTTTCTAGAGCATATTAAAGAATCCCGCCTGCAGGTCCGCGTTCCCTGCCCGTTCTTCTGCCAGATCTTGGGCTGTCTAGGGAATTCTTGAATGGCGATGTTAGAAGCCTATATGGCACAACCGTAACGTAGATAAATTCTGTCACGTTTACAGGCAAACCTTTACCTTTGACCTTTTCAACCAAATGTGTTTATATGATGCAACATTGAGAGGCTTTATGCGGCTCAACATCCACAGGCTTCATCTGATCATTCGTAGGCGCTACACCATCATACGTCCGTATGCTTTACACGATCGAACACTCGTAGGCTTCACGAGTTCAAACATCTAATATCCGTCGGTTCTACTCGATCGAATTTCAGTAGTTTTTTAGTGATCAAACATTCGTCAGTTTTATACAATCCAGCATTAACGTGCTATGCTTTGTTAGGCTAGGGTAGATTTGGAAGCTAGAATACTGCCCAATCGGTCCAATTGGCTGTATGGGGCCTTGTGACAAATATATGATGGCTTAGAATCCCCACTAATGGCACCGCGGGCTCCTCACACTTCCAGGGGTTACGGCGAAAGCTGGAGTGAATCTAACAAGGGTATTTGGATGAATATTTATTCCATGGAAATATGGGGGCCCGAGGACGTTCTCGGGGTTCCTTCGAAGTACGAGAGCACTGCCCTCCTCCGGTTTACCCCACTGAGTGAATCATCGCTACCCCTGGCCACAAGGGAACTGCTTCGTCAATGTGCTTCATTCATCAAATGCCTTAAAAAATTCATGCCTTTATTGGAGGTAAAATTAATCCATATGGTATCACTCAAACCGGCAAACATGCGGCAGGCTTTCCGCATTTGCTACATTTACCTTTTATAATTGAACTGTGCCTAAACAGGTATATTTTGTCATTGTCCTTTTTGTTATTTAAACGGCCTTGGTTATTGGTGGTATGTATGTCGCCTCAAAGGTAGCAGTAGCAGTGCTGCTGTTTTGAACTTGTTCGCGTCTGGTCACTCCTCCGGAAAATAACCTTTTATTAACATCGTGCCCTTTTTATGAGAAAAAATCAAATTGCAGGACATGTGTAATTTTAACGACATAATCATGTAAAACTGGTCTGTTGTCTTATGCTACTATGACTAAGTCACCACGTGAATGATCAGTTCTGGTTGAAGTGCCTTAAAGCCCAACTAGCTAATGACCAAGTTATCACAATTGTTTTGGCAATGCCTATCCATGCAAATTAATGAATTTCTTCTTATACTGTATGCCATTTCTCATGTTTATCTATTTCTCTTTGCAGTGTGTTGCTTTATATACTTTTGAGAGGGAAAGTGTCCCCTCAGTGTTGGCTTCCCCCAATAAGCTAAACTGGACATCCTATGGAGTGTGCCACCCAATCCATTTGGGCTTGCTCATTGACATCATGTATTTTTGGTTAATTTGCAGTTTAAGGTAATTTCTGATTTCTTTATCTTTTAAATGCAATGTTTATGAATGTGCTTAGCATGATGTAGTGACTGTTTCTTCTGCAAATGCATGCTTTTGTTTAGAAAGCCAAATATCACCCAAAAATAGCTTGGAGTTTGGGAATATAACATAAAACATTTTGAAAATGTAGGAAAAATGCAACACAACCTAACCTAGCTTAACTTTCCTTGCAAGAAAACATTTTTTTTCATTGTATTTTGAGGTAATTTTGGAATCCTTGGAATTTCCTATTATAGTGCAATGCTTAAGGAAGCAGCTGACATGATGGAAATACCTGACACTCATTTCTTCTCCAATTGTTTGTTTTCCATTTGACAGGTAAAATTTAAACAAAAGGGGCTATGTGTTGGGTAATATAGCACAAATAATGATGTTTTTAAAAAGCAGCATAATGCAGGTAGGTACCTTGACATAGTCTAATCTTCCATTAAAATAATGTGGCGAATGGTGAACCCCTGGGAGAATTTTGGTGAAATTATGTGTCTGTTGTTTCCTGATTTGATTTGAATGCATTTGATGCTAATTTCTTTAGGAAGTTGCAACTTGTTCTGTTGCAAGTAATCAAGAGAAAGTACCTACATATATCCAAAAATGTGGCCAGACTACTAGGAAAATGATATTACATTTGGTCAAATATCATTTAAAGCACCTCAAAACCATATTTTCCACAATGCAGATACATGTTATTCAATCTCTCCCCAACAAAATATGGAAAAGATTTCAGGAAATGGGGTTCAGGTAGGTAATATCTAATGAAGAATTATTAAAAATTACAAACAACCCAACCTAGTGATGGCTCATCATATAAAACCTACTGATGTTAGATTACCTAAAACATTTGTATGTTGGATCACCTATAGCCTATGAATGCTGCATTACCTAAAACCTGCTTATGTAGGATTACCTAAAACCTACTGATGTTGGATCACCTAGAGCCTGCTGATGTTGGACCTCATATAGCATTGCATCACCAAAGGAGCTAGTATCATCTGCTGTGTTTTATAGTATCATCTGCTGTGTCTTCATCTGCTGTGCTATGTTTTCTCCAATGTGTGCCCAATGGCTTCTATATAAATATCCAACATGCCTTTTGAAATATGGTAAAATTTGCAATCACTGCAAATGTTTCACACAAAATAACCCAACCAAATCTAGCCTAACAAACCTGTGTTTGAAGTACAAAAGTAACATTTTTAGAAGACATGAAAAATGTGATGCTTTTTCCAATAAAAAACCTAACCTAGCTCATCTTAACCAAACCTAACCCCATTGTTTGCTTCATGAAGGTAGACTGTGTGTAAAGATTGTTTCATGAATTCCTTAAAGCACAATGATGTAAATATTAAGATGTTCAAATGCAAAATAAAAATGTAATGTAGCCAAACCTAACCTAATGCAGCCGGTATATTTATGCTTTAATGTATTGTGTGAATTCTCTAAATTTTAGCTTTCAATGCAGCATTTATGAACTTGATTAAGACCATGATAATCTGTTTATTTCCTCTGCAAATGCTTACTTTTAGTTTGCAAGCAAAATAGCATCAAAGGGGCTTCAAGTTAGGTAGTGTGGGATTCGAATAGGACAACAATAATGCAACATCACCTATCCAAACATAGCATAACCTCCATAACCTCCTTTTAATTTGTGTAAATGGGGGGATTCCAACAATTTTGCATTCACAATTTTCCAACTATGTAGATGGAACTTAGGGTAACCTAACCTAGTCTAACCTCCTGAACACACCTAGCCAAACCTAACCAAACCTAACCAAGCTCAATGAAACCTAACCAAACTTAACCTGTGCCTTCTTTCCGGCCAAATCCTCCCACCCTGTCTCGGGGGCAGTTGAAGACTCCCCATCTAAAACCCAAACTAAGCATCGCACGAAAACGAAAGTGGTGACGGAAAGCGCTTGACGAGTAGGGTCTGGGTCCACCCTCCAAAGCAATTTCCCCCCAAAAGTGACGTCACCAGGGGGGGGGGGCTAGATTTTCACGATTTTTCATGACTTACATTATGTTTTTGACTCTGAGGAGTTCATTTTGGGGGATATATGAAAAACAAAATGTATTTGGAATCAGAAAAGGACAGCGAAATCGACCAGGGTTATGATTTTTTTTGGCCCCCAAAAATAAAATTGTTATTTTTTTAAAATTTCACAATTTTGAGTTTCAAGTTTTCTTTAATTTTCCTTTTCCTATGGGTAGAGCAGGCCGAGAAACGTTGTTGGAAGTCAACTTGCCCTAATAAAAATGCTTACTTTAGCAAGAATCCTCTATTTGAACTGCAATTTGGCAAATATGCAAAATTTATATGTAGTCAAAAACTAACAAAATGAAAAGTTGAACTCATACATTTTGTTGCATCCCTGAATATAAGCAAATGCTGAAAGTTTAATTAAATATCTGTCCATTAAAGTGTGATGACTGGTTGAACTTTTTCGGAGGTGACCTCACTTGACCTTGACTAACTCGTTGACCCTAGATGACCTGACCTAAAAATTTTGAATCAGCATGTCAAATTGATGTGGAAAAGATATGCCAAATTTTGGCGCGCTGCCGCGCGCCGTTCGTCCGTTATCCGCGAAAAACCTGAGGGGGGCAGTTGAAGACCCCCTGAGATGGGACAGGTTAATGAAACCTAACCAAACCTAACCAAGCATAACCAAACCTAAATAACCCAAATTGAACCTTGTTTGCTTTATGGAGAAAAATGTGTGTTGTTTTTATTTTTCAACCAAATATCTGAGCCAAATTTAACCTGAGCTAACCTAGCCTAGCTTTTGTCTGTTTTACAGAGGTGAAATGTGTAAAACTTGTCTCATGAACACCTTGAACCAGAATAGTAATGTAAATGCCATTGACCAATGACCAAAAGAATCATGAAAATTGGCTACACAACTAACAAGTGAATAACATTCCTTTAAGGAAAACTTGCACTGCGGTGCATAAATATATGGCCTCTTACTTGCCACCATTGTGTGAAAGCAGCAGTCTCACATTTTGTCACCCTAATCATTATCATCTCCAGGGATTTGTCTGCTATGCTAAATATGTAAATATAAAGTAAAATATGCAATATTGCTATTTTAAATGACTAAGCATATCGCTCTGTGATATGCCTAGTCAAAGCCAAATACTGCTATTTGTCATCTCCAATGTTCATTGGTCTGAAATTTCCCCTCTAACATTCAATGTCAAAAAGCAACTGCAAACTTGCATTTTACAGCTGTTTGTTTCTTTGTTTATTGGGTGGTTCACGACGCACTTTCAGCATATTCACGGCCAATGATGCCGCCCACACTGTTTCGCCAGTGGGCCGCGGAATTGGGAAATGTCCGGAGGGCGCTAATGTCGAACCCGGGACCTTTGGTACCCAGAGCCCAACACCTTAACCACTCGGCCATCCCCACCCCTCATTCTGCAGCTGATGAACATTCATGCTGTATTTCATGAGCTGCACATATATCTCTGATCAAAAATTGAGTGGTGTTATGCTGCAATGTATGGCTCTTCTGATTGAAGCTGAATAGTGTTGGTGATGTCTGCTTGAGAGGCAAGGAGATGCAGGGAAAAGAAGTGAATATTGCAGGTTGTTTTGTGGTGAAATAAAACCATGCATTTTTCTGAAATATTTTAAACTTTGTGCCATTGTAAGTACAAGTTTGGGTCTCAAGAAGCCTACATATGTTGGAACAGCTTATGGGCTCCAGCCCATCCTAACCTAGTATACAATTCATCTGTCTTACATCTGCCCCTAACTATACAACTACCTATATGGTGCATCCAGGCGCGCACCCAGGATTTTTCCATGGGGGGCCCGGACAGAAAAGGGCCCTTGGGCGGCTCCAAAAGGGCACTTGACCAGCTCCGGCCCGGGGCACACTGGAAGGTTTGTTGACCGGAGGGGGGGGCGTGAATTTTCCATGCCACATGGGACAGGCAAGGGCACAGGGGTATGTCATTTTTAGGCCAAAAGGGCAGTTTTGGGCCAAAAGGGCACTTTTGGCACAGGTGGGGCACATAAGGCAGGTGATTTTTGGGTTAAATTTGGGACATTCCGGCCAAGAGGGCACTTTTTGGTCAAAAGGGCACTTGGCCAGAATGACACTTTGGTCTCATGGGGGAGGGGGGCCCGAGCCCCCTGACCTCCCCTCCGGTGCGCCTATGTGTGCATCTATTACTTCTATGAGGCTTCAAATGAAAGCATGCTAGCATCAGCAATGTAGAAACGGTAGCATTAGAATCAGTGAATTGAGTGCATAGCATAGGGGATGAGTAGTCTAGGGGCAAGTTGCTCGTCTCACAATCGAAAGGTTGTGGGTTCGAGTCTCACCTGTCGCTACTCTTCGCCCTCGACCAATCGACGTGAGAGATTGGCGACGCTGCATGACTCAATGGTCGATGTGTCGTAAAACCAATAACCAACCAGTGCATAGAATAAGTCCAGAAGCTGACTAGTGGAAGCTGGGAACTAGAGAGTGAAGAATGCTTACCCAGAAACTGGGGATTTTTCTTGGGATATGGCAATGATGAGGAAGAACTATATCCAGTAATGTTTCTTTTTACTGCATACTTTTAATATTGTTGGAGGCCGGTCTCCAGAACACTACTACATTGACTGGTTAGACATGAATGTGTGCTTGAATAGTTATTGTGTGCAGATGCAGGCATGGGCAAAAATACAACTGTTCTTAGATTGCATGTTTCTGGCATGACTTGGTCTAGCCTAACTGAACCAATCTGAGCTGACCTGAGCCAAGCTAACCTGATCCAACCTTATGTAGGTAAGCCAGGATTGGTATCGCTGTGAGAGGTGGAAGTGACAGCTGCATTTGCCACAATACTGGACAAGGAAAGCATCTCCTTTTGACTCATCCTGGGTATTTTGGCTCATCCAAAAGCAAAGCATAAAGGAACCCAATCATGTTGCCTAGAGGCCCCAGGTTGGGAGTGGGTGGGGATGGCCAAGTGGTTGAAATGTTGAGCTCTGTATGACAATTTCCTAGGTTCAAAACTGGCACTGCTCTGAACATTTCCCAATCCTGCGACCCACTGGCGAAACAGTATATGTGGCGCACATTAGCTATAACTGTGCATAAAGTGCATCATGAACCACTGAATAAACAAAAATAATGTAAGGGGATGTGGCGCGCCCACCTCCGCCCGTGCCCGGCGGTATGCGCCATGAGGACCAAGCTCGCACAAATGGGCGCTAAATGACCTTGTAGTCGGCGCGCCCTTAAGCCCAAATAATCAATCAAGCTCGCACAAGGGCAGCAGCAGCGGTGTGGGTGCGGCCGGCGGCGCACCAGGCGCCACATGTGCCCGCGTGCTGCTGCACTGGGTGGCTTCTGCGGCGGTGCGTCCGGGCAATTCGGTGGTGACCTCGGTCGCCTTGGCGGAAGAGCTGAGGTCGGACTCAGGATGCGATGGCGCGAGGTAGCGTGGCCCGGTGCGCTGTCCGGCTGCGACCGGCCGTGACAGATGTCATGATTGTGTAGCGAATACAGGAGCTGAAGCCCGGAATCGTGGATCGGAGTCTACCCACGGAGTCCTAAGCATCGGAGCCTTACATATACATGCTGAAGGGCACATTTGTTTTGACAGGAGACCCACAGAGCTTATACGAATTCCAAACACTCATTAAGAGACCCCAGACCAGCAGGTCTCACAATCACGACAGGAGGCCTATAGGGCCCACAAAAGCCCACAAAGCCTAACAGGGGGCTGCCTTATGTTGCTTGAAGGCCCCACATCAGGGCCACAACCACAACCCCACATCACCCCACAACCTTAAGATGAGGCACTCCAGGAGCCCCTAGAGACTAAAAAATGCAGGGAGGCTCCAAAGCTTGAGAAGACACATTGAGACACATTTCCCACAGCATTCTCAAAGTCACCAACTGTTGACAGTAGCCAATGGTTTAGGAACATTCAAAACAGTTGAGGAGCATTGGTTTCAAAGTGCTCTTAATAATAGGGGTTTTGCTTGCCATTTTAGGGATGGCAAGTCAAGTGCAGGAACCATTTCAGTCGTTATCAAAGACAAAGCAATCAACTTTGCTGCTTTCCCTGGCGGTTACTGCACTTGTTGCGATCCTTATAATTTGATGAGCATCGCCATTCCTTTACCTAAGAACGTAAACGAAATGTCTCATTCATAGAACTGTATGCCATGATGCGACATGAATCGACGTGCAGCGTTTTCGTTCCTATATGGTGGCGTCGTTTCCATGCTTTACCCGTGGGATACTTCTTACGTCGTTATTGGAGAAACAGAAGAGCGTAGGCTTTTTATGACGCACTAGCCTGCCTTGCTGTATGCATTGGCGTCGCCACCCGGTCACGCTGAATAGTCGCAGGAAAGCGGGAATATTAGGGTAGTCACCTTGTCATGATGAATAGCCGCAACCGAGTGGGGATATTGGGGTCAGAATGCAGAGTGCAGTTGATGAGGAAAGAGCATGCTGGTCAAAGCCATTCCATGTACATCAAAATGTGAAATTATATATCCTCTGTCTTTGCATGCCACGATAATTTTTTCCCTTTCCTTCTTTTTACTTTCACAGACATCCCTTTTCCGGCTGAATTAGCGCGTGGGAAACTGTCCATTCTCGATGACTGGCGTCTGGAGCCGTACGTGTCCCTTTACGGTGAGCGGTGTGTGGGTATACTGATTATCCCTCAACTGTGGCGTCTCCAGTTCCACAGTTGCCCATGTTCTGATCTGCATCACATGCAGTGCTGCAGCTTCGCACAGCTATCATGGCGGACGCATGGAACGAGCTGCAGCAGATCAAAAACAGACGGCTGTCGATGCGAGAGAAGTTGGCGCAAAGGAAGCGCGAGCGGGAGGACATCCTCAGCGCCGCAGGCACCATTCCTCCGAAAGGTGCGATCTCCAGTACTCTCCGCCGAGATTACTGTCCGAAGCGAAGTCTACTCGTGGGATGATTATCATAGAAATACTGGCATGGTTATGCAGAGTAAGCATATCATATTGCTGAATAGGGAACTGGTAGCCATTTTATAAGCATGGTTCAGGTTGCAGCTGGGATGATCTCACATGCCTGATCCTCATAGATGTGGGAGCGGTGGGAGGAAGCAGTTACCCTCAGCTACTAGCTTTCCAGGTTGCTATCTTTCATGCCAACCTATATATTGAAGGCTGGGATTAACACGTCCCTTAATCTTGGGTATTGTTAATGTTGACATTTGGACAAGTTGCTCTAATTAATTCGGAAGTGAATGAATACAGCTTCTTCTTCCCATCACTTGAAAACGCTTCTTTTTTCGATTCGACGTTTGCCTAACAGTTCATTGCCTTCCCAAACCCAACTTTGAAATCCACTTCACTACTGGTAAATTAGGGCTTCATAGCTTTCCATGAATGTCCTATCTTGGGAAATGGAGAACGGCTGACTGCATACCAAGGGTCCACACAGTGACATTAAAGTGTAGTGATGGTCTGTGGGTCAACAGCTGTTTTCTCCAGAATACAACCGTACCATTCCTCGGCTTCGTTGCATCGTTGCTCTGCAATTTGCGATCATGGTACGTGGGCTCTAATATCGCCAGCACCTGCTATCATCGGTGTAAGAGCACCCCAATATTTGGAGGACAAGCCGATTTTCAGACCAATTCTTTCCAGTCAACGCCATTTGGTTCATGGTTAAGATCGAAGAAAATTGGAAGTGCGGAACATACCCCCCCCAGCCCGCCAGAGATTACATTCATGTCTGCTGCAGCCGCCATTGGGATGATATAAGATTCAGGTGCAACTTTTTTTGAGAGTATTGGCATAAATATAGATCTTGACGCGTAATAATTAGCTGTTGTCATCGGATTTTCTCACGCTCGTATTTCACGCGGGTTTGTCTGGCATTTGTGTTTCATGAAGATACCTCTGACATCTGTACTTGCATACCAATGTGCAGATAGTGCCCAAAATGCACCTCTCACGATGTTTCAGACTCCCTGCCTACGCAAGCCAAGATGGCGCGTACTGTCGGGCCGACACTGTCGGCGTTGGCACTGTCAGCCATCAATCCGTCAAACACGACAGCCGACAGTCGGTCAGGTGAGTACCACCCGGCCAGCCAACTGAAAGCCGATCAGGTGAGTACCACCTGGCCAGCCAACTGACAGCCGGCCAGGTGAGTACCACCTGGTCGGCCAGCCGACTCCCGGTCAGGTGAGTACCGCCCAGCCAAGTGACAGCCGATCAGGTGAGTACCACCCAACCAACAGCCGGCTGTCGGCTGATTCCGCCCCGCCGGTCGGTAGTACCCACGGTTAGGTGGTACCCCGCCCACTGGCCGGCGTAGTACCCGGCTGTTGGCCGGTCAGGTGGTACTCACCTGACCGGCTGTCGGCTGTTGGTTGGGTGGTACTCACCTGATCGGCTGTCAGCCAACAGCCGACAGCCGGCCAGGTGAGTACCACCCAACCAACAGCCGACAGCCGGTCAGGTGAGTACCACCCAGCCAACAGCCGACAGCCGGTCAGGTGAGTACCGCCCAGCCGGCCAGCCGACACCCGGTCAGGTGAGTACCACCCAGCCAACAGCCGACAGCCGGTCAGGTGAGTACCGCCCTGCCGGCCAGCCGACACCCGGTCAGGTGAGTACCGCCCAGCCAGCCAACTGACAGCCGGCCAGGTGAGTACCGCCCGGCCAACAGCCGACAGCCGGTCAGGTGAGTACCACCCGGCCAGCCAACTGACAGCCGGCCAGGTGAGTACCGCCCGGCCAACAGCCGACAGCCGGTCAGGTGGTACCACCCGGCCAGCCAACTGACAGCCGGCCAGGTGAGTACCGCCCAGCCAACAGCCGACAGCCGGCCAGGTGAGTACCGCCCGGCCAACAGCCGACAGCCGGTCAGGTAGTACCACCCGGTCAGCCAACTGACAGCCGGCCAGGTGAGTACCGGCCCAGCCGAAGCCGGAGGTAGTACCACCCGGTCAGCGAACTGACAGCCGGCCAGGTGAGTACCGCCCGGCCGACAGCCGGTCAGGTGAGTACCACCCAGACAACAGCCGGTCAGGTGAGTACCACCCAACCAACAGCCGACAGCCGGTCAGGTGAGTACCACCCAGCCAACAGCCGACAGTCGGTCAGGTGAGTACCGCCCAGCCGGCCAGCCGACAGCCGGTCAGGTGAGTACCACCCGGCCAGCCGACAGCCGGTCAGGTGAGTACCACCCAGCCAACAGCCGACAGCCGGTCAGGTGAGTACCGCCCAGCCGGCCAGCCGACACCCGATCAGGTGAGTACCACCCGGCCAGCCGACAGCCGGTCAGGTGAGTACCACCCAGCCAACAGCCGACAGCCGGTCAGGTGAGTACCGCCCTGCCGGCCAGCCGACACCCGGTCAGGTGAGTACCACCTGGCCAGCCAACTGACAGATGATCAGGTGAGTACCACTCAGCCAACAGCCGACAGCCGGCCAGGTGAGTACGTCCCAGTCCACCATCCCAGTCAGTCCCAGTCAGTGGATCGGTGGTTCCAATCCAAGTGGTACGGCGACCCCTCCTGGTGCTGACGACCAGACTTAGCTCCAATATACTGATGGCGAGCTGAAACGGTACCGGCAAAACTGGGCACGTGTCAGCTTGCCACGTTTGTGCCATCCAATTCATCATCGTATATTGGAATGAACTGGCGGTGCGGACTTGCCTCCGGTCCGGCCTGCGAGATGTGCACTCTGCACTGGATGCATGACTGTGGCAACCAGTGCCGTCGTGGTAGTGGTGACCACCACTGTGGTTAGTGAGCCCGGTCCGTGCTGCAGGTGCTGCGCTGACGGCCCACACATGCCTGTGGCGGTGTGGCGGTGGTGACCACTACTGTGGTCAGTGAGCCCCGGCTGTGCTGCAGGTGCTGCGCTGACGGCCGACCTGTGACTATGGCAGTGTGGCGGTGGTGACCACCACTATGGTTAGTGAGCC
This sequence comes from Imbricaverruca yamaguchii, assembly GCA_034440575.1. Taxonomy (NCBI): domain Eukaryota; kingdom Metazoa; phylum Arthropoda; class Thecostraca; family Neoverrucidae; genus Imbricaverruca; species Imbricaverruca yamaguchii. The sequence continues at coordinate 1,600,733 of JAOTOL010001571.1, forward strand.
TGGTCCGTGCCGCAGGTGCCGCGCTGACGGCCGACCTGTGACTATGGCGGCCTGTGGCGGTGGTGACCATCACTATGGTTAGTGAGCCCGGTCCGTGCCGCAGGTGCCGCGCTGACGGCCGACCTGTGACTATGGCGGCCAGTGGTGGTGGTGACCACTACTGTGGTTAGTGAGCCCCGGCTGTGCTGCAGGTGCCGCCCTGACGGCCGACCCGCCGCCGGCCGAGCTGGACATGGGCCAGGTGGAGCAGCACCTGCTGCAGCTGCTGACGGCCGCGCTGGACGTGCCCACTGACTCTCGACAGCTGGCGGCCGCCGTCTCCGAGCGGCACCGCGCCGCTGTCCCGCAGCGCGCCGTCGACAACGTGCTGCAGAAGCTGGCCGCCCAGGACCTCATCAGGTCAGCCACGCGCTGGCTCAGCCGCGCGCGCAGATGGTCGGCGTCCTGGCAGCCACTGACTGGGAAATATGGCTACAACTTGAACTTAACCGGACTACAAATTTTATGGGAGAGGGATGCATCTGAATAATATTCACCAAAAAGTGTTCCAGTGGTGCTTAGCATTCGAAAGCCTGGTGTGGTTTAGCCAATATATTGCTGAAATGAAAAGATGTTCTCAAATTTCTCATGGGTGCAGATTGTAGAAATGTCAGCATAATCGGTCGCAAAATTACCAACTAGCCGGGGCCTCTACAATGCATGTAGATTCGAGTCAAAATTCACTTAAATGTTGTCACTTTCTTCTGAATCCCAGCTAGTAATTTTGACTTCGCTCCCTTTGGTTACAGCCATAGAGAGTTTTTGGCATTGCCGGACATGATGTCGGGGACGCGAGTTGGGACCCACAAGTCTCTTAGGCCACTTCGGTAGACGCATTCGACCAGGAGGACTTCGACAAACATTACTGTGGTGGTAATATGCGTAATGCAAAAGTAACATAAGTGAATTAATTAATTTAAAAACCTTCCTGAATTTCGGCTGGGTAAAATGCAGTTAAGGAATATCCTATCGGAATTTAGACGTAGAATAAAGTTACAGCTTCGGAGAAGCAATGCAAAAGAGGGATGGTAGGTTGGGACTCTGCTCATGCTCTGTTGCTGTGTACCGTGAAAATAGTTATCCATTTTGTATTCTTGTTGGGAAAGGTTATGTGTCACCGTTCTCGCAGGCCAGGTAGTTGTGGAGAGGCCAAGGCTGGTGGTCCTGAAATTTCAAAGCTAATGCGGCAACCAACATCTAACAGAAACTAGTTTTGACGTCCTGGGAACAGTGTCGTGACCTACACGAATCGGCACCTCATTCAACTATGGTAACACTGGTCGCTTTTGCCTCATCCGGTTACCGACCGGGTCCGAAATCCTGGGCATTACTTGATGCGCGCTCCGGTGAACAAAAGTAGCCAAAAGTAGCCCTGACAGCCAGCAACCGACCGGTGTGCTGACCCACGTGACCAGGGAGCCGTGCGGCACCCGGTCAGGGTTATTCTCTCAACCGGGCCGCAACGCGTAAGAAGGGCTTAAATGTCCACTCACCCTCTCCAGAGCTAAACATGTCCAGAGCTTGGCATGTATGCCATTAAATTCTTACTAACAGCTGCCATCTTCGCGTGTCAATGTTCGTGGATGTTTCGTCTGACAAATTTCGGCGTGAATAACATTTTAGACCACTTTTCAATAAAAAAGAATATGAAAGCGTTTGTTTTGACACATACCAACAGACACCCCTCTGCATTTTCGTTTTTGTATTTTTGTCGATGACATATTTTGTTTGTCACGTTGTCGCTTTATTTAGACGTCATCGCAAGTTTTGTCATCGCCACGTTGCGCTATGCAAAAATATATTGCAGGACCTTGCCAAATTTCGCAGGTTGTACTGTGTGCTACACGCTGCAGATTGTGCTGAATTATGTACGCTGCAGATTGTACTATATACTGAGGGAGCTTCTACACTATCACTTGGCATTATAGAACGGTGACATCTTTGCTTCAGCAAGCAATTGTTTTTTTAACAACACCCAATTATCGAGTGTCTTCCCTTTTGCTTGAAACTATGGCGTATGCCTGCAGCGTGAAGGAGACCAGCCAGGACGGCCGGGGATTTCTGCAGGTGGTGGCTGTGGAGCACGTGCGACTGCAGGTGGTGGCGGCCGAGATAGGTTCGGACGTGGCCGACCAGACTCCAACCGAGTCGCACACCGCCACCGAGCTGGCGCCCAAGACGGATGACATCATGGTGAGGACAGTTCACCAGAGGCACGCCGCTGGCGACTGATCTCCCTCACCGGCTGGTGACTCACCGGTGGCACGGCACCGGTGACTGACCTCCCTCACCGGCTGGTGACTGATGGGTGGCACAGCACCGGCGACTGACCTCCCTCACCGGCTGGTGACTGATGGGTGGCACGGCACCGGTGACTGACCTCCCTCACCGGCTGGTGACTGATGGGTGGCACAGCACCGGCGACTGACCTCCCTCACCGGCTGGTGACTGATGGGTGGCACGGCACCGGCGACTGACCTCCTCACCGGCTGGTGACTGACCGGTGGCACGGCACCGGTGACTGACCTCCCTCACCGGCTGGTGACTGATGGGTGGCACAGCACCGGCGACTGACCTCCCTCACCGGCTGGTGACTGATGGGGAGACACCTCCTCTATGATGGGGGGTGGGCGTGGCACGGCACCGGCGACTGACCTCCTCACCGGCTGGTGACTGATGGGTGGCACGGCACCGGCGACTGACCTCCTCACCGGCTGGTGACTGATGGGTGGCACGGCACCGGTGACGGACCTCCTCACCGGCTGGTGACTGATGGGTGGCACGGCACCGGCGACTGACCTCCTCACCGGCTGGTGACTGATGGGTGGCACGGCACCGGCGACTGACCTCCCTCACCGGCTGGTGACTGATGGGTGGCACGGCACCGGCGACTGACCTCCCTCACCGGCTGGTGACTGATGGGTGGCACGGCACCGGCGACTGACCTCCCTCACCGGCTGGTGACTGATGGGTGGCACGGCACCGGCGACTGACCTCCCTCACCGGCTGGTGACTGATGGGTGGCACGGCACCGGTGACGGACCTCCCTCACCGGCTGGTGACTGATGGGTGACACGAGACTAGCGATGAACGTTCCCCTAACGGCTGCTGACCATGCTCACAACAATGGCCGGCCGGCCCACCTGCAGTGTGGAATACGAGAGCTCCGCTCTCACTTGGTCCGGCCCGATCCTTCCCCACCTGACACTGCTCGGCCCGACCCCACCAGGTCGGACATAATTTGGCCCGACCCGACCCCACCTGACACTGCTCGCCCCGACCCCACCAGGTCGGACATAATTTGGCCCGACCCGACCTCACCTGACACTGCTCGGCCAGACCCCACCAGGTCGGACATAATTTGGCCCGACCCGACCCCACCTGACGCTGCTCGGCCCGACCCCACCTGACACTGCTCGGTTCGACCCCACCTGACACTGCTCGGCTCGACCCCACCTGACACTGCTCGGCCCGACCCCACCAGGCCAGACCCCACTTGGTCCGGCCCCTCGCGGCCGGCTGACCTGTTCGCCTCAGCTGGCAATTGGTCAGGATTGTATAACTGAGACTAAGCGTTTGAATTAAAAGAGGGATGATGCGGTTTATGGTTGTAAGATCATTATTTTAGAACCACTCCCATGCAATGCATCCATTGGATCGGTGGTATTTCAACGTTAATGACATCCAGTGAACTTTGGTAATAACTTGGTGCCTTTCTTTCAGCCCTTTATCCAGTTATTCGATGACATTTTAATGATCAACTCTTGAAATCCCACTCGTGTTGAAATTTCATCGGAATGTTCCCTATACCGTGATTCTTGTTCACCTTTCAAACTGGGCACATGCATCATTTTCAGAACCTACTAGCTTTACCATCAGCACGAGAGAAAGAGAACAAGAAAATGGGCGAGGAAATTCTAGACTTGCTCTGCAAGCCCACCGTCAAGGAGCGCTCTACTGCTGAGAGGTTCCGGTCACAGGGCGGTGAGTGGCATCCTCTCGCGAGTGCTGGTACATGCTCAGCTTCCAAACGGTGGGTTTATTGCCTTGATTATTCTGAGCGCCTGCAAAGTTTCAACAAGCCGTGTGTGCGTGGCTGTGCGTTTCAGAAGTCAGACTTGACGTGCTCGTCGGGCAGGTGGCAGAGGTGTGAGTCGCGTCGCTCTGCTGCTGCTGCAGGTGCTCAGGTACAGGAATACTGCCGCCACGGCACTCGGGAGGAGTGCGATAGGACCAACAAGCAGAACGTCAACCCATGCAGCAAACTGCACTTCCGCAAGATCCTGCAGAAGCACACCGACGAGTCGCTGGGCGACTGCTCGTTTCTCAACACCTGCTTCCATATGGACACGTGCAAGTGAGGACATTTTGACTTCGGATACTGTCCATGTTGAAAGCGGGTGTGTCCACATGTCATGGACCAACAGAAGTAGTGCAATGTGTCCTGGATCAGATCAGTGTGGCGGTGTGTATGTGTTGTGGTGGTGCGTACGTGTCTCACATCGACAGCAATGCGACGAGGTGCCTGTCTGTCCGTCCCTAATCGGTAGCAGTACTATGGCGCGTCTGCCGCAGATAAGCAGCAGTGTGGTGGTGTGGCGGTGTGTCTGCCGCAGATAAGCAGCAGTGTGGTGGTGTGGCGGTGTGTCTGCCGCAGATAAGCAGCAGTGTGGTGGTGTGGCGGTGTGTCTGCCGCAGATAAGCAGCAGTGTGGTGGTGTGGCGGTGTGTCTGCCGCAGATAGCAGCAGTGTGGTGGTGTGGCGGTGTGTCTGCCGCAGATAAGCAGCAGTGTGGTGGTGTGGCGGTGTGTCTGCCGCAGATAAGCAGCAGTGTGGTGGTGTGGCGGTGTGTCTGCCGCAGATAAGCGGCAGTGTGGTGGTGTGGCGGTGTGTCTGCCGCAGATAAGCAGCAGTGTGGTGTGTGTGTGGCGATGTGTCTGCCGCAGATAAGCAGCAGTGTGGTGGTGTGGCGGTGTGTCTGCCGCAGATAAGCAGCAGTGTGGTGGTGTGGCGGTGTGTCTGCCACAGATAAGCAGCAGTGTGGTGGTGTGGCGGTGTGTCTGCCGCAGATAAGCAGCAGTGTGGTGGTGTCTGTTTGTCCCGGATCGGCAGCAGGGTGGTGGTGTGTGGATGTATCTGGAATCGGCGTTCCTACTGCCGTTAGTCTCAGGGATACAGTCAGTTACCCAGTCCCAGAGTGACAGTCAGTTGTCTAGCCTCAGGGTGACAGTCAGTTGTCTAGTCTCAGGAGCAGTCAGTTGTCTAGTTTCAGGGTGACAATCAGTTGTCTAATCTCGGGGTGACAATCAGTTGTCTTGTCTCAGGATGACAGTTTTCTAGTCTCAGGGTGACAGTCAGTTATCTAGTATCAGGGTGACAGTCAGTTGTCTAGTCTCAGGGTAGCGGTCATTTGTTTAGTCTCAGGATGACTGTCAGTTATCTAGTCTCAAGGTAGCAGTCATTTGTTCAGTCTCAAGGCGACAGTCAGTTGCCTAGTCTCAGGGTGGCAGTCAGTTGTCTAGTCTCAAGGTGACAATCAGTTGTCTAGTAGCAGGGTAGCAGTCAGTTGTCTCCATGTGACGTCACTAACTGCTCCTGGCTTTATATGTCGGCGTACAGCAAAACACCACTGCTCCGCACTATGTCAACGTTCCAAACAACGATTTGATGCTTGGATATCAGAATAAAAAATTGTTCTTGGGAAGGTGGTAGTAGTGTAGAAAATATAAGTAAGAAAAGCAGAATACAAAATTCAAAGCAGAATGCAATGCAGAATGCATTGTGCAAGAAAAATATGGTATATATAAAATTATTGTTCTAAAATATATTGTAGTAGCACTCGTGTTCTCCATGCCAAAAGTATGCATACATGCCGAGAAAACAAGATGATAGTCGATGATTCCTGAGGATGTTGAAAGATGGAAGTGGAAAACAAATTACCCACTATTTGCCATTAAAAAAGACTGGTGCGAATTACTGCAGGAGAGGCTTTATGGGCAAGGGCCTTATTTCTAAGCCGAGCTTTTTGCGTAAACCCTGGGCCCGTTACCCGACCCATGAATTTAATTTCAACGGCAGAGTTTTGACCGTCAGCTTAGCATGCGGTCAATTCGCCTCGGTAGCACGTCCCTAGCCTTATCGGGCCACCTGCCAACTGACACTCCCAGACGGGGGTGGCATAATGTTACCAAATGTGAGCGCGCGAACCTTATCTTATCGTGCCTCGAACCTTATCTTGCCAGGACAGAGGAGCCCAAAATGAAGGCCAGCGAAACGGATCCGGCGAATCTCGATATTTTCCGCCTGAATCTCGATGTTTTGGGCCATTGCGCCATAGCACGCCCTCGTTTTTGCTCTACTTCCTGATTCTAGTGCTTGTATGTTTATTGGGTGGTTCACGACGCGCTTTTTGTACATTAACGGCTAATGGCGCCGCCCACACTATTTCGCCGATGGGGCGCGGTATTCGGAAATGTCCCGGGCGATACTAGTGTCGAACCCAGGACCTTTGGTACCCAGAGCCCAACACATTAACTACTCGGCTATCCCCGCCCCTGATTATAGTGTAATGTTATTGCGTGATGTAATTATACTTAGTTCGTTAATAAACTAAAGTTCACCCGGTAGTGTTTTATGCCACACCTCTACAGTATATCATATTACATGGACGCAAAATGGTTATCTGTGGTTGGTTCGTCAGAAAGCTAAAACAACCAGCCAACCAGTGCAGCGTGACAGTACCACTTTGCAACTACATCGCTCCACATCACACTGCACTATGTTACATTGTACTTAGCCATGTTGCACTGCGCCATACCTCGTCACTTAGCACCGAGTCACACCGCGCTGTACTTAACAACATATGCATGATGACCATGTGGTCGGCGCGCCCTTAAACAAAAATAATCAATCAATACTTAAGCCACATAGCGCCGTGCCACACTGCGCTGTACTTCGCCGCACGCACTACGCTGTACTTAGCCATGCAGCACCTGCCACACCGCGCTGAATGGTCCGCACTGGTGCCACCTATCGGCAGGTACGTGCATTACGAGGTCGACTACTCTGGCCGTGATCGAGCTGCGGCCGAGCCGACCGACGCGAGCGCGCCACCGCCGCCGCCGCCGCCGCCGTCGGGCATCAGCGACCGCACCGTGCTCTTCCCACCCCAGTGGATCCAGTGCGACCTGCGCTTCTTCGACATGTCCGTCATCGGTGAGGCCGGTGTCGCGTGGTGTCGCAGTGTTGTGTCTTCGTGTCGGCAAGGGCGGGTGTCACGTGGTGTCATTGTCGGGGACGGCGGGTAGTACGTGGTCTCACATTGCCTGTGGGGGGGGGTAGCACGTGGTGCCACAGTGTCAATGGGGTGGGAGGGGAGGAGTGTCCCATGTTATGGTGCCAGTGTTGCACGCTACAGTGCGGGTAAGTGTGGGTGTCGCACGATGCCACAGTGTCGGCAAGAGTGGATGTTGCAAGAATATGCCACAGTATCACCGAGGACGGATATCACGTAGTCTAGAGTGCCGGTAAGGAATGGTTTCGCATGCCACAGTACCGCTATGGGTGGGTGTCACGAGATGGAACAATGCCGATGAGGGTGCAATAGCTGAAACAATGCTGATGAGGGTCCACCTGGGTTAATGCACCCTAAACCCCAATAACCAAACAATGCCAATGAGGGCAGAAATCAGGGGCGGGGATGGCCGAGTGGTTAAGGTGTCGGGCTATGGGTACCAAAGGTCCCGGGTTCGACACTAACGCCACTCAGGACATTTCCCAATCCCGCGGCCCACCGGCGAAACAGTGTGGGCGGCGCCATTAGCCGTGAATGTTCATAAAGTGTGTCGTGAACCAAGCAATAAACAATAAACAAAAGGGCAGAAATCACGTAGTGTACGGGATTTCCGCTTTCACGGGGAATCACGTGCTTTACATTGTTCAGTAGCAGTACGGGATGTCACATGCCACAATATCGGTGATGACAGATATTACGTGGTGCCTCAATGTCTGTCAGGACGAATGTCACATGTTGCAGTGTTGCTGAGGGCGAGTGTCACGTGCTGTGCGGTGAGGGTGGGTGTCACGATATTTCAAAATATCTATCAGGGCGGATATCACGTGGTATACAGTGCCGACGGTGAAGGAAGTTATATGTTGCAGTGCCACTCAGGGCGGGTGTCGGATGCTATCTTAGTTGATGCTGTTCTTGGGCTTCAGGGCGCTTCGATCACTACCGTCATATTACGCCCATAACTCAAATAGTCATCGAAACGCGGTTAAGTGAAGTATCAAACCTCCTGTCGTGGGCACCGCCTACATGGTGCTATTGTGCTAGCGTTTACATGAAATGCATATCAGTGAGGAGTATATATCGTCAAGGGTGACACTTCAGAGACGAAATTCATCGGTCGTCCCCATTGGATGTTGCAAAAGTTGTCGGACACGGTGAATCTGCCTCGGTTAATCCAAAATGACATCTATGCTCGTCAGCATAAACAGGATACGAGATAAAAACATGGCGAACTGTTAGCGGTGCGCGACATCTGGAGCACCAAGGCTTATCGCTACCGCATAGCAAATGACCCTGAGTGGCCCGAGTGTGCCTTATGTCCTCATAGCCATGTGGGTATTTCTGGAAACAAATTGGCGGGTGCAGCGGCGAAACAAGCAGCGCGCGCGCCTTGTACTCGGTCACTGCCACAAGCCATTACCGAGAGCTGTCCATCTTCCTCCCAGACAAATAGCGGGCAGTTTGGGACGCGACGCCGGCGAACAAATTGAGAACAATCGAACAACGTCTGAAACCATGGAACTCGTACTGTCGTAAGCGTGTACTCGTAGGCAAGAATAGATTACACTATGCCGCCTCCGCATATGGTGTCGGATGCTTCGGTGACGAGTCGGATGCGTCATACGGTGTCACAATGGCAACGAGGGCGGGATTGTGTGGTGTCATGGTGTCAGTGAGGTCTGGCGTCACGTGGAGTCACCGTGCTGATGAGGGCGGGTGTCACGCGGCGACACAGTGTCGATGATGGTAGGCGTCACATGGCGTTACTGAGGGTGGGTGTCACGCGGTGTCACAGTGCCGATGATGGTAGGCGTTACTGAGGGTGGGTGTCACGCGGCGTCACAGTGTCGATGCTGGCAGGCGTCACATGGTGTTACTGAGGGTGGGTGTCACGCGGTGACACAGTGCCGATGATGGTAGGCGTCACATGGTGTTACTGAGGGTGGGTGTCACGCGGCGACACAGTGCCGATGATGGTAGGCGTCACATGGTGTTACTGAGGGTGGGTGTCACGCGGTGTGACGGCGCCGGTGAGTGTACCGACTGGTGGTATGCGCGCCAGGCACCGCGTCGTCAGGCGTGTCGGCCGCCAGGTGGCTGGTCGCACGGTGACCATCTCGGAAACACCGCCAGAGGTGAGCATATGCAACAAAGCGATCCTGTTTCGCCTTTAACACACGCAATGAAGTGGACGGAATCCGCCCCCACCCCCACCTCCTGTTTTCCGACGATGTCTCCTGTTTTTCGACGATGTAGTGAAATATTGTGACGTTTTTAAGACGAAACTACAAGCGTATCCTGTGCCCATATCCAAATCCGCTGTTAAGTGCAGGAACTGCGCGGTGCAAATTCGACGGACCGTCCGGCGGCATCCGAGCGCTCAATGTCACAAGAGTTTCGTCGGTGCGTTGGCTCCGTGGCGCCGTATGGCGGCATATTTCGATCTCAGTGAACCCGAAGGCATTGACCAAGAGTCACGAAACAAATATACTCAAGTTCACTTCAGTCACAATCTACCCTCCAAATTGTATGTTTTTGCGTACATTGGTTACCGGGATTTTAGCCTCCCGTCCGGTGCGTGCTATGCGAAAGGCCATCTACCGTGCATGTTAAGTTTAACATATGCATATGTTCCTAAATCATGATTGGATTTGTTTTGAAATCTTGGATCTGGAAGGAAGTTTTTAAGGAGGAGGTAAGCATTCGAGATTAGAGGGTAGACATTTTTCCCTGCTTCTGACATCAAGAAATAATGTATGTACCTTTCAGTTACTTTTCGGCTTGTTTATCAACGTATGGTGAGTTACAGTCATTAAAAAAGGCAATTCATCACTTTGTTAAAAAGTGGGTGGATAATCTACTGGATAGGAGGTTTGAAGAAGACAAGTGGGAATCTTTGGATAACAAGCATAGAGGGCATAGTTGTGTTTTGAACCCTGTCCTCAGCAGTCAATAACTTGGTTATCATGCGTAATTGATCGGGTCTTGAGACTGTTCTTCTGACTCCAACAGTCGAATGTTCAGTCGAACATCATTATATATATATATATATATATATATATATATATATATATATATATATATATATATATATATATATATATATATATATGTATATGTATATATATATATATATATATATATATATATGTATATATATATATATATATATATATATATATAATTGTTGCTAACATTTGGAAGTAACCTGGTGTTCTCCTGTGGAGAAGAGTTTAAAATAAAATATTCTTACGAACAGCTTAGGAAGGTTACCCATCGTCATTATCATGTTGGAGTCCGATTATAAAGCTAGTGAATACAATGAACTCGTGGTGAAGGTACTTTTTCCAATTCAGGAAGTTCGGTAGCACAATACATTCAGGAAAGGACACATTCAATAATTTGATTACATCTGTACGCAAAATATACACTTGACATCTTCCTATTTGCGCTCCGCGTTTTCGTCTCCCATCTTCCTATCGTCAAATTGTTGCATGATTCCACAAAATATGGCAATGCTCTTTCTGAGCCACTCTGCGTCAAGTCCCATCTGCATGAGTATTTTCAAAGGGAAGCTAACCTGGGACCAATTTTCGGTATGAACCATGGTAAAATGTTGTACAATGGTTGCAGAAGAAGCTGGTTTAGTAATGAAAAATGAAGAATCTACCAGGGAAGAGTTAGGGGCTGATCTAAGCCATTACCCCTGTATCAACAAAAGGCCGCCGACCTTGCAGGACTGGCGTGCGGAGGGTGGGACCGATACCTTTAGTATGTCGTGCCAGCTCCTGTTCATGGAAACATGTTGATGTTTATTAGCGATGTATGTCTTTAGCTGAAAACTGATGTTTACCACATTCTGAAGCTTAAAATGTCTAACCTTACTTTGGAAACCAGCTGGTTATGGAATATTTTGCGACGTGTCCATATAACACGCTCACGTCATCAACCATTAGTGATTATTTCAACATTAAATAAACATTAAGACGCCTTCGCCTCGAGTCATCTTCGCATCATTTGTTCCTTTTCATCTTTAATTCTCACCGATGTTTCACTATCAATGACGTTTATTCAAATTGATTACCTGGAACATGATAGTCCTTCGATATTTTGTTTGTTTAGTCGAGAGTCTTTGCACATGTCTTTGTGATTGATTCATATCTGTAAACACCTACCTCTTCGCGCTCAGATTAAGTCAATGATTTACACCTGGCACCAGGTACAGTGGCTGACGACGGTGGCTTTATCAGGGAGGACAGTGAGGCTGTTTATGTGAAGCGTCCGCTAACGTTCCCAGAGCTGAAGAGTGGCCGAAGTGGTCGGAGGGCGGCCCGTGCTGATATGTGTTGACCCGGTGTGGCGTCAGCGTGGTCCTGATGCAACTCGCCGTGCTGAGGTGGGCCAGGTCGGCTGTTAACGGTGCACACTGATGCAACGCCTGCGGTGCCTGGCCGTGGCGGTGCTGAATTGGTGCCGCCCGAGCTGGCTGGCTCTCTCGACACTGTTTTGAGATCAGGCTGCTGCTGGCCCGCGTACATACAATCCCAGCGCCGAAAAATGACACGAACGTGGTGTTTCAAAGTGGGAAGAGGTGAGTTGATCTGCCTTTTTTATCAGCCTCACGAACAAATTGTAACTGAAGTAATGGAGCGAACCCCCCCAGAAGCTCAGTTGGTTGGGGCGCTGACCTGCACTGGTCTCCCCCGTCATGGGAATACATGGTTCGAGTCGCTTCACGCGCTCCCATTTAGCTTCCGGCTGGGAGGATTAACTGGAAGCTGGTCCGATAAGGCCTGGAACGAGTAACCGGGGGCGACCGTGTCGGTGCATTCACGCACATTAAACACTTGGTCAAAATTATGCCGTTGAATTGGAATTCACGGATCAGGTGATAAGGCCAGAGTTAACGCAGCAATCTCTGCTTAGCAGTTGGACTCTGGTTCATGAAGCGACCCAACAAGAATTCGGACCAAATCAAAAAGTATTTCCAACCATGCAAATGCAGGTCTGGGAGGTGCCGTTACCGGTGATTTTGGGATGTTAGGTGGTGCACTGTGGCGGCTCTCTTTCCACGAACTTCTTTCTTTCAATAACCGCAAAACCCACAGTTCCGCCATTGTTTTTTTAATAATCAGATTCCATTGCTCCATTCGGACCTGATCAGCAACAGCGCTGTTGCTAAGTCCACTTGCATGTGAGCACCTGTCCGGGCCCCATGACGGGGTTCTGGTTTGAGGTGCTCGGCGGGGCTGAACTGCTCGGGAGTTGTCGGAGAGCGGCCGTGTCGTCACGACGGTCGTCTCGCGCTGTCAACTGGGTCACGTGTGTGCTGCAGGCGAGTGCGCCGTCATCATGGCCGACCCGCCGTGGGACATCCACATGGAGCTGCCCTACGGCACCATGGCCGACGACGAGATGCGCAATCTCAACATACCCTCCCTGCAGACGTCCGGCCTCATCTTCCTCTGGGTCACCGGCAGGTCAGTGAGCGCCATCTCTCTGTCACAGGCAGGTTTGCTGTCTTCTGCTCCCAGTAAGTGGGACCAGGGTTGACGAGCGGCGCACTGAGGCGACCTCCAAAGTACTCACAAGTTGATAGGCCACAAGTCCAAGTCCATAAAATACAGGACTCCAAGGCGGTGTGTGCAAATTTATGAGTTTTGGTGAGACTGACAAGTGAAAGTGACCTAGTGCCCTCCCGAAAGTTATAATGGAGAACGGCTTATTAGCCGGGTAAATATTAGCATCCTAATATATGCCGCCCTGGTAGCTCAGTTGGTTAGAGCGCTGGCCTGCACCGGTCTCCCCTGTATTGGCAACACAGGGTTCGAGTCGCTTCGCGCGCTCGCATTTAGCCCCCGGCCGGGAGTGTCAGTTGGCAGCTGGCCCGATAAGGCCGGGGACGAGCTACCGGGCGGCCGTGTCGGTGCATTGGCGGCACGTTAAACTTTCGGTCTAAATTCTGCCGTTGAACTGGAGCTCATGGATCGGGTGGTGGGGCCAGGGTTCACGCAACAAGCTCTGCTTAGCAATAGAACCCTGGCTCCTCAAGCCACCCCAGCAACAACTCGGATCAAATTTGTTTATTTAAAAAAACATAGTTTATGTGTATATATATATATATATATATATATATATATATATATATATATATATATATACATATATATATATATCCACTTTCACTGCATCACAGCATCAATTCATCCTGGAAGTGGTGACAAATGATGAAATGGTTGATGAAATGAAATGACTCTGACATGGTTATCATCTTCAGTTTGGGCTCTATGTGTAGTGTTCTTGCTCTCCACACATAAGTATGATTTGGTAATACATTGATATAGAAGGTGCATATACATCTTTTGTTTTGTTGCAACCTTGTGAGCAATAACTGAAGTTTTGTTTACATTGAATGTCAAGCTAACCAGAAATTTAGACATGCTGTGTCTAGGCGCCGTGAGGTCAGATGAAGTCATGCGTTCTGCTCATAAATGACTAGTGCTGTCATCCTTGGAAGCAGTGGCGTTTCCCAGTGCACCAATGACTTCTCAGGAGATACTATAAGTCACCTGAACAAATATACCAGCCGTGGCACTGTCTGCCGGACGAGACCGCCCTCCAGCCTTGGTTCGAAGTATTGTATGCCCGTGCCGCCCACCGTCAGCCAAAACATCCAGCAGGTCGCCACTGACGTATCCCTGCGAGGAATATTAGTGTTGCCGCACGTATATGATGACGTCACGACGGTGACATGGTCGTACATGTGCAGCATCCACCATCTTATTTTTCATTGCATTTGTCATAAAGTCATCAGGTGGTAAGGCTTACTAAGAGACGCACAGCGCATCTGGGTTAAGCCTACAAAGGGAAGATACTGTAAAACGAGAAGCAAATGCAGCGCTGCAATTGATACTATGTAGTTTCCTCGGAACTGTGAGTTCTGAGCAAACGAAGTGCCTCATTGTGTTCCCACGACCAGTCTCATCAGCATTATATACCCGAAAGAACCAACTGAATTCACTGCCATGCACACATCACTAACATAATTCCACAATTATGAGCATGATATGAGATCTACCATCATCACTCACTCCATTCACCCTATTTTTCATATCCATTCTTTCAAAACTATCACAAGCAAATATTATTGAACCTAGTGAATTTATCCACCATACTTTTAAATACATTCAATGACTGACTCCCGACTACATCTTCAGGAAGACTATTCCATTAATCGACCACCATTTTACTGAAAACTTTGCGTTTAGCTTCCTTACACCTGTACTTGTCTAAGCGGAATTGGTGACCCCCAAAATATTTGTCACTGAGTCTTAGCTGCGTGCTGTTTTATCTGCCACTGTTCTCTCTGTTTCTCTGCCACTCCTCTCTGGAAGCCAAAATTGGGCAGTTGCTACCTGGGCGGTCATTGACTATTCCATTAGCGTATCTCTCCCCAGTGGATGTTTCATCATTTCCCGGAACGGCCCAGCTGAAGTTGCAGCGTAGCAACAGGTCACAGCTCAAAGGACGTCAACAGGGCCGCTTTATGTAAACGGATAACACTACGAGAAAAAGGACCCAAGACATCGTTTGTTTGTTCGCTTCTTAGGTGAACCTGATATAATTACGAAGGTAGTGAAATTACACAAAGAGCTGTGAATGAAATTGTTGCTATAAAAAGACCGATTTTTTATCTTCATTGATTGAAATAGCTGTTTGATATCCCGCAATTGGCGTGCCACTCCTGAATATATCTGGTGAACAGCTGACTTTTTGATCACTTCGAAATTGGCCTGGTTAGGACTGTTTCTAAAGAAACGAGTTTCGTGGTATGGTTTCAGCTGGTCTGGATAACAAATTGTGGATTATATCGTGCCTATTCGTCGAAACAAAAGATAAATAATGCGAGATGTCATTGGAAGACATGTATGAGGAAATAACTTTCCGATTAAAAATAAAAGCGGGTGGCAAAAGATAGCAATAGTAAGTTGTCCAAAATCTGTAACATTACTTCTTTAATTGAAGCTGAATGCTCTCAACACAGAATAGGAATGCCAGGTTATATTTCGTTCTCCGATAGCCCAGTTGGTAGAGTGGTGGTCAGTGTTGACCTCTGGTGTTCTGGCAGGGCATGCTCCGGAACTCTATACGCTCTCACATTAAGCCTCCGGTGGGGAGCGGTGTTGGCAACGAGCCTCGTGAGGATGGCACTGTCAGAACCGTACATCGGTGTCAGGATATTGACGGCACTCTCAATGCTGGACAGAGGTTCCGCTGTTGTGTTGAAGCCCATTGACCGTAGTGGTTCAAAGCTGTGCGAAAAAAAAACTTCGCCTTATCTCTCACTCAGTGCTGTACCATTCAGCAAGTATATCACAGTAATCAATCGATCGATTTTTTTCGAATACTGAATACATACTTAAATACTGGATACCATTTTACACGAACCCCATGCACACCAAATGATGATTTCACATCCGTATATATGTCTGCGAAGCGGTGGAACCTGCCGGTGTGTGTGTGTGTGTGTGTGTGTGTGTGTGTGTGTGTGTGTGTGTGTGTGTGTGTGTGTGTGTGTGTGTGTGTGTGTGTGTGTGTGTGTGTGTGTGTGTGTGTGTGTGTCTGTGTTGTGTTGTGTTGTGTTGTGTTGTGTTTTTTGTGTTGTGTTGTGTGTGTTGTGTTGTGTTGTGTTTGTGTGTTGTGTTGTGTTGTGTTGTGTTGTGTTGTGTTGTGTTGTGTTGTGTTGTGTTGTGTTGTGTTGTGTTGTGTTGTGTTGTGTTGTGTTGTGTTGTGTTGTGTTGTGTTGTGTTGTGTTGTGTCTGTGTCTGTGTCTGTGTCTGTGTGTGGTGTTGTGGGTTCTGCACACTCCTGTATGTGCAGGAAAATGAGCCGGCCTGTGCATATATGGTGACTCGCATCTGCTTGGGCAGGGCGATGGAGCTGGGCAGAGAGTGTCTGTCGCTGTGGGGCTACCAGCGGGTGGACGAGCTGATCTGGGTCAAAAGCAACCAGCTGCAGCGGATCATACGTACCGGCCGCACCGGACACTGGCTCAATCATGGCAAGGTAGGACTGGGCACCTCACCGGAGATTGGCTCAACCATGGCAAGGTATGGTCGGCCACCTCACCGGAGACTGGCTCAACCATGGCAAAGCAGGACCAGGCGCCTCACGGGATACTGGCCGAAGCACGGCATGGTGGAACCGGGCACGGCACCGGATACTGGCCCAGCCACGGCAAGGTGGGGCCAGGCACTTCACCAGACAGAGGTCCAACCACGGTCAGGTAGAGCCGGGCACCGCCGCAATGCGAGCAGTACGGACTGAGGGATGATTGCACCCAAGAATATTGTCTGATCGTTGCGAAGGTGTTCTCGGGATAGAGGCTGGTAGAAGTGGTGCCTGAGCTGTCCTCAGGATTCCTGGCTGATCTGTGTCAAGTTTGCTTGTTCCCAATATAGAGCGCGACATGACGGTAGCAGTCGAGGCACCATAAAGTCCAACTGAAGAATTAACAAACACGTTTATTCCTCAGGAACGTTGTTCCGACAGGGTTTGATTTTTGGCCTCCAGTTATTGTTGACGCAGTACAATCATTGGGAAAATGGCAAAACACTGTGTGTTGGTTTGTATGCTTCCTGCCAATAAGATAAATCAGGACAAGATGGATGGATGGAACAAAGAATAAGCACAGTTACTTTAGTGCCTGCTGCTGCCATAGAATCGCAGATGCTACGCTGCTGCGTACAGCAGCCACATCAGCAAATGCTTACTTGGAGTATAAAATTGAGGACATTCTGCAATTTGTTTTTAACGCTGTTGCCAGTCGGTACATGACAGGTGTCTGTTTCCAGGAACACTGTCTAGTCGGAATGAAGGGTGAACCGCAGTTCCTGAACCGGGGCCTGGACGCGGACGTCCTGGTGGCCGAGGTGCGCGCAACCTCTCACAAGCCCGACGAGATCTACGGCATCATCGAGCGACTCAGTCCGGGCACGCGCAAACTAGAACTGTTCGGGCGTCCGCACAACCAGCAACCGAACTGGTGAGGGGGCACAGCCAGCTATCAAACTGATGAGGGTAGGGACACAACCGGCAGCCAACTGGTGAGAGGGGACACAGCCGGCAACCACACTGAAAGGGAACGTCCCCTCAACCAGCAACCAGACTGGTGCGGGAAGGAACACAAGCGGCAGTTCAGTGGGTTGAAGTATGTAACCAGTAGTGCAGCTTATGGTGGATGCATGCACCATTCTGGGCCAATGATGCAACCAGTGGTCGAAGGGAGAATTCATAACATCCAAGGTTAATATACTTCCAAAGTTCATAACCTCTAACGGTCACAACCTCAAATGGTCAACGTCAAAAAAGCGAAATAAAGTCCATAGTCCCACAATAGGGTGAGATCATAAACTCGAAGGTACTGATTTATATCATAAACTAAAAGGTAATGACCTCCAACGATCGTAACCTCCAAAGCTGCCCTCAAAAGCAACCTTCATTGGTTAGAGTTGCTTTACCTCCAAAGATCATAGTTTTTAAAATGGTGCCCTAATTGACCGCTAGACGAGCCGGTGAAACCTCTTGTGATGAAAGCTTGTAGCTGTGACACCGCTTTCTGTCAACAGGAGGTAGGAGTGTGCGGTTATTACCGCATTGTATCTGCGGTACAGACTGTTACCCATCACCCGGAGTATCCGTATAGCCTAACCTGCAGTGCAAGCTGATGCTCATCACAGAATCTCTGTGTAGCCTAACTCCTGTGGTACAGACTGATGTTAGCTGCGAACTCTTCCGTTGCAGGTCAATTAGCCTTCTTGATGTCCAGTTGGTCCAGTTGAGCGTGGCTACGGACTAAATCCGTCACAACATTTCTGTTCCGGTTTATTTTTCGCTACAGTCATATCAAACTTCACAGTGCTCGCCTGGTGCGACATACGTTATATACTGTGGTCTAACATACTTTTGCAGTCAGCCCCATTTGGGTGTGTGCAGGCTGTATGGGCTTTACAGGCTATGTACAGCCTTCACATCGTCCCTGTCCGCTTGAGTCTGCGCCACAGGACGTGATGCCACCCTTCGCAGTGTTTTTACCTCACGTGACGCCGCCTGGTTGGTGTTCTTCAGGGTTACGCTGGGGAACCAAGTGGACGGCGTTAACTTGAGCGACCCCGAGATCGTGGAACGCTTCAAACTGCGGTACCCGGACGGCGACTGCATGAAGCCTCCCACATGATAGTGCAGGGACGATGGCCAGCGCGCTGGACGGACGTGGTCCACCCCGGGCATTGCAGGCGCCGTGTCGCGCGCAACACTGCACGGCCTCTCCTTGTCGACTGATTAGCGACGGCAGCCATCTTGTGAACGTCGCAGTGGGGGGGGGTGGGTGGGGGGGGGGGGGGGCGTCGGTGACATGTGTTGAAGGCCGGGTGTGCGGTGTGTAGCGGTCGACGGTGGCCATCTTGTGAATGTCGGTGACATGTGTTGAAGGCCAGGCGTGCGGTGTGTGGCGGTCGACGGTGGCCAGCTTGTGATGTCGGTGACATGTGTTGAAGGCCGGGTGTGCGGTGTGTAGCGGTCGACGGTGGCCATCTTGTGAATGTCGGTGACATGTGTTGAAGGCCAGGCGTGCGGTGTGCGGCGGTCGACGGTGGCCAGCTTGTGAACGTCGGTGACATGTGTTGAAGGCCGGGTGTGCGGTGTGTAGCGGTCGACGGTGGCCACTTGGAATGGGCGGTTGGTGAATGTCGGTGACATGTGTTGAAGGCCAGGCGTGCGGTGTGCGGCGGTCGACGGCAGCCATCTTGTGAATGTCGGTGACATGTGTTGAAGGCCAGGCGTGCGGTGTGCGGCGGTCGACGGTGGCCATCTTGTGAATGTCGGTGACATGTGTTGAAGGCCAGGTGTGCGGCGGTCGACGGTCGACGGTGGCCATCTTGTGAATGTCGGTGACATGTGTCGAAGGCCGGGCGTGCGGTGTGCGGCGGTCGACGGTGGCCATCTTGTGAATGTCGGTGACATGTGTTGAAGGCCGGGTGTGCGGTGTGCGGCGGTCGACGGTAGCCATCTTGTGAACGTCGGTGACATGTGTTGAAGGCCAGGCGTGCGGTGTGCGGCTGTCGACGGTGGCCATCTTGTGAATGTCGGTGACATGTGTTGAAGGCCAGGCGTGCGGTGTGCGGCGGTCGACGGTGGCCATCTTGTGAATGTCGGTGACATGTGTTGAAGGCTGGATGCGCGGTGTGCGGCGGTCGACGGTGGCCATCTTGTGAATGCGGTGGCGCTTGTTGAAGGCCGGGTGCGTGGTGTATGGTAGTGCACGGTGACACTGCTTCGCCGACAACAGTGGCGTGTCAGCTGCCAGCTGTGGGTGTTGCACGTGTGCGCTTGGTCCAGCGGCCTGCCGTGCCGTACGGAGCTGGCGTGCGTTTACGCGCGTCCGGTGATTAGGTAGCGCTTTTACACGGTTTTCCGAGATTTGTTGTTTAATCTGTGCACTGCAGAGTTGTCGATCCATTCTTATTATCATCCAATTGTTCATTTCCTGTGATGACCATATTTGTAAAAAAGACTGCTCGACTCGTACGCTTGTGTAATTGGATATCGGAGTAAGAAGTAAATAGTATAATTGGCTGTTTTTTCCTCCATGAAGATGTGCTGTGTGCTCCTGTTAGGAATTGGGAAATTTTCTGTTTATTTCAATCTACGGGATTGAGCACTGTATAACAATTGCAGTGAACGTGTCCAAAGCCCCAAATAACTAGCCAACCAACAAATCTACCAGCTTGTGTGCAGCGTCCTGAACTTAGTTTGTCGGAGAATGGACGGTTATAGGCGAAGATGTCTTGTTTGTTTGTTGGTTCACGACACACTTTATGCACAGTCACGGCTAATGGCGCCGCCCACACTGTTTCGCCGGTGGGCCGCGGGATTTGGAAATGTCCTGAGTGGCGCCAGAGTCGAACCCGGGACCTTTGGTACCCATAGCCCGACACCTTAACCACTCGGCCATTCCCGCCCCTAGGCGAAGATGTTGAAACTCGTGATGGTGAAGTAATCTGGTGATATGGCAAACAAAATATCGTATTCATATATGTGCATTGCATCTGCCCACGAAACTGTGGTGGCAAATGTCAGGAATCGGGAATGACGAAAAATGTGACCTTGGCTACCGTTGCATGTTGCATGGATCCTCAAAAACAATTCAGGATGTCATGATTCTGTTCGCGGGAGGTCGAGGCAAGTTTCTGTTACATGTTGGCTGCGACGCAAATATCTGAATTTCAACACAGTGATTTTGTAAATCCGATGGTAAAAAGAAACAGCTTTGCGTAAAACCCGGGGCTTCAATCAAGGACGTTTCCATCGTGTTAGCCGTCACGAGGTAAAATTATGCAAGATATTTAAGTTTCGAATGATCCGTGCTTGTTCCCGGGAAAGACCAACTGCGAAAAGCCACAGGTGATGTCGAATTACCGGTCGTGTCACTAAGCAAGTCAGACACCGCCACTCGTGATGGTCCACTGGCTGATGATAGGACTCTGGCTGGCTGAGGTACGCTCTATACAAGCGTTAGCATGACTGAATATGTACATGAAGAGAAGAGGATAGTTTTCATGAGTATCTTTCAGTATTTCAAGCGATGTAGAATTAGTTGTATGATCTCTTCAATGCCATTATAGGGTATGTAAAACTTCTAGCAGTAGACTGGCTGTGCTTGTTTGATGGCATGCTTGAACATTGGATATTTCTTAGGTCTTCAATCGTTGGTGCTGATGATGGCACCCCAACGTTTAGTGAATTAGAAAGAAGAAGAAATTGTTCTTCACAGCTACTGGACGTCTTCGGAACAGCCTAAGCAAAAACACTCTGTTTCCCCACATCTCCTTTAAAAAAAAAACGATTACGCAGCAGTTCGGTGTGTCCTGCCCACCGAAATTTTACACTTGGATCAAAGAAAGGTACTTCATACCAGACTTCGGGTTGATATGTCTCATCAAACTCCCATCTGTTTCGAATTCAAAAACGTGCATCTCCCGAATGTTCTTACGGCTGCCAAATCGAAAATGTCCAGTACCTAATTCTAGATTGTCCAAATCACATTGACCCTCGAAATAAACTATTCAACATCATTTCACAACATATTTCCCATACTTTTCCAGAATTCCAGCCACTAACCAAGCTTTGTATCCTGCTACATGGGAACGGATTGAGCGAAAACGACGGTTGTATGGTGGCTTGCCATTTTCACAACATTTTTTGTTTTTGAAACTCATAGATTTGACATAAACTAACATTGCTAACCAATTAATAATGGGCTAAAGGTGCACTAAATTGGGGTCGCGACACATGCTGAATTGGGCGGTGGCTTCAAAGGCGATCTGTGGCGTCGGCGGTTAGGGATATATCAGGAAATATAACCAAGCTTGGTCAACTGGAATGTTATCACAAATGCAAATGACTGTCGTGCGATTGATGTCACTTTGCATGTTACTCCCTACGCATCCCGAAATCTACTGTTTGCCATTGTGTGCCTAAGCGTTTTCATACTTTATTCATGTATTTCACTCCTTTCTTTGCGAAGCCGATTGTGTCGAGCCGCCCAACGGAGCAGTCTGGTGGGCAGCCCGGTTCCGGTAGCTGGAGCAGGTACTGACCTGATAAAGTGCTCCTATATAGGTTACCTGAGGTCAAATGGCTGATCTGGCATCTGTATGGCATCATTTGTAATGTCCAAAACATCATTAATGTCAATTTTGTAGCATCTGAACACAATCACAGCGATCCATAACAATGACAAGCGAAGCCACGGAAAACCGGAAAATTTTGCTATTTTGACCTCATTTGCCCTTGAGGATACTGTCCTAAGGTCCTGAAATTGGCACACAATAGAGGTCACTATAATGCCCATCCACCCTGCGAATTTCGTTGCTCTAGCCTTAATATGCGCCGAGATCTTAGGGGACGGAATCCACCCCTCCAGTGCACGTAATTTTCAGAGGCCCTCCAGGGCGCGTGTTAGGCACTTAGCGCTTCTGCATCGCTGAGAGAATGCCCAACAGAACTGTAAGATGATTGCAATAACGTTATGATGATGATGATCGTGGTTAGATCGTCACCTCTACCCGCTGCCCTCTAGTTCCTTCGTAACCTTTGCCCGCTGCCCTCTATGTTCTTCGATACCTCTGACCGCTACCTTCTAGTTTCTTCGATGCCTCTGAGCTCGCTCTCTGATTTCTTCGGAACCTTTGACGCTGCACTCTAATTTCTTCAATTCCTTTGACCGATGTCTTCTAGTTTCTTCGTAACCTCTGCCCGCTGCCCTTTAGTTTCTTGGATAACTCTGACCGCTAACTTCTGGTTTCTTCGTGACCTTTTCCCGCTGCCGTCTAGTTTCCTCCATACCTCCGACTGTTGCCCTCTGGCTTCGTCGTAACCTCTGAACGCTGCCCTCTAGTTTCTTCGATACCTCTGACCGCTGCCTTCTAGTTTCTTCGTAACCTCTGCCCACTGCCCTATAGTTTCTTGGATACCTCTGACCGCTGCACTTTAGTTTCTTCGCCACCATTGCCCGCTGCCTTCTAGTTTCTTCGTCAATGCATCTCTAATGAAGGCATTTATTTTGGTAGTTTGAGTCACATACAAGTGCTCATCTCCATGGACACAAATGCCACGGTCCTAAACGTTGGCCCAGAGGCCCCTTGCGGACCCCTGAAGGGCCTGGAGGGCCCATTCGACTCTCCAGGGGTAGCTGCCCCCTTCCCATCCTCCCTTCCTTGGCTACTCGTGTTGCAGAACCGCTATGTTGTTGCAAATTATTACGATTACATTCTTAACCTAACACCTTCCCACATTTCTTTCTGTACCACATGCGGGTTTTCATTCTTACTAAATGCTCTTCAAAGAAGATTAAATACTGAATATATTATATATATATATATATATATATATATATATATATATATATTACGATGTTTAACTTTTAAACATGCAGGAGCTTTGTCAAAAGGTCAAAAAAGCTTATGAGTATTCGAACGCAATTAAATTAGCATCCAAACGCAATTCATATGCGTTCAGCTTTCCGAATACGCATTTAAAATACCTTAGCACCGGTTGACCTACCATGAAAGAGACAAAGTATTTAGCTTACACGCATGGAAATAAATCCTATTTTTGCATTCGAAGTCATCTTAAAACCAGAGTTCTTCGACCTCTTATATATATGTATGTATATAATCTTTAACGGCCAGCATGTAACATACATTATCTTTTCTGTGAAAAATTCCAAATCTTCAAACCAGCGGTCGAATAACTCTGGTTTGAAGATAACTTGGAATACAAGAACAGAAGTTATTTTCATGCGTTTAAGCTAAATATTTATGGGCGCAAAATGACCTTAGTAGTCCACGCGCCCTTAAGCCCAAATAATCAATCATTAAGCTAAATATTTTATTTCTTTCCTGATAAGCCAACCGGTGCTACCTATTTTAAATACGTATTTGGGAAGCTAAAGACATACGATTTGCGTCTGGACGCTAATTTAATTGCGTTCCAATACTCCTAAGATTTTTACACCTTTGACCAGGCTCTTGCAAGTTCTAACAAGCGCTACGCCTTTAGATAAAACATAACGGAAAAACAGTAGAGCAATATCAGGTGCTCATTGTATGTCCTGATAAACAGCGACATGGAGAAAACATGTAAATCCATCTGCATGCATGTCAGCATTATTAGGTATCCAAGACAAACATTAAGCTTAGTACATGCTCTTATAATAGCACTTATTGCTGAATGTTGATTGTTTGATTTGAGTAGAGGACCCAATCTAGAGCGAGGATCGGAGGCGATGCTTGTCTCGTCTCTATCTCGAGAGCTCGATAGTGCTGATGGTTGCGATGCATTTGATCTCATCCTTTTGATTGAATTAATTCGATTTAAACTGTCCCATACAATTTATCGAATGAATAGTGCATGCAGTTCTGTTTGAGTTGATTTCAGCACTTATGCATTAGCATGCAATATAGCTTCCTTATAGGAAATAGCATATAACTGTTTATTTTTCAGTAAACTCAAGATTAGATGTATTACAGACCAGGGATCTCGGAGTAATGAGAGGTGAATGGAAAAGTAATTCCTTGCATTATGAGGGTCAAAGCTCCAAAAATCTAAGGAAAGGTTTTTGGATGCACGAATGAAAACGTCGGAACAATATTGCTGACATTGTGTGTAGCTTAATATTCACCAATTTTACAAATATCGTAGACGGTGTCATACACACAAGCACACACATATGGGCATACACAAACATTGTGTGTGTGTGTGTGTGTGTGCGCTCATGCGTGCGTGCGTGCGTGCGTGCGTGTGTGCATGTGTGTGTGTGTGTGTGTGTGTGTGAGCGTGTGTGTGCCGCGCACACTATTTTCACGGTATTTGTTAATTGGCGTCATTACACAAAATGTCAGCAAAGAAAAAAATAAGAGGAAACCCGGTTGACAGACCCAATTGTGATGACATTTTACGACCAATTTAGGGTATTTCGGCAAAAAACCTTCGTCGGACAATTGCGTTGTTAGCCCATTCAATGTTCGTTCCTATTGACGATGAGTGAAGTCTTCATAACAAGATGCATTGTTGATCTTGGTTGCTTGTTAGTGGCCTGGCTATCTGGGCGATGGGTTGGTGCCAAAGGGGGCGAAACATATCAAAAAGTGTGTGTGGAGGTGGGGGAATGACCTCTCCCCCTGTTCCTATACCTATGGTTGGTGTATGAGTAGCCAGGTGGTGGCCTGGCTATCTAGGTGATAAGCTGGAGAACTGAGCGACGGATAGGTAACCCGGGTGGTGAACTTGATTATCTGGGTAATGTGTTGGTGACCACCGTGGCAGGATAATACCATGCAGGTAGTTCTCGGTAACTGTGATTTGCTGATGACACCATACATTTCCGGTGGTCTGGCCGGTGACCTAAATCTTGGCTTACAACCTTTGTATATTGACGACAGCCCGAGCGATATCCGTAGACGTTGGAGTCTGCTCGAACTGTAAGGAGCCTTGCGTGGACATGTGTGTCTAGGACATGGGTGACCTTGCCTAGGACATGGGTGTCATAATGTGAAGTTGGCTAGAGCGGGAGGGGGCAATTACTTTTTTGATGGTCAATGTTGCCCCGAAAATAATTTGTATCTAGTGCACGCTCAGGCAAAATGGTTAAGCTGCAGCCAGATTGGAGGTGGGGGTGTGGGGGGGGGGTAACCTGGTCTCTGATGACCTGTTCGATCTCCAGTGACCCGATCGATCTCGGGTGACATGGCAGATAGCGGCCGGCGCCGTTGCGTCATGGACTTCACGGCCACGTAATTCATCTGGCGCAAGCTGACGTCGTCGCCGCACCGATAGCAGCATGAACAAACACCAACTGGGAATACAGAGGTTCTTGAGATAGCCTGCCGGCCATCCGACCCACCTGCTCTTGCAGGCTTGCCCGGTCATTCTTGTGTGAGCTCGCGCACGTCACTGTGCTCCGCTGACAGAACGGCTGCCCAGTATAAGTGTGCGGGTGGTCCTCGTGTTCGATCCATTGGAATAACGCGAAGTGCATGGCCAACCGAGCTTTTCGGGTAGCGCTAGCTACAACTCTTCTGATTGGTGAGTGTTGCGCATTGTGTCACTTGTGAAGGGCAAAGCATCGACAGTCGGCGTTCCCCTTTCTAACGAGCGGTAGTTGAACTGTGTTTTCAAATTTAATTATTTGCATTGGGTGCTTAAAAAGGATTGGGTGTTTAAAGATCCTGGGCTGGAATGGTGTTCGAACACATTCAAATAGTTTGTGGACTACGACAAATAGAGCCACCCGAGTTCACGTGCAGTCATCCACTAATTCGTTTTGTTGCGACCGAACTGCCGGGAAGATTGCTTTCCGACTCTATTAGCTGCAAAAACCATACAGTGATGCGGTTTCCTAACGCTGCATACTACCGGAGAAGCCAACGTTTCGGCCTGGAGTTATTGAGCCGTTGGACTCCATGGTGTAAAAGATATTACACAAGAGTAAAAAGAGAAGTTGTTAATAAACGATATGTATCTGAGATGAAGCTTCCGTTGAGGTAATTCAGGTATTACAATTGTGATCGGACTTTACTGACCAAGAAAGTGGTAGCTATGCAAACAAAAAATACGTGTGTCGTTTCAGTAGCGTCTGCCGAATTTTGTTAGCCATAGGTGCGTTGCAGTCCATGCAAATATTAGGCTGGTCTGGCCAGATCTGTTGTACGGGGCTGTGGGCTGGCCTGGCCAGATCTGTTGTACGGGGCTGTGGGCTGGTCTTGCCGGGGTAGTTGTACGAGTCTGTGGGCTGACTTGTCAGCGGTAGTTGCACGGGTCTGTGTGCTGACCTGTCAGGAGTCATACGGGCTGTGGGCTGGTCCGTCCGGGGTTGTTGTACTGGTATGTGAGCTGACGTGTCCGGGGTTGTTGTACGGGGCTGTAGGCTGACCTGTCAGGAGTCATACGGGTTGTGGGCTGATCTGTCCGGGGTGGTTGTACGGGTCTGTGGGCTGACCTGTCCGGGGTTGCTGTCCGAGTATTATGTGGGCTGGTCTGTGCGGGGTAGTTGTACGGGGCTGTCCGCTGGTCTGCCCGGGCTTGTTGTACAGGGCTGTGGGCTGACATGTCCGGGGTTGTTGTACGGGTCTGTGGGCTGGTCTGTCCGAGGTAGTTGTACGCGGCTGTGGGCTGACATGTCCGGGGTTGTTGTACGGGTCTGTGGGCTGGTCTGTCCGGGGTTGTTGTACGGATCTGTGGGCTGGTCTGTCCGGGGTTGTTGTACGGGGCTGTCCGCTGGTCTGTCCGGGGTTGTTGTACGGGGCTGTCCGCTGGTCTGTTCGTGGTTGTTGTACGGGTCTGTGGGCTGGTCTGTTGGTCTGTCCGCTGGTCTGCTCGGGGCCTGTCCGGCCACAGTACGGGTCTGTGGACTGACGTATTTTGATCGGTCGCAGGGTGTTGTGGAGTGCCGCTACAGCGGTCCCAGGAGCGGCGGGACGTCCTCAAGAAGCAGGCGGCAGCCAAAGCCGAGTTTCCGTGGCAGGCGCAGCTGAAGAAGCGCGGCTCACACGAGTGCGGTGCCATTCTCATCGGCAGGTGGTGGCTGCTGACGGCCGCCCACTGCTTGTCGGGCCTGGAGCAACTCTCAGCATATGAGGTATGCACCGGCAGATTTGAGCATTGCTGGATATATTGAAGCGCCGGTCGGAAGATTCACAACACGCTCGCATATAAGCATAGCATGATTCTTCCAATAACTGTTCCTGTTGAAGCATCGCCACATAAGAAACAGCGACGCATAAACATAACTCAAAGTCTACCCCTCTACTGCGAAATTCCATCGTTTTGGACGAGGTTCAGAAAACACTGATGAATGTGCGCCAGTTTCAGTGAGACTATCTGGCAGCAGTTGTCCCTGTATGTCCCTGTATGTAGAGGATCGTCTGACCGCCAGCTGCTGCCTGCAGGTGGTACTGGGCGAGCATGACGTCACCGTTGAGGAAGGCACAGAGCAGAGGCGCCAGCTGGAGCATGTGCAGTTCTACAGTGGCGAATTCGGCGACACCCGGTCGCCGCGCTCTTCTCACACCAACGATATTGCACTCATCAAGATCAGCGAGCCCGCCGACTTCAATGAGTGGGTCAAACCGATAACGCTTCCAGAATCGACGGACAGCTTCTCAGGTGACAATCTGACACTTCCCCGTCCCTTACTCCCCCTACTCCTTCTCTCTCTCTCTCTCTCTCTCTCTCTCTCTCTCTCTCTCTCTCTCTCTCTCTCTCTCTCTCTCTCTCTCTCTCTCTCTCTCTCTCTCTCTCTCTCTCTCTCTCTCTCTCTCTCTCTCTCTCTCTCTCTCTCTCTCTCTCTCTCTCTCTTTCTTCATCTTCCTCTCTTTCGTTCTCTATATCTCTCCTCTCTCCCCTCTCAACCCTCTTTCCTTTCTATTCACATATCTTTTCCTCTTCCTCTCTCTCTCTCTCTCTCTCTCTCTTTCCATATATATATATATCTCCCCTCTCTCCCCTTCACCCTCTTTCTCTCTCTCTCGTATCTATCCCTCTGTTTGTCTGTTTTTCATCTCTATGTCATCCTTTTTCCTTGCCGTATCAGATGATATCACACACGAGCAGATAATATATATTGCAGACATACCACAGCGTGGAAGCTATTGTTAGCAAGGGTATGCGAGGAACGGAATGGATGAGCGGCGCCGAAGACGTTCGATGGTTCCGTCTTTATGAGCCAACACCCTGATGTAAATGTGCCATCTTTCTTCGATTATCTAGTCTTTCCCGTTATCACCGTTCGAGTTCGCCAGTATTCGCCAGTGTGATTTGAGCCACGGTCGGCGACGTGCACACGGCCGTGTTCACGTTAGGTGCGCGACCGTGATGGCCGCAGCGATCGTCGGTCCGACGGCACGCGTCGTTGACAGGCTCGGAGGCGGTGGCCGCCGGCTGGGGCGCCTCGGCCGCTACGGCGCACGCCCCCATCTACCCGCGCCTCCTGCACAAGGTGGCGTTCACCGTCCTCAGCGACGACCAGTGCCGGCGCGACCTCATCTACTTCAACTTCGTGGCGAGCAGCATGGTGTGCGCGGCGCCGCTGGCGGGCGCCCACCTGTGCTGGGGCGACTCTGGCGGCGCGCTGGTGCGCCGCGCCGGCGCCGGCACGGCCGTGCTGGCCGCCATCACCTCGTGGGCCGTCGACTGCGGCCTCACCGCCACGCCGTCCGTGTTCGTGGACGTGCCTCACCACGTCACGTGGATCCACAACGTGACGGGCGGCTCCATCGCCGGCGAGGTTTAGCCTGCCGCGTCCGACTCGCATTGCGTGAATTGAGGATCTCGTTTACAACGTTTCACAGCGAATCTGACATTTCATCTCTATTTATTGTTATTTCTCACTATTTTTAAGTTTCGTATTGCTCATGAGAACCATGGGATGTCATCACGTATGCGCAGCTTCACATGCGGCCAACTCACAGACATATCTTGCGGGTCAAGATATGACATAGGCGGAAACAACGCCTCAGGGGCTCACTTAGTTGTAGTCAGCACTTGTTATGCAATAAGGTTTTGTACTGAGCGTTTATGGTTGACTTTTGCGTGGCGCGTTTTCCCCACAGCGTCCGTGTTGACCTACTGTATACGACTTAGGGTAGTGATGTCGCTGTGACCTATTGGTAGGCCCGATCCTGAGGATCGAATTGCCCATGAGCTCGGTGATCAATAACACGTGTGAGGTCTCTCTGTGTGATGTGACGCAGTTGTTGGTGCCAAAGAAATAACATCATTTCCAGTCTTCCGACAGCATTTGTTTGAATGTGGCTTGGCTGTTCCATAGCGATTCATGAACAAGACGACTTTTGAGGAATGTGACGTCGGACAGCGACCGCGATATGGTCGTGACAGGACAGCGATCGTAGCGTGGAGTCGCGACCTCGGACAGCGACTTTAGCGGAGTCGCAAGGTTAGACAGCGATCGTGACACAGCTTTGAAATCGCTGTCAGCGGTTGTCATGAAGTTGCAACGTCACCGGCAGGGCCCACGGAAGACATCCGCGGCGGCGGTTCCAGAGGTAAAACATGCTTCTTCTCATCAAAACACATCATATATCATATTACGGCGCAGAAAATATTAATTTAGACCAATGTAATGCTACCATTAACTAGGTTTTTATATGTTGACCTTTTTTTCGATCATTCGGATTTGCTCCTTGCGCACATTAATTAACAAGTCACCGTTGAACTTCTATTTAATCTGCAAACTTACAAAGGCGACTGATCCGATAATGAAAACAAAAGTGGATGCCATGCCATTGCAACTTCTTATTGGTACGAAATGGAATGCGTAAATGCACATACATTCATCATAGCTCACCATTGCCATATCGATACCAGTATATGGCACCATTAGGAGTACTGAACGAGCCAGGGCAAGAAACAAACTATGGCACTCCCATGCTTATGACTTTATGACTTTATGCTGCAGGCACATAATCGGGCGTCATACTGCGGCAGGGAACACGTGGACCGACCGCAACTGTGCTCCGCTCGTAGCCGGAATATGTAGACACTTCATTTCATCCATTTTTTGTGGAAGTGTAAGAATTTCATAAATATGTAAAGCCTGTTTAAGACAGTTCGGTGCAATGCATTCGAATTCGGAATGCAATATTACCGAAATTGGTTTCCTCTGCCGAATCCGGTGCGCGTACCCCAATCTTGTATTCACCATCACGAATTAATTATTGACCAGCCATACATTCGCCCAGTCTCGCGATACGCAGGTAGCGCGTTACAACGACATGACCACTTACCTGGCGGCGGCTGATTATCCCTTCTACCTCACCGTTCTAGCCTGTACCACCTAAGCTCCGCCAAAAAAAAACTTATTTGTACAATGACTACGCGTACTTTAAAAAGATGACATGCATATTGCACATTAGAGAACGTTGTGACGAAGGTTGCCAAGTATCAACGGTTTTGAAAAGAGGTATAACTTACTTCGGGTGAAAGTCAAACTTCAAACAATACAATAAAAACAGTTATTCGGGTTTTTGAAATGTGACGGTAGGGCCAGGCGGGTAGGTTTGTTGAATGATATACATATACACACATATATAAATATAAATTTATATATATATGCATATATGTATAATAAACCTATTTAAATAATACATGACTATGTTATACATGCAGAGTTCTTACGTAAATTACCTCGCTGTAGAGGGAAACGGGGTTGCAGCTGTTCGTTGCGGGCAATGAGACTCCAGGCAGTGTGCTTCGAATAAGCATAATGATACAATTATTGAAGTAGAAAGGTCTGGTCATCTGTCCCGCTTTCATGAGAGCGGGACAGATGACCAGTTCTCACCATTTTTCACTTACTCCTATAATCACCTAACGTCAGAGCAATATCGGCAGAATTGAGATACCAATGAACTCGGAGAGTCACTTTTGTGCCATAGCCATGGGCGTTGACTCTTGAAAATTATTAGGGGGCACAATACATGAAGTTAATGGATGGATCCAAATATATTTTGAGGGGGCAATCTATAGGGCCCATGCAAATTGGTGTTTGGTGTCTGGTGCTAAGGTGTTTCAGAAGTCTGACACGAAACAAAAACTGTGCTACTGCAACCAGGAAACAGGCGTATGGAATCTGATAACGGTGGAGAGTGACGGAAATTAAGTTGCAGATAAACTTTCAGTTGTTTTGCGATAAAGCAATGCTATCAGAGGACCCTGATCAGCTAATGCGAGGGCTCTGGCGAACCTCTGAAGTTGCTCTTCACCCAGTTTCAGGCATACCCCACATGAGTGAAGGGGTCCAGGCGGAGGCTGGTTGTTGGCTCAGGCGGATCGCCTGATGCAGAACAGAGAAGGTGAAACTGAAACATAGTGGAAAAGATGTAGATAATATTTAATTGGGATTCGATGAAGAGTGACAATTGAATTACGGGCTACATTTTTGGAACTATATGATAAAAACTGTTTTCTTTTATGTTCACAGTTTGGCCGATGTGAATTCAACTGAGTTTCATCATCAATTGCCGTGCATCCCTAAGATCAAAATCGCTCTCAACAAGTGCTACTGTTACAACACTTCAAAATATGATATGCCAAAGGAGTATATCTGTAAGGTAGCAAAATAAACTAGTAGTATCAAAGTGAGCAAAACTACAGCACAAAAGTATGCATGGATGCATATAGATTTATATATATATATATATATATATATATACATATATATACGTATATATATATATATATATACGTATATATATACGTATATATATACGTATATATATACGTGTATATATATATATATATATATATATATATATATATATATATCGGTATGGGTGTGTGCGTGAGAATGTGGGTACGTATGTATATGAGGGTAGCAAGAAATTGACTCTGGTGGGACTTCCAATTTTCCCGATCCAAAGCTGCTCGGTGCCAAGAATTGCCCATCCATTATAACTGACCTGACCGCTCTAATAAGCCAGCCCTGGATGTGTTTGCACTGCCATGTAATGAGCAGATATCACCTAGTGTAGGCGACTCAGCGAAGTAGCACGTTGTTCTAATTTATTTGCACGAAGGCACAACATAAGCCTAAATGGATGGTTTTCAGAGAACTTAACTACATGCTATCAGAGTAGCATGCATGCATGTATATATATATATATATATATATATATATATATATATATATATATATATGGTAGCACCACTGCGAGATGATCGAGGGAGATACTCGTTTAGTCTAGTTTAGCTGCGTTTTGTTCGATGCAACGCCATTTCAGGTAATGGTAAGCTTTTTGAAATATTGTGGGGAATCATCCACTCGACCCAAGCTGTAGATGACATAGCTCACGTGTATAATCTGTTGCCAACCGTGAATTGGCCCAGGAGCTAGGAATATCCTCCTTCACAACTTGCAAAGTCCACCTGAATCAAACGAGTAATGTGCTGCGAGGCATGAAGCCGGAGGCGGCGCGTGCAAAGTTCACAGAGCCGACACGACTGCGTCAACAGCAACCTGCTTGGCGACGCCGCCGCGGGCCAGATTGGCTTCCGGTGCGGCTGCCGGCAGCGCACGTCAAAACGCGTCGCCGACAGGCCGCCGCCGGGTCGTCAAATTCCCCGCGTGTGGCGCCGCCTGAGTATCTGAGGATTATCGCGGCGCCCCCGGTCTTATCTGCCCTTCCCATCTACCCCCGGCCGCCCGGCAACTGTCGCCAATACGCACGTGCAGTGTTGACCCATCCACGATGATGGGGCGGAAATTTCCCCGTCGGGGATCACAAGCCGACGCGAGCGCAGGCGTGCCATAACTTGCTTACGCAGATTTTGGTGAATTGTATCTCCCACTAGGATGTATTGTCGAAGGACTTTTCCACTTAATTTGATGAAGCATTGGTGAAATTACAACGGATAATTATAGCTAGAAACCCACGGGAAACACATCAAACGCGAAGTAATGTATGACAACTTCATGCCATGTATAGATAGATAGGTCGGCCGTCAATAGCTGGCTATATATGCAGCAATCTGCCGGCTATAGCCTGTCGACTGCTGGAAATTTCCGCCCCGTCATCGTGGATGGGTCAACACTGCACGTGCGTATTGGCGACAGTTGCGGGCGGCCGGGGGTAGATGGGAAGGGCAGATAAGACCGGGGGCGCCGCGATAATCCTCAGATACTCAGGCGGCGCCACACGCGGGGAATTTGGCAACTCGGCGGCGGCCTGTCGGCGACGCGTTTTGACGTGCGCTGCCGGCAGCCGCACCGGAAGCCAATCTGGCCCGCGGCGGCGTCGCCAAGCAGGTTGCTGTTGACGCAGTCGTGTCGGCTCTGTGAACTTTGCACGCGCCGCCTCCAGCTTCATGCCTCGCAACACATTCCTCGTTTGATTCAGGTGGACTTTGCAAGTTGTGAAGGAGGATATTCCTATCTCCTGGGACAATTAACGGTTGGCAACAGATTATACACATGAGCTATGCCATCTACCGCTTGGGTCGACTCCCCACAATATCTCCAAAAGCTTACCATTACCTGAAATGGCGTTGCATCGAACAAAACGCAGCTAAACTAGACTAAACGAGTATCTCCCTCGATCATCTCGCAGTGGTGCTACCATATATATATACATGCATGCCTGCTACTCTGATAGCATGTAGTTAAGTTCTCTGAAAACCATCCATTTAGGCTTATGTTGTGCCTTCGTGCAACTAAATTAAAACAATGTGTTACTTCGCTGAGTCGCCTACACTAGGTGATATCTGCTCATTACATGGCAGTGCAAACACATTCAGGGCTGGCTTATTAGAACGGTCAGGTAAATTATAATGGATGGGCAATTCTTGGCACCGAGCAGCTTTGGATCGAGAAAATTGGAAGTCCCACCAGAGTCAATTTCTTGCTACCCTCATATACATACGTACCCACATCCTCACGCACACACCCACACCGATATATATATATATATATATATATATATATATATATATATATATATATATATATGTATATGATATATATATATATATATATATATATATACGTATATATATATTTATATATATATAAATATATATGCATCCATGCATACTTGTGTGCGAAAGTTTTACTCACTTTGATACTACTAGTCTATTTTACTACCTTTCAGATATACTCCTTTGGATAACAGTTTAAAAAAAAAACTAAGTGGTCTTTATTCGTTGATGCCACTGTTTTTGTCAGCAATTTACCAACTGTGGTATGCAGCCATTCTGGCTTCGTGAGTTTCGCCGACGCCCATGGCTTCTGTACGTTTACTTCCATCACGAGTAAGTCATCGTGAGTTGATCAAACAGTAACGAAGGTAGCTCAACTCCAAGTTCTATGTCTTCTTCCCACAAGACTCTACTGATCTGCACGCGATCTTGTCCCAAATCAAAATGACCCCGAATGCTAGTTATTGTTCGTTAAGCAACATTAAGATGTAAATGTACGCGCTATTTTTGTACGCTCCATATTTTCAAGTATCCCAAGTGTTAACTGTAAGCAGCAATAGAACGTTCAAACTCCCGCCAAAAAACACGAACTGTAGCATTGCTAGATATAAGTATGTGTATTATTCTGCTTCAGGTTTGGATTAAATTGATCCAGGTCATGTCAGGCCACCGAGCTATGTCATCTTTAGAAGCACGCAAAGCCATGCTTACACAATAGGTATGGGTATGGAATTAACACAATCAGCCAGTCCCGAAGTTTTGAGGCCATTTGCAGCGTCAACGACCTTTCTAAAGTGAAATAAGGATAATTGTCTATGACGACTCTATCTTACCTTAGACCACCTCGAGTCAAATATTCACGCCAAGGAATATTTAGACGATCATCATGACTTTACTATATATAATACTGTTTTTGCTAAATTATACAGTTTAGCTCAAAGGAAACCACGCCGAGCATTCTCAAAGGGGCGACGCCAATACTCTGCACAAAAGCTACAATACATATTTGCGCGGCACTTTGGTCTGTGTAGAGCTTCCCTCTTCAGAGGAAAATATCTCCGCAATTATTATGAAACTATAAGCCATTGTCGTTACATACGTTGCCTAGATTACAAACTTGAACGGAAGAATAGTTTTAGTGTGTGTCTATACATGTGCGGCTTGGCTTTGTGCTGACTGTAGTCAACACAAAGCCAAGCCGCCGAGCTGCCCGACTATAGTTGGGCAGCTCCAGCTCACCGCACCTACCCACACAATATGCTAGTAACGCGGAAATGAAACCTGTCTCAAATGGCTACACTATTCGGTTCATGCTCGCAGTATGCTACCTATTATCAGGACTCATTGAATAATTAATAATATTATTAAATGTTAACCTCCATTCCAGACTATTGCAGTTGTGAAATGCAACACGGTGCGTTAGCATTGCACAACAATGGGGCACGTCGCAACTTTGATGTCAATTGTCCACACTATCAGCAGCGTGGTCTGATGCATAGCTGAGCTGGACTACCCTTGCGGAATGGACTCGGAAAGTCACTCCTGAGCCGTAGCCATGGGTGTTGATTCCTGAAAATTATTAAGGGTCACACCCCATGAAGCTAATGGACGGGACCAAAGGGATTTTTTTTATAGGCGGGTTGGTTGGTTTGTTGGTTATTTGGGCTTACGGGAGCATCGACTGCGGGGGGAGGGGTACAATCCATAGGACCCATGCTAAAAGTTGAAATTATTGGAGGGATGAGCAAAGCCAACATCGAGGAGACAATTCCCCTGTAAAAAATGTAATGTATGTAGTATGTATGTGTGTAATGTATCCCCCTGTAAACAACACTCCTGGCAGTGACGTCGCACCTATGTGGCCGTCTATGGCCTCCATGTCGACCACCTTCTGAGACGCTTCGGTGACCAGCTGAACAGCTCTTTCAACGGCCTGCGTGTGTACAGGGTACGCTGGAATGCTCATAGGAGCATGGACGGTGCCTCTGCCGTGATCGTCTGACATGGTGAGTTTCTTGTTACCGGGTTATAGTAGGCCCGGAGATAGTCTCACTCTCCAAGTCAATGCCCTTTATATAGTCCGTTGGCTCCCTCTGAACGACAGGGGGATGGCACGGGCAGACTTTGTCCGGTGTTCCGTCCCTACACTACATCAATACAGACACTGCTCGCTCAGTAGTCATACTATCGTTCGACATCACTGCACGAGGCCGTGCCTCTACATAAAGTGAGCCCAGTAGCTATTGCACTGTATCACTGGGCTCACCAACTATGCCAGGTACGAATGGAGCTATGTTAGGAGCACACCACATGTGTTGCTCAGTTCCACTTGATCTGAAACTACATCGTTGCAGTGTTCAACAATGAAGTGAACCAGCAGCGCTAGTTCGCCCGATTCACCAAAAGTGAAAGCATCCTCCTTTGGATCCTTCGGCTCACCGCCACAGTGGATTCAACTGAACCGATTCAAGCTGAAGCCGAAGAAGACCCAACTGCTGCTGGTCAGATCTGCTAGGCGACAACCACCGGATGATTTCACCATCTCTGTGGGCAATACGCTGATTGAAGCATGTAGCTAACACCAGACTCCGGGGGCGTCACTGGATACTCCTTGCAAGGAAAAGTGTGTTGCGGCAACCCGCAGGAATTGCAACGGCGTCCGGACGGCCCTGTAGGAACAGTCCACAACCTTGCCCGAAGTCGTCAAGAAAACGTTGGTGCAATGCATGGTCTTTCCATAAACCCCTACTGCTGGATCTATGGGGAAGCTGCACCTCCAGTCTCTACTATGAAGCGCAAGCTTCGGCAAGCCATTAACTACGATACCAAAATTCTGACCCTAGCTAACCGGCGTCATCACACCACCCCAGTCATACGTCAACTCTAA
The DNA here is from genome assembly GCA_034440575.1 of Imbricaverruca yamaguchii. Lineage (NCBI taxonomy): Eukaryota > Metazoa > Arthropoda > Thecostraca > Neoverrucidae > Imbricaverruca > Imbricaverruca yamaguchii. The sequence continues at coordinate 1,638,001 of JAOTOL010001571.1, forward strand.
TGATATGGAGTAGCTCATCAAAAAAGCGGCCGTCATCGTCGCCCACAAGCTACTCACCTGCGAAACGTCACCCAGCGGTCTCAGGCCGGGGCTGACCTGCAAGCACAGCGTGACTGCGAGTACAAACCGCGCTGCCGGCTCGTCTCCTGCAACTATCTCGGGTCCGTAGGGAGTTCGCGAAGCGTTCATCCCATACCGCGCCGCAGGAACTTGGAACGACCCACCACGGGCAGTCAGAAACGCGGGAACACCTCGTGCATGCTGGCCGTGTACATTCAGAAATGACGCGAATATTTCGCAGTTTGATAAACCCACTGCTCATGTACGCATGGCATACGCACAGATGCACCATCGTCCCTTCAGATGTAATCAGATATCACGCATAATTAGCGTTATGACCAATGGACAGCATCATATCAGTTAAATCCCATTGTCTAGATTTCGTTCGAAACTTTCATTTTCACTGCTATAAGGTGAAAATGAACATCAAATCGAATTCCAACAAAAAAATTACCACAGATCTCCTAAACTTGGAAAAGGTTATCCGAGATCGTCACTTCCGGTCCGGTGTGCACACCAATTTTTTGGGCTTCAAGTGCTGTTTTCTGACAATGATAGTTTCATCTGAAACCTTTATCGTGGACATAACAAAGTCAACGGTTGACATTGGTAAAACTCGCGTCAAGCGATAACTTTTTTCTTCCGTTTCTTTCTCCACGCTAATCAGCGACGAAATGTGAGGGGCATGGGAGGAAAACAACCCCATGCCTAGGTAGGGTGGGTGATGGAGAAATGTTCGGGGCAGGCGAGGGTAATATCTGAACGTGCCATTGCGCAAGTGCAAGAGCTTGGCTAGTAGTGCGCGTTTCACGGCAGAACTGATAAACTGTCGCACCTACCTGCTGATAGGATATCCATATCCAAACAGTGAATTTTGAACCGTTAATACCAGATCACTACCGCCCTCTTTATCAGTGTACATAGCTACCGGCAAGTCGTCAGGCAAACCAGTCATATAGCCAGAACTCAACCAGAAGCCTTCTCGTCAGATCACATCAGGGCTGGGAAGCAGAAACCTGGACTATTACCAGAGGTGGCAACATGGGCCACAACACCTAAGACAGGGAGCAGACGAGGGAGGAAGAGGAATATGTTAGGAGAGGGCATGCCCTCAGTGGTGCGCATAGCAAAAATAAATTTAGATGCGGCTGCGCATGACTAAAACAACGCCATGATTTCATGCTTCTCAGTTCCAACACCAAAAGCCAGTGATTTTAATATCAAGGAAACGTTTCAATGAGCTCCAAACCTGGACCCACCAACGCAAAATATTCTGATTTCAACATGGAACATTTTAGACATCTAGCTACGTGCCTAAACTTCCGGTTTTTCCCTTAATACATTTCTTCTCATTAATGTCCAAGATTTAACGACGAAGAATTAAACTAGACATGGCCAGTACGTACCTTTCAAAGATGACTTACTAAAACTAATTTACACCAAAGCAGTTTCACTAGCAGAAGCTGCTGTGAAAGAACCACAGGCTCATGCTGCTAAAAGAATAGCTGGTGTTCAATGCATCTACACAACTTTAGATAAGTGATACTACAGGTGAAAAAGTTCGTGTTGCAACTGGAGCAGTATCATTTACTGTACTCTAATTACATTATAATTACATCTAAGTACATTCTAGCACTACATTTACTACCCATACTCAATGGCCGATGCAACCATTCGATTTCACTACCGAAAGGAAAGCGCCACACGATCAAGTCTATCAAATTCTATGAAGCTTTCCGCACTCCCAAGTTTCAAACGTCTTGTTGACCTGAAAGGCAGGAGGATGTGGAGGTGGTGTCACATGGTTTCTTTTGGATTCACTATCGCTAAAACCAAGCTAAATAATCAAGCTGCGGCTTTGTTAGCTCGAACTATCTTGGAAATTATTACTTACATGACACCAGATGTGGTTGTGCTCACTGGAGTTCACATTAGCACCGCGGATCTAAAGAGCGCACACAAATACATAAAAACCCAAGTGCATCAGGAGGCCTACGGAAGACCCGTCTAGTTCCGGTACAACCAGGTGACAAATTGACGGATTACAAGCAAATGTTTGGATCCTGTCACATTTCTCTGTCGCCCATAGCGGTTAGCAGAGGTGAAAATCCGGTATAAACTGGTTATATTTCCCCCGACATCCCGGCAACATGTGTAACAGGCGGCCAGCTCACCGACACCGCTCCAGTCTCGTTCCAAGACACACACACATGCATGTGACATGCAACGTCGAACAGTTCTGCACGGGCGCGGACCGTAAACTGGAAATCATCAACAGTTCTTCCGTGCGCACGTAGCCATGAGAAAAGAGCACATTCCTTTCTTTTGGAGAGGGACCAATGCAGCGTATGACGTGAGAACATCTGGTGCATTGCAATATACAGCGATGCGCGAACGGATAAGCATACGGTTAGTTGTGTAAGACAACAGCCAGCACGTTACGGAGCACATTCATGTAGCACCAGTTATTCGGCACCCACACAGGCAATATAGACACGCAGACACGTGCACATCCAATGTGTTGGTGTCCACAGAAGCGAGCTTGCTCAAACGTTGAGTTCCGCATTATTTCTGCACCGGCGAACGGCAGTAGCCGCGAGGATACCAGTCCCCTGCCACCTGCACTCTGGTGAATCAGCACGAATTCGACTGGTCCTCGGGTGGTCGGCACGAGGTCGGCTAGTCCTCTCCGGTGACCACCAAGAGATCGGCCAGTCCTCTCGGGTGGTTAGCACGAGATCGGCTAGTCCTCTCGGGTGGCCAGCACGAGGTTGGCTAGTCCTCTCGGGTGGTCAGCACGAGAACGGGCTAGTCCTCTTGCGTGATCACCACGGGATCGGCCAGTCCTCTCGGGTGGTGGTCAGCACGGTGTTGGCTAGTCCTCTCTGGTGATCACCATGAAATCGGCTAGTCCTCTCGGGTGGTCAGCACGAGATCGGTTGGTCCTCTCTGGTAACCACCACGAGGTCAGCTAGTCCTCTCAGATGATCACCACCAGGTCGGCTAGTCCTCTCGGATGGCCAGCAGGAGACCGGTTAGTCCTCCAACACGATGCTCCCGGGCGGCCCGTTGTCGACCGTGTGTCCGGTTCGGGGACGACCGAGCCCCAGGTAGCACGAGCTCGGCTGACCAGAGCGCCGGTCGGAGCGCCGCGCCGCCCGCCACCGTCTAGTTGCGTCGGCCCCTGCCGCGACTGCGCTCCCCTCGACAGTCGGTACGCGGCGCCATCGGCTCCTCGTCACCCTGCAGCGGTCACAGAGGCCAGTTACCCTTCGGTGGTCACAGAGGCCAGTTACCCTGCAGCGGTCACAGAGGCCAGTTACCCTGCGGCGGTCACAGAGGCCAGTCGCCCTGCGGCAGTCATCCTGCGGCGGTCACAGAGGCCAGTTACCCTGCAGCGGTCACAGAAGCCAGTTACCCTGCAGCGGTCACAGAGGCCAGTTACCCTGCGGCGGTCACAGAGGCCAGTTATCCTGCAGGGGTCACAGAGGCCAGTCGCCCTGCGGCAGTCATCCTGCGGCGGTCACAGAGGCCAGTTACCCTTCGGTGGTCACAGAGGCCAGTTACCCTGCAGCGGTCACAGAGGCCAGTTACCCTGCGGCGGTCACAGAGGCCAGTCGCCCTGCGGCAGTCATCCTGCGGCGGTCACAGAGGCCAGTTACCCTGCAGCGGTCACAGAGGCCAGTCGCCCTGCAGCGGTCACAGAGGCCAGTCACTCTGCAGCGTTCACAGAGGCCAGTCACCCTGCGGCAGTCACAGAGGTCAATCACCCTACACCGATCACATGAATCAGTCACCCGATGACAGTCAGAGCTCAGTCACCATGCAGCAGTCACAGATGTCAATCAGTCACCCTGCAGCGGTCATACAGCAGTGTTAAAATAATGGTTTTTACTTATATGTGAGATGTCGAAGTCAGTACAGTAGAATGTCGAAATGTGTCCTCAAAAGCATGTTAGTTACTCTTGTATAGTTTATAAGTCATTAAAATTCAGTGTAGAGAGCATATCATCCCTTTCGGCACCCTTCCCAAACTTCACACTGTACCTTTGTTTTTAGAGGTACATACTATTTGGACGCATACATTTACAATGACAATACAAATACCTATCCCATAAACTGGTATTGTAAAACAGACCGGACCATGGAAAATCCTTCTATCTTGCATCATGCTGTAAGATGCCTGTGTATCTCGATCCGTTATGCTGAGCACACGCCTGTTGCAAAGGGCGTACTGTTAGAAAAGAGGCATGCCGACTTCATAAACACACAAGAAGCACGATGACGATGCTTCTTTGAGAAGGATGTCGATTTGGTGTTAAAAAGTGGCATATTCCACCCTATTTCAGCAATAATTCATCACTGTCGCAGTCGTCCTGCAGCGGTCACAGAGATTAATCGCCCTGCAGCGGTCATATAAATCAACCACCCTGCAAAGTTCAGAGGTCAGTCACCTTGCACCAGTCGCAGAGGGCAGCCAGTCACCCTGCAGCGGTCAGAGAAATCAGCCAACCTGCAGCGGTCAAGGGTCAGTCACCTTGCAGCGGTTACAGAGGTTAGTCATCCTGCAGCGGCCAGAGAGATCAGTCAGTCACCCTGCAGCAGCCATAGAGGTCAGGCATTCTGCAGCAGTCACAGAGATCAGTCGCTCCGCAGAGGTCAGAGGTCAGCCACCTCGCAGCCGTCGCAGAGATCAGCGTGCACAGGCCCAGTGTTAAAATAATTATTTATCGTTAGGCGTGGGATGTCGAAACGAATACAGCAGAATGTCGAGATTACCATCAAAGACCCATGCTATGAACCGTCATTGTACAACATAGCACATCATAGGCAAGCCATTAACAAGAAGCACGATGTTGATACTTCTTTGGGAAGGATGTCGATTCAGTGTTCGGTAAGTGTTATATTCACCACATTTCGCGGGCTATTAATCACTGAACGGGCCACGAGCCCAATCAGTGTAATATCATTGGCTGCATAATCAATTTTTTCCCACTTCAGTAGAAAGTTCTGAGACGGTGCCGTCCAAGCCTGCAATGGAACCGGAAAAAAACCGACGACATGACGATCATTAAATCACGTTTAAATGTCAACGTAGCATATGCAGAAAATATGCCGTTCACGAACGTCAGAAATCCAGCATGGTAAAGCAGTGAACCCATTCTGTTATTGGAACAGGTTCAAATTTAGGTACGAAATACGACAGCTTAGGAATAATTTACATTTGAAGAACTGATAGTAGTGTTAAAATAATGGTTTTCCGTTAGGTGTGAGATGTCAAAACGCGTACGGCAGGATGTTGAAGTTTCCGTGGGGTAAGGTAATTGAACATACTTCATAAGTCCTTCGAAGTCAATTTTGAAACAACTTTTTCTTGCATTGCTCTTTCTTCGTTTCTTTTGACACCCAATTTAGGGGTATCTATACTTACCTAACGATACAAATGCCTACGCAATACATTAAACCAACGTATAAAAGACCACACCATAGGTCATCCAATTAACTGGAATAGCGTTACGAATGTTCGTGCATATCCCTTCTAGTGAGCATACACATGCCACTTATAAACGAAGGACTGCTAAGAAGTGAGGCAAGGAGACTTCACAAACGCGAGCGAAGAAGCACGATGTCGATACTATTTTTGGGCTAGGGTGTTGATTCAGTGTTTAGGAAGTAGCATATTCCACTCTAATTCACGAATAATTTATCACTGGCAAATGCACTCAGTTCCCCGGTGTACTCGCCACTATAGAGGATACTGTTCTTCAACTTGCTATATCGGAATCCGAGCTTGTACTTTCCAGTGCATCTTTACCACTCTATTGCAGAGCATTTTGTTGTCAAACAGCAGCACTCAACTTCCAAATGAGAAAAATGTGATACCAAAATGCCTGGATGTCAACATCCAGGAAGCCCAACTATGTCTAACCCAACTTGCATCTCACATCGAACATACAAATGATAACACAAAAAAAGCTTCCGTGGCTCAGAAACTCTCAAAACAAAACGTTACATACTCCAAGTCCACCATGGAACAGGCGTCGAACAGCTTCTGTAGCCGAATTCATCACGCACATGGATCGAACCATCTGGAGGATTCATCCTCCTCGCATACGAATACCTTTCAGGGGACTGCTACCTAGGGCGTCCTCAGGGATGAGTGTAACAATTCGAAGAGCACGAGATGCAAAATGATTTTATCTAGATCCTATCTAGGTCAAGAAATTAATGAGACAAAACATTTGAAACAGATAGACTGCTTCGCGGTCAAGATGTCGAGATTCATACATATTGTAATATTGCTTGGCTGAAAAAGAACGTCAGGGCGAGAACTGAATACTACCCGTCCCGTGCATCTGCAAATATTATATTTACAGGGAAAACAAAGGGCTCATTCTAGTCCGAAGTGATACCAAACCAAGCACGTACTTTCGCCACAGCCGGCAAATGCGTTGTTAGCGATGCTCACTAATCCAGGTGAGCCGTGGACTCCAATTAAACATCAATATATAATTGTTGGAACGAAAGTTCCAGGGGCGTCAATTTATATCCTTTTGTGGGGTCCATGGCCCCACCAATGTTGATTTGCCCCCCCCCCCCCAATAAGCCATGCTGTTTTTATGTTCATAAGAAAGCTAATGGAAAGAAAAAAGAAAAGAAAGAAAACATCATGCTGTATAGAAAACTTAGTTGATATTAACCAGAGTATTTTGTACTGTAAAGAAAAGATTAGGTTTAGATAGTGGACTGACTCTCCACCTTTTGCTGCGAAATTGAGAATTGTGCAAAAAACAACAAAATAACTGGATTTCCCTCCACTGTGGAAATACACCTTGCATCATAACATGCTGAGATTAGCAGATGCTGATGGATTCAGGGGTGTCGATTGTTATCCTTTTGTGGGGCCATGGGCCCTCAATGTTGATTTGGGCCCCCAATAACCACTGCTATATTTATGCTGATAAGAAAGCTAAAGGAAAAAATTAATAGCACCATGCTACTTAGAATACTTAGTTGATGTCAACCAACACACTGTAATGAAATGAAACAGATTTGGATTGGATAGTGGATTGACTATCCACTTCTTGCTGCAAAATTTAACATTGTGTGAAAAAACAATGAAGTTGGATTTCCTTCCACTTTGCAAGCATCATGAAATGTTGAGATTAGGTGATGCTGATGCATTTTAAACCAAATGGTATACAAAATTAGCAAAGCCACTAGACAACAATTGCAGTGCCATAATGATGCTTGCACACATGACCAATAGCAAAAGCACATGCATATGGAACTTGAACTGAATTCACTCTATTCTTAATTTCTGGTCAGTGTCAAACATGCACATAATCCAGTCATCAACAACAATCAGTCATTGAGATAGAGGATATACAGACTATATTTATCTTCAGAAAAGCAACAAAGCTCTAAAAAGTAGCCGGGTCTCAAATATCGGTCGGTGTCAGGCCAATAAAAAATTGGCTGGAGTTCCAAAACACATCCGTAGACGAACAAAAACAACGGGTAAAACAGCGAACACCTAGCTAGGGTCTCGGCTCTTGGAGCATATTTAACCTAAGATATGAGGTGCATCAAAGCTCAGTGCATCACAATTTCTTAACCAGGAGCAAATGTGGGAAGAAGAAAACATGGAATTGAATTCATCGAATTTTCTAAGCGAGCCGCTATACCAGTAAATCCACATGCCAAATATGGAACAAGACTATCATGTGACAGCAATTAGCAAAACGTTGGAGACCTAGCAGAAACTGGAGAAGCGCACGTAGTATGGCGGATGCGCCGAGTGCCAAAGGTGCGCAAGGTACATGTGTACGACTGTTGGCGTTTTAGCGACCCTGCGTGAGTAATCGGAATGCCTGAAATCGGAAAATTTTGCTTATTTTGCGATTTGTACCGGTGTAATTTCAGCAGTGTGGGGTGACTTATCAAGGGACACGAACACAATATTATTTGAACAGGATCGATGAGTTCGTGTTGAATCCGGTAATTCAGAAATGATGGTGGCAGATTTGGCCCCCTCGACAGGGCAGCTGAGTTGCTCAGTAATTATTCTTTAAAAATAAAATAAAATAGTATCTCACTGACAAACATAGTGGTCCGTGGACATTTCCAAAAATTGCAGTCTGTGCGACAATTCCAAATCAGTTTGCCCACCCCCATCGCAAATCCTAGGTACGCCACTACCATGGCATTATATAATTTGACCTGTTGATGGCCCTGATCCGCCGAAATGCACTCAGCAGCCCGGTCCACCACAGTGGAAGGTATACTTCGTGACCCCGTTCCGCCGCAGTGGACGGCGTGTTCTGCGACCCTGGCCCGCCACAGTAGACGGTGTGTACTTCACGGCCCTGGTCCGCCATAGTGGACGGTGTGCTCCTGGGCACTCGTCCGCCACAGTAGACTTTGTGCTCCGCGGCCCTGGTTCGCCACAGTGGACTTCATGTTTAGAGAAAACGGGCTTTTCCTAGATTTTTCCCATCCGTAGCATGATCATCTTCACACAATTATTCTCCGTGTTTTCCATTTGGACGTTTAACGGTGTTATTCGACAATGAATTGCCCTGAGGTAAAGTGCTCCAGATTCACTGGAAACTGCAGTGATATTCTGATGTCACAGGTGTGAATGAAAATATTCTCCCCGACCCTGAACTCGCCCAATCACTACTTTGGCCTCGCCCCTCCCTAATGTTAGGCCCCAAGAAAATACTTTTAGCGATTGTCGTCACAGTTCAGATCTGCTGTGCTCCGATACTCCATCAAGGCCGGTGTGTTTTAGCCTGCATCCAATCGCTGAAACATTTTTATCTAAGCCGGTGTGTGCTTGTTGGTGTGTGGAGTGAGGGGAAGGCGCTGACGGTGACGATGACGATATATCCGAGCCCACTGTATGAAAATGCAGTCGCATGCCATTACTCAGAGTTGTTACGTTGACATGCACTGTTTACCGCTCTTTTAATTATGTGACTTCACCAGTTATTGGACGATTTTCCTCGTTCGTGAGTAAGCTGAATAAACATAAACATACACATCGTCGAATACAAACTCAGAATTTCTGAGATCTGAAAATATAGTGTGTGAAATCCGATGAGTTTTTGGTTGGGGGGGGGCACATGCAACGATCATCGCCCTTGCTGCAGACATTGATGCTGTTGAACAACCTCGCCAGGTGCAAAAAAAAAAAAAAAAAACAAGAACATTACACATAAGGATGGGCGAACGCTTTGTGACTTAACATTTACAATTCTTAGAGAGTAAAGCTACATACATGAGCTGCTGCTGTGAATCTAGGGTAGGTCGCGGCAGTCGAAGCGCACGATGAGACGTAGTATTGTGGCGTCGTAGCGGTATACTCTTATCAAGTGCTGTGGTCGGCCTGGCCTGGGCAACTCAGTTAACTTGCTTTATAGTAGTTGAAGGAAAAATATCAGCCTCCTGCCTAGCTCGTAGGAAGTGACCATAGGTGTATCGAAAGGCAATTAAATTCTGGGATGGATTCGGTCCCAGGAAGAGGAGGAAGATAACTAAGGGATGCAAGTGCAGCGAACGCTATCATGCTTTTACATGACGTAGCTGATGGTACTCTAATCGTAAACCAAATCTGCGAAAGTGTCCCCAATCTATGGTGACTAAATCCGTTCCCGTTACCATACACAATTAAAAGAGGTCCAAATAGAAAGCATAGGCGTCACAAAAGTCGTTCAAACTGTCACAAAGGATACTCCAATTCTCCGTTTTCCCACAAATAAGTCATGGAAGAGCAGCAAAGAGACAAAAGGAAGTCATCATTGTCATATATATGCCCTTGTATCGAAATATAAGTCTGTATGAGTAGGTGATAGAATGGCATGTTGGGAAACATTGTATGCACGGAATGTATGCATGTATGCACGGAAATGAGAACATGATATAATGCGATTTCAGAGGAGAATTGAATATTGACAATTTTCGTTCTTTTCGGTCTTTTGCTCTTCCCTTAAGATGGATAAAACAGGACAAAAAAGACTTAAATGGGTAAATTTACCACGACAATTCACTTCCTCCATCGTGCAAAAACTATGACAGGTTGTTTTTCCACATGGCTGGGGGTGGGCAGCAGGATCTGATTAACACAGTGGCATGTTCCACGGCCATTTATGGGTTATCAGTCAATACTTTGACTGATAACCCATAAACGAATAGTGTTAAGGCTGGTGACATTAATAGCACCAGCATGGGTAGGTACCATATGCAAACTGAGACAAGTGAAAAATCGTCATATGAACAACCATGAAACATGCAACTTAATATAACGAAATGTATGCAACTTAACATAATGGAGATGTCTTTTGGAACAATCACATTGATATTCTTCATCTGGAAAAGGCACCCATAAAATAGATACAATCTTTTCCCCTGTTCAGGAAGCACGATTTTCGGCTCAAGTAAAGCACTCAAGATTTAAACAATTGTGCAATTTATTTTGCAGAGGCATGGGAGAATACTGCAACTGTTATTCCAGTTATTGATATTGTGATATTGATATTGTGAGATATTGATATTGATATCTGAGTTTGTTCACATCACGAACAAGTGGACAAAATATCACATGTCAGCTTAGCCAGTGTAAGCAAGCAAGTGGCTAAGCCTAGGACAGGATCTCACGCCATAGTGACGCTGAAATATTACTGGCATGGGCACACCCTGCTTTTGGTAGCAATAGGGTCCATTATCAACTACTATCATTTGCAGCTTTTTGCTCTAATGTCCCAACACTCTTAGACAAGTCACACGATGGTCTGTCCATATCAGGGAGCTGATACACATGATATACATGCATGGTGAAAAGCACCGAACTACACGACATACTTCGCTCGCACACAGCAAGCATAGTTGACAATCTTGAGGGCAACAAATGACCATGCGAACAGAAATCTCACCTTGCTAGCACGTGGTGGTGGCTTGCGACCCTCCTCCTCCTCCTGGCGCTGCTCGTAGTGCACGAAGTCGTCGAAGATGGAGGTGCGGTGGCTGTAGCTGTGGATGATCTTGAGCACCTGACGGCCCTTGTCCAACGGCACCTCCTGCGTGTCGCGCGAGTTCGTCACTGGCTTATTCTCGTTGTTCTCCAGCCGTATGTGCCGCAACGCCGAGTTGGGCACGTCCTTCACATAAATCCACTTCACTTTGAACTGTCCTTTCCATTTGTCCTGCGCCCACACAGACGACGACGCGCTGAAATCCAGCGCACTCAGCATCTGCGCCATACCGCAGAAGTGTCCGCTGCCATTGACGGAGAACAGCAGGTAGACGGGCCCTTTGCCATCACGTTCCCGGCTGGCAGCGTCCAGCCGCTTGTTGCCGTGCTCAGTGCTGCACCAGATCTCGTACTTGATCGACCGATGGATGTCGTCCTCAGAATACGACTTGATGACGAAGAAGCGCGCGTTTTTGGCGGTCAGGTCAAACTCGCGAGGGTTGTAGTCGTTGCGACACCGCAGGTCGTCCAGGACAGGGTGTGACGGCGGCGGCGGCGGCGGCGGCAGCGGCGGCTGCGCGGCGGCCGGCGCCGGGAACGGTGGCGGCGCGCTGCGGCCGCGCGGCGCCGCCCAGGCAGGGCGCGGCCCCGGCAGCGGTCCCGCCACTGGCTTCGGAGGCGTGCCGTTCTTGCCGTCCCACATGCCGATCGCGTCTCTGCCGTTGCACACGGCGCCACTGGTGGCACCGGCGGGCAGCTTGGCCGGCAGCGGACCGGGCCGCGCCGGCTGACTGGCTATGCTCGCCCACGATTTCTTTTGCGGTCCTTCCGGCTGCGCCACGTCGCCGTACTCGGGTTTAGCGTCCATACTAAGTCCCTGCATGCCCTGCTGCACCTGCTTCAACCCACGCTCGTCGGCACCATAGGCGGCCGGGTCACCGCGGTAGTATTCGTCGTACTTGCGGCTGTCGCCCCACGCCGAATAGTCACCATTGCCGCCGTGGAACGGTCCGTAGTTGAAGCCCGGCTGGCCACCGAAGCCGCCGAAGCTTTGGCCGCCGCCAAAGACACCATCGACAGCATAGCTGTCGGCTTGCACCTGGCCGCTGTAGCCACCCATGAAGGCCAGCTGGTCGGCACCACCGTTGGACCAGGCACCGTCGCCCAAGCCAAACGCCTGGTATGGCGGGTAGCCACCGCCACCACCGCCATAGTAGCTCGACATGTATGGGTCCGACTGTGCCATACCAGGCAGGGTGGCACTGTAGCCATGCTGGTGTGTCCTCCACGCATCATAATGTTCCTCTGGTTCAGCTACACTTCCCTCCTTGGATGGCCCATTGCCTATACCAGAAGAGCAGAGTCAGAGTTGGATATTAATGCATTGGTTACACAATGTGTTCACCTGACAACACCAACTTTGCTTCTATGCACTGACAGTCAACTTCATTGCATGAAGGTCAAAGAACAGATGCCACTTGTTGAATGTCAGCTGTCATGTGCATGTGTCTGATTTCCAGTCATTTTCAATTGGACATCAAATGCAAATAAAAATTCATAAAACTTACCATGGAAGATACAAATGAAGTGACATATATCACAGCTAAGCTTGGATGAACCTGCCAATTACAACTTCAAGAAAGTGTTAAGAAAATAGTAAGTTGTAACTGAAAGCAAAATCATTCATAGTATATACATACAATTAATTCAGCCAAAACAACAAACATTGTCTGATGCACTTAGTTTGTTTGCTTGCATTGCTGAGGCCATCAAGGATGGAAGCAAACACAGATAATTGACATATAGTGATTCAAGCATGATTTGAATTGTCACTCACTTTGTACAGCCACTTCTGAATCTCGACATACTGTAACATGTTCCCAATATGTGCAAGGTTATCTTTCTACAATTACACAATAATTGTTACATAAACTTATAAGTGAGAGCTCTGAACTAGCAAATATTACACATATAGTTCCCACTTACCAGTCACTTGGGGATTCTTCCTCTGAAACAGAAACTAAAGTGAGCATATTCCAGCTGAAAAACATTCCAAGAGGCATCAATTTGTCAAGTCCTTGGCAGTGTCTTAGCAGCTTCAATCAACCTCCAAAACCTTGCTGGTTCTATTGCATGTAATTGGCTTAATTATTAATCAATCAACAATCAATTCTGGCTGCTTCTCCTAAACATGTAGTGAGCAAGCATGCTTCAATAACTAGCAGTACCTATGATTTGTGCTATTCTAAAACTCCAGCAAATAACATTCCAGAATCAAGGAAACATGTGGGTGACTCATGTTTGAGAAAATTCACAGAGCTGTATAGCATGCTAACATATATGCCAGAAAGCCTCCCACATAATGCAGTCTGGATGGGTGGATTCAGTCCTTCCCAAGATCTTGGGAACTGCTGAAGCTAGAAGCACACACTTTGGAGGTAGGCAATTTTGAACACTCAACAACCTGGTGTCAGGACAGCAATAAGCCATTTTTAGCAACAGCAACAGGCCATTTTTTCCATAGGATAGGATGCATAGAATGTGGTATCAGATTTTAATAGTCACAATATTTCAATACAATGTGCATGACCTCATCAGATATCATAAAATAATGGGATGGGTATGCAGTATCCATCCCCTCTGGTGTAAGTACTAACTGAGTATGAATTTCCCTCAGTCAGCAGGCCCTCTTTGTGCACTTCATCCTGACAGTCTAACAATTCTTGAGAAAGGGAATTAATTCTCAGCATAGGTGTTTTCAGCACCAATTTATCTACCCAACAATTATCCACTGAAAATGTCCTAGCTTGCATCACATTACTTTGCATGGGTACAACTTTGTGTACTTTTGCTGTTGCCAACACAACACCAATAATTGCTAAGCCAAATATTAGGCCAATGATAAGGCATAGAAAGAACAGGATTAAAATGTGTTTTCAAAACACTCATAATGCTTGAAGGTCTTCATCCATGCTACCTCAGTAAACATTTTTGTTTTAATATTATTTAATAAATGTTGTCACACATTGACAAATAAGGTAAACATCTGTGCTTCATTCATATATGCTTCAGATACAAGGTTATCTAAGCAGTTGAATTGTTTGAAAAATATCACAATTTTTACCAATGGAACATTGTAACACCTATAATAATTATATTGTTGCACTGTTAGAAGAAATAATTCTGCATGATTACTACAATTTAACTAAGATGTCCATGAACACAAGCCATGGCAATGATAAACAGTGCAATGACAACTATTTTACATTTCAACTATGCTCAAAAGGGCAAATGAAAGCAGTTTTTTTAGGATAGCTGGTGTTTTGAGTATCATTTCCAACACATTCACAGACACAACGCCAGATTAAAAGGAAAATCTATGTATAAATGACTCATGATATGCAGCATAAAGCCCTGACATCTTGGCCCCACATGATCATCGAAATAAAATAGCATAGGTATTCAGGTAGGACAGGTCTCCAAGTAGGCATTCAAAGACCGGCACGTCCATTCTATGAATACTTCAATAGATACATACCTGATCCTGAACACCGGTTGACATCCCCTTATCTAAGACCGCTAGACCAATGTGAAACTCAACTATGTTCGAGTCTAATTAAGCGAGTCGCCAATTCGGGCATATAAACAATTGCATTTATAACAATATAAATCCGTGACTGACTGCTTCACATTTGTCACATAGCAAACCATACGTGTTCCCAGCACTATGCAATACATTGTTGTAAAATACACAAAACAAATTTGATTTTTCCAAAGAAAAATTAATATTGAACGCCAGTGAAGGAACACCAGGCCGAAAACCGAAACATCCAAATTATGCTACCAAAAATGCTTGATTATATTCACTTGCACGAAATTAATATCTCACCACTATGGCAATAAATAGTGCAACTGAGCACAAATAATTTTCCAAAGAAAATTACACACAGTACTGTTCCAAGTGGCGAACTGCAGGAAATATGCTGCTGGAAAATATGTTGAACTAAGTTATCAGTCTTACAAGATTATCGTAAACAATTAATCCCATTGGGGTAATATATTTCACTACTACACCGTCCTTTCCGGTCTTGAATCTGCTCGTGGTGAGTCGGGTGGCCCGACGCCCTTCGTGTGATTTCTTGAATTTATTTGGAATTTGCTTGTATATAGGTAAGTGCTTGTTCTGTCTGTAAGTTTGCAGTTGAGGTTAATTTTTAATTTCTTTTTTCCAATGCAGTGTTTATGAATGTGCCTGACATGATGTTGCCACTCGTTTCCCTTGCAAATGGGAAATAGGAAGAGTGTAAAAAAACAAAGTTTTTTATTTTAAAAAAAAAAAAAAAAAAAAAAAAAAATAGGCACAACCTTTAAGGGTGGGTGCACACCTTTGTGGAGTGCCACGGGCTCTGTTCTAGGGCCCCTCCTCTTTATCATCTTTGTGAACACATTGAAGTAGGGCTGAGGAATAGAGTGTTCAAATTTGCTGATGACATCAAGCTGGTAGGAGTGGCTAACAGCAGAGATCAATCTAGTAATATTCAACTAGATTTGGACGACCTAAAAGAGTGGGCTGATCAATGGCAGATGACTTTCAACTATGATAAGTGTAAGGTTATGCATATAGGGTCTGCAGGCGAGACATTCAGTTATAAAATGGGAGGGAGGGAACTGGATGTTATTGAAGAGGAAGGGACTTAGGTGTGTTGGTCTCAAAGACCTTAAAGCAGAAAAACAATGTATCTCAGCTAGAAATAGGGCACTCAGAATGCTGGGACTCATTAATAGAAGTGTGAAATATAAGAGCAGGGAAGTCATGAAAAGCTGTACTTAGCATATGTGCGTTGAGTACTCTGTACAAGCATGGAGCCCCTACCTAGAAAAGGATATAGATATGTTAGAAAGAGTCCAGCGCAAAGCCACTAGACTCGTCAGTGGATTAAGTAACTTAGAATATGGAGAAAGGCTTAATGCATTAGATATGTACTCACTCAAGTATAGGAGATTAAGGGGGACATGATTGAAATGTACAAAATTGTTGAGGGCTAGATCAGGTCAATTTGAATGATGCTCTGCAGTTTAGAGTATCCCATAGGGGTCATCAATTCAGGTTAGACAAAATGAGGTGCAGGACAGTTAAAGACAACAGGTCTTCAGTCAAGGGTTGTTGACCAATGGAATAGGCTGCCTGCTGATGCAGTGGGAGTCCCTCATTGAATGTCTTTAAAAGTAGGGTGGATAAATTTTTTAGACAGGAAAATGTTGTTTTTGAATTCTAACTTGTGATGCATGGGATATTGAGTATTTTCACTAGCTATATAGGGTTAACATTATGCTAGTATTATGTTGTACTATATGGGGTGTACCTAGCGTGGATTTGGACTTCCTTGGTGTCATACTGATGAGATTGGCTGTGGTGGCACAGGTGGAGGGATTGCATGGGTTTGGAATTGATAGGTGTGAACATGTACTTTCTAATATCTTCTAGACAGGCTTGACCCAGTGTTAACTATGACTTTATGACTTTAAATGCATGCCTTTTAGTTGGAAGGCAAAATAACACCAAAAAAGGGGACTGAGGTGGGTGATATAGTGTAAAAAGTAACATTCAAAATACAAAATAGAAATGCCTAATATCCTAGCATGTGAGTTATTTTAAAACTTTCAAAGCAAGGCTGAAAGAAAGGAAACTAGAAATACCCTGAACTTTTTTTTTGTGGAAAAAAACTATCTTTCCATTTTTTTTTGTGTGCAAATGTGTAACTTAAATTTAGCTTCACCCAGCATAATCATGCCTAACTCCTTTGTTTGATGGAGGTCAGATGTGTGTAAAGCTTTCTGAATTGTTGCCTTTTAACTAATAATACAATTTGATCATGCTTTATTTATTGTTTGAGTTTGCAAGCACTACAGAGTTGGTGTGCATGATCGGCTTTGTTATGCTTGTCCATGCTTTGCCCAAGTGGTGTGATTAGGCACACTTCCTGGTTGTTTTTGTTGTCCTGGTACAAAGTTCTCCATTTAGTGTTGTTTTATTCAACCATGAATTTGGTAGTTTTGTGAGTGCGTTATTTTTCTTGTAACTATTTCACATGAACATTAGCCATTCAGATTAAAGTATTACTATACTTTTAAACATAGGACCTTACCAGATTTTGTCTCAGACCTACCTAAACACTACCACCAGCAATTTTATCTGAAAGCCAATTAGCTGAAGCCAATGAGCTATGCTGGAGCACAATGAAGGGATGCTCTACCCCTTCCAAGGATGATATGCCATTTCCTTGGATGGCTGCTTTTGGCTGTCAAATTTTAGTTTGAGTCATTCACTCAAGCCTTCCCAGATGGGTGCAATGTTGCATGGAGTGGGCACATGCCTCCAGAGCCTCTTGTATCTATTCCCTGTAATGAAGCAGGGCTGAGTGCAGCAGGTTATGGAGAGAAAGAGGCTTTCTAACCTGCAATTTTCATTTCTAGTGACCAACAGTTTTACTGGCAATAGTCACACTGGAATGTTTAATGGGGAGGGGTGGGTCTTCCTGTCTTCCTGGAGCCTTGCAGGGCCTCTGGGTGAGCTTTTGAAATGCAAACAATTATTTTATTTGAACATGCAGTGGCCTATTACAGTAGTAGCAGGGCCTTGGACAAATTCAGGGTGTTAGGTCTTGAAGGGCCTACATTAACATTATGTCTGTGGTGTTGCATGGGTGAACTGACCTAATAATCTTCTAATTTCCATTTGAGTACTCACAGCAACACCTTTTTAATTTTTAAAATCCAAGTCATTTTTCTCCAGTTGATGGCCTTCCAAGGTATCATAGGCTTTTTGGAGAAATGACTCGTCCAGAATGTTTCTGCTATCCTAAATTAATGTAGATGTCCATGTTTGTTGAGGCACCATTTTCAGTAGGCCTGACTGCTCTTTCAACCCTCATGCCACTGGGTCAGCATCCAAATGTGCCATCCTAGAGGGGGAAGATCTGCATCCTGTTGAACTTGAAGTCACAGACCAATTGGAATGCTTTTTGGAGCAAACAAGGGCTCAGCAAGATGGAAGTATATGTATATTTCAACTTGAGCTGCTTCTATCTGGAAAACATGTTTCCTAAAGAAATGAATGAAATTCATTCATATCACATCAGGAAGCACCAGAGAAACACTGCCCCCACAAATGATAGTGGTTGAAGGTTATTTATGTTTGCTGTTTTGTTGTCAGGTACCCATATCTTTGGTGAACTGGTATAGATATATAGTTCCTCAGCATTGAAGGGCCCAAATCCACTGCACCTTCATATGCAATAGCTATTATCTAATGCTGTGGCAGGTCCTGCCTACATGTTTGGATATTGAAAACTATGAATGCAAATATTCAGAATATAATGTTGGAAGTTTGTTGAAAGCATGTTTATTGAACAAAAATTGGAACAAGTTAATGTAGAGGAGATGGCAGAGTGGCTAGTTTGGAACTTTTGGTACCAAAGGCCCTGGGTTCAACACAGTGTAAAATAATTGATGATGTGACCTGGAAATTCACAGTTAATGGAATTGTGCTATTTCATCCTCGTCTTAGGTTTTTATGAGTTTGCCACATGATATATGGTCAGTCATCGTGCACATGACTGCTAAATACTGTAAAATGCATCTAACTGAAGTGAAAGCCATTCCGCTGTTTAATCCTTAAGTGGCGATCCTTTATCTTCTTCCAATCCTTCACTATTCCGAAGCAACTTCTTTCTTCATCCACACAGTTAATGGTGAAGTAATTTTAGGACACTGGTTCAACACTCATACTATGGACATTTATCAATTCTGTGGCCAATCTTGGAAACTGGATGACACAATTAGCAGTGAACATTTGTAAAGCGTGTCATTAATCACCCAATAAGGGCACTAAATGACCTCGTAGTTGGTGTGCCTTTACACCAGTGTAAAATAATTGACCATGTGGCCTGGAAATTCACAGTTAATGGAATTGTGCTATTTCATCCTTGTCTTAAGTTTTTACCATTTTGCTACATGTGTGGGCAGTCATTACACACACGACTGCTAAAAAATGTAAAATCCATGTGACTGAAGTGAGGCATTCTGCTTTTTTTATCCTTAAGTAGCGATCCTGTATTTTCTTCCAATCTTTCACTATTCCCCAGCAACTTCTTTCTTCATCCACACAGTTAATGGTGAAGTAATGTTAGGACACTGCTTTACACCCAAATAATCAATCACCCAATAAACAATGGTGGGTGCTGCATGACCTCTGCAGTCGATGTGCCCTTAAACCCCAATAACCAACTAACCAATAAACAATTGTGCAAGATGGAAAAAAAAAGAAAAATGACTTATTTGAAATGAATTCATTTTCAGTTTTATGGGGACCATGCTGCATTTGTCTAGATCTTTAATTCTTTGGAACAGACCTAAATGACAGTAGGTTTCATGGTATATAGGTGGAGTGTGAATGGTAGGATAAATTAAAAGATAATGCGCTTTAAAAATGTTTGACTTAAGTTCATCATGCCTTCCAACATTTCAATATATGAAGGATGTCATATGGAGAGTTGTTAGTTAAAAATTATTGTGGAATGAAGTGGGGCAGAAGAATTTATTAAAAATTGATAAAAGAAAACATTGTGTAATATAAAACTTGAAATGTTGAACCTCTGAATGTCAGGCCACCAAAACATAGCATGTAAAACTGAAGTATGAAAACATGCTCTATTCATGAAACTTATCACTTTGTACATTTTGTATGATTGTGATATGGTACTACCCAGGAGACTTCACCAAAGAACATTTTTGTCATGGAGGTTTAATTAGCAGCCATCCTGTGCTTCAAGTCACTGCAACTGGTGTCTGCCACAATGAGCACAGTTGGCCATCTCAGACATGCTCGGCCAAAGCACAAGGTACTTCCATAGGTATATTTACCAAGTCAGTGTGCTAAATTATGAATGTTGCCTGGATGTAAGAAAGATGTTCCCAGTTATTGGACATTTATGTATATTGTACTTCATGAAACAGTGTGCAGTCAGCTGTATTAAGCACAAGTCGCGACCTATGGAACAAGATGACTTCCGAGGGCTTTGCTTGCAATCGCTTTCAATTTGAGGTGGATAGCTGTCTACATACTGAAGCATAAATCCCGGTGATATTGGAATGATGTTCAAGGTGTGTAGTTGGTCTCAAGAACACTACCTTATTACAGTTCAGAAAATCCCAATTCATTTCATGCTTGAAGAAATGCCGGCATCAGTTAGTTTTTGCCATGCCGTTCTTATTAACTGGTAGGAACCAGTTACTGGCAAAAATTGATAATCTTGCAGATCAGATCATGCTGGGCTTGTCTGGTATTCAGATAATCTTCAAATTCAGACTCAGAAATCAGCAATGGTCTCCTGCACAAGTTTGGGTTGTCTTGGCAGGAAATGGTTTTCTTTCCATGTCCTTGGCATCAACCAGTTGATGCCAACATCTTGCTGACCCTGGTCCATACCGTTTGTATAAGATGACGCACAATGCTTATGACGGTTATGTAATTAATTTGAACGGAGATTGTCTGTGACAACCTCTTATCGTTCCCAGCGTCCTCTTGTGGAGGACCATGGGGTTTGGTGACCGAGGAGGTGGAAGAGGGTTTGGTGGTGGCCGAGGAGGTGGTTCCAGAGGAGGCCGCGGAGGTTTCGGAGGAAGCCGTGGAGGATTCGGAGGCGGTCGCGGTCGTGGCGGGTTTGGAGGCCGTGGAGGGTACAGCTCTGGCCCACCAGAGGAAGTGAGAGAGTTTGGGACATTCGAGTGGACCAGTCAGGATGAGCTGGTTGTGAAATCAACGCTGGATGACGTGCCCTACTTCAACGCACCCATATGCCTGGAGAACAAAGAGCCCATTGGCAAGGTGGATGAAATCTTTGGCACACTCCGAGACTACTACATATCGGTGAAGCTTAATGATGACGTCAAGGCTTCCTCGTTCACACCAAAGCAGAAGCTGTACATCGACGCACAGAAAATCCTCCCACTCAGGATGTTCCTGCCTGGAAATGAGCAGCGCGGTCGGGGCAGAGGTGGCAGGGGCGGCAGAGGTGGTGGCAGGGGTGGATCCAGAGGAGGATTTGGTGGCCGTGGTGGTGGATTCCGGGGCAGCAGAGGTGGTGGCCGTGGATTCGGCGGTCGTGGTGGTGGATTCGGCGGCGGACGTGGCGGCTTCAGAGGTCGGGGAGGTGGTTTCAGAGGCGGTCGGTAGTGGCCTATGTCGCTTCTCCAGTGATGGACGGTTGTGTGTGCCGTGGTAGTGCGGTGAGTTTCGTGATCCAGCTGTATGTTGTACGTGGACACACACTGAATCATCTGTGCTGACAGTTTGCACTGTATTGTGCAACATTGGGAACATCGGCTGCCAGCATGATGTCCAGGTTTAAGCTCTGGCATCATGCAACCTTGCAAAATGAAAATTGCAGCGTGTGCTTGGTGTGTTTTGACTTCGGAGACACTTCTAAGCCAGCTGAGCTGGCACGTTCCAACCCAAACGGCCAATACAACGGTTGGCTCAAGCAGATTACTACCTATTTGGTATGTTCTTTTCCACCCAGTCTAGCTTTTTGTAATCATATGGCTAACTGTTGTGTGTTACAACTATGCCATATCGAACCTGTCAACTATTGTAATGCGGTATTTTGAGAAAACATTGACCTAGTTTTAGCAATATTTACCTGTCATCACCGTCAGACTTGTGCCCCAATAACAACTGCCATCGAGATGCACAGACTCACCACGCTGTGCGGGTGCGCCCAGCGTGCTCTGCTGCTGTTTTGCCATGTGTACATCACCCATCTGATCTGCTTGGTCTCCTCAACATGAGGTGTGCGTCGATATGTGAGACATTTCTGAACTGCCTACCTGTTACCATGCCTGGCCTATGAGAAAATACATGACCAAAAGAAAACGTTGAAAGTTGTGACTACCATTCTACAGCACTTGCATTTCTATTTTGGTTTAGCAGTGGTGTGCGCTTGTGGTATACAAGGTCCGACCCGTGACAACGGTGCAGGATGAGTGATGTGCGCGGGACTGTACCCGCGGCGCTGTACTGACCGGCCTAGTTGTAGGCTGGCAGGGAGATTACTGCGTGAATCATATCTCACTGAACTCGGCTGGAACGCGTGGCGGCTACGTTGCTCTGCTTAGCGCACATAATGCAGCCTTAGCTCGGCTTTATTGACCCGATGTCGACGCGCCTTCGAACGTGCTCAGTTCGGGTGCTCGTGGGACGGGACTGCAAACTATTCTTCCCCGAAAATTTGAGCACTTGGACGTCGCTGAGTAGAAGCGCCAAGGGTTGAACTGGGATGATGGAGGAAAGTACAGGGGTAGGTACATAAAATGTTACGGGCAGGATAGATATACTGGAATGATTGGTAACCTACTAACCCCGACACTGACCTTGGCCTGGAATATCGACCGCAACGGATGCAGCAAAATGCTGGATGCTGGGGGTCCAAGGATGGAACTGCATCATGCTATTTGCCGTAATTATGGATTGGAACAGAAGTCGGTGAGGAAAGGGGTGCCAAAGTGACCCCCTGCACTACAAGGGGTAGAGGATTATGACACAGCGAGGGCTAGGGGAGTGAAATGTATCCTTTATCTGCAGTTAATATGGTGCGTTGTCCAGACCACCCAAAAATGCACCACGAAGCTAATCGGCTAAAAGTCATACTTAAAATGTGGGCATTGGTTATCTTCCGAACAGCGTTGATGGTTGGGTGGGCACCGGGTAAAGTTAGCCAATATGATAAGTAGTTGAGTGCACACACCAGGTAATCAAACAAAATATGTAGTTGCTTCTTGCACACAATAAGGTCATGGAAATATTGCAACAATGGGACTAACTGACAATGAGCAGTCAATTCTGGATGTGTCCCCCAGTCATCTCCCATACTTAGAACATGCCTGTCTGATATGAATGGTCACAATCTCAGATATTGCGGAGTCCATGCGCTCCATCTCAAACATTGCTGCCAGATGGCAAGTGTGAAATGTGTATAATCTGACAAACATCGATGTCTCATACCTTTCTTCCTCCCTACAGGTGTAGCAGGCTGCAGTCATGGTTGTCCCCAAGAAGCAGGTATGCAATCCGTTATATGGTTCATTCATGCTGTGAAAACGTATGTGCTCGGATACTAGTGGATTGGGCCACATTATTTTGGATGGAATTGGTCAGTATAACATTTTATTGCTTGATAAGCCACCGATTGGGAATGAACATTGGCCAATGGAGGAACGTTTCGTACTTCCATGTAGCCGAGGACTCAAACTACGTCTTTATTATTATTGTCATGTGTGGCCAATGTCCATGGTGCGTTGTGCTATTTTACGTGGCATTTAGTGTGGGGACATTCATTGGTGTACTTGAACTTTCTGGAAGGCATGCTGGGAGTATTTTCCCCTTGGCTCGTTGTCATGCACTGTTTTTATATCTGAATAGAATACCTGTTTGATGTCAAATGACTGGATTATCGACAACTTTGGTCGTGAAGATCACAGTAGGAGTAATTATATTTGTCGTCCATAACCAGTATTATCTAAAACAAAACAAGTATTTTTTGCCTTAACTAACCTAACGTTAATGTGCAGACCGAATATGCCGAGCCTTTGTTGTCCTTGCACCATTGGGGGCCATCATGGCACCTTGCCTGCGATGTATTGGTGATTTACTGTCATCGCTGTCAGCAGCTTGCACTCCAATGAGAAGCAAAGTTCATTGAAATTGCATGTTGATTCCGAATTCCAACGTGACATTTGTCCAGTTGTCCAACGTGACAAATTCATAAGCACACAGATCATAGTCTTCTGTCACCATCACCACGGGGGTGCTATGTGTGCATTGTTCTGGACCAGAATGTGGCGAAGACCCAGTAAGTCATACCCTTTTGATGGTACACATGATTACTGGTAACCATGATAGTTCATTGGAAACAAAACAGCTAAGATGCGTTATCTAACGTTGTGACACTCGGTGAACAAACAAGGGACCATATTTATACATTCACAGATTAAAATTGGGTAAAAATTGCGTCCACTTCTGGGTACACAGGTGTTGGTAGTGCACATCTTACCTATTCGTCGTATACAATTCGATGACTGATGTTCATGTGTTTGCTTCTACTTACCGCAGAAAAAGGCGCTGGAGTCTATCAACTCCAGGCTTGCCCTGGTGATGAAGTCTGGCAAATATGTGTTCGGATACAAGCAGACCCTGAAGATGCTTCGCCTGGGAAAAGCTAAGCTTGTTATCATTGCCAGCAATACCCCTGCCCTTAGGTGAGGCTGAGAAGTAGACCTTTAGCCTCTGCTGAGTGCTGAACGTCTATGGAGTAGCCTCAAAATGCCTTGCGCCACAAAAGCCTTGTGTTTGCGTTGTTTTCAGCATGTATACATGCATCATGCATGCCTCATGCTTAATGAATTGTCATTAAGGCTTTTGTTGGCGATTGGAAACCACCTTGGAATATAGTATGTCGTATGCATGTTAAATCACGTACTCATTTCTATGAGCTGTAGGTCTTGTATGATGCGCATTAGGGGATACGCAGAATGACAATAATTGAACCCATCCTTTTCTTGAAACCATATTAACACGCAAACTGGAGGGTCTCTCGCACAACGCGCACCGAAAAGCCCCGTCCAAAGATCTCTGGAGTTACTGAGCATAGGACTAATTCTATCTACTCATCTGAGGCTCGACGTCGTGTGTGCTTCTCAACCCGCGCCGTCTTTTCGGTCAGATCCTCGCACCCCGTCTCGGGGGGAGGGGGGGATAGTAACCCCCTCTAAAATTCAAACTAAGCATCGCACGAAAATGAAAAAGGCGTCATCGGAAAGCGCTCGATGAGTACGGTCCGGATCCCCCAAAAGTGAAGCCACTAGGGAGGCTAGATTTTCACGACTTACATTATGTTTTTTTGGCTCGTGGGAGTTCATTTTGGGGATATTTGAGAACAGTTATTTGGGATCAGAAAAGGAGAGCGAAATCTACCAGGCCCATGCAACCCCCCCTCCAAAAAGGGTGAAATTTCACAATTTTGAGTTTTCAAGTTTTCTTTAATTTTCCTTTTCTAATGGGTAGAGCAGACCGGGAAACACTGTTTGAACGCAACTTGTCCTCATAAAAATGCTTACTTTAGCCAGACTATTCGATTTGAACTGCAATAGGCAAATATGCACAAAAAAAATGTGTAGTCAAAAACGGAAAAATGGAATTCCTCTCATACGTTTTGTTGCACCCCTAAAGATAAGCAAGGGCTGAAAGTTTAATTAAAATATCTGTATCCTTTAAAACGTGACAAATGGTTGAACTTTTTGGAGGTGACCACTTGACCTTGACTAACTTGTTCACCCCTTTCCGGTCTCGAATCTGCTCGTGGTTAGTTGGGTAATCCGACTTCATTCGTGTGATTTCTTGAATTTATTTGGAATCAACTTATATAGAGGTAAATGATTGTTCTATCGGTAATTTTGCAGTTGGATATTTTTAATTTATTGAGATTTCTTTTTCCAATGCAGTGTTTATGAATGTGCCTAACGTGCTACCACTCGTTTCCCCTGTAAATGCATGCCTTTTAGTTGGAAGGTAAAATAGGACCAAAAAAAAAGGAATGAGTTGGGTGATAGTGTAAAAAGTAACATTCAAAATACAAAATAGAATACCTAGCATTCTAGCATGTGAAAATTATTTTAAAAGTGGAACATTTCCAAATTGTCAACGCAATGCTGAAGTCAAGTAAACGAAAAGCACCCTGAACTGTTTTTTTTTTATAGGATAAACTTCATTTCATATCTTTCCATTTTTTTGTGTGCAAATATGTGTAATTTAGCCCCACCCAGCATAATCACAGCTAACCCCTTTTCTTAGGGGACGAGTTGTCTAGGGGCAAGTTGCTCGTCTCACAATCGAAATGTTTTTGGGTCGAGTCTCACCTGTCGCTACATGACTCAACGGTCGATGTGTCGTGAAACCAATAACCAACCAACCTAACCCCTTTGCTTCGTGGAGATCGAATGTGTGTAAAGCTCGTCTTAATGGTTGGCTTTGAACTAATAGTACAATTTTATCATGCTTTATTTATTGTTCATGAGTTTGTGAGCCCCACAGAGTTGGTGTGTATGGTCAGCTGTGTTATGCTTGTCCATGCTTTGCCCAAGTGATGTAATTAGGCACACTTCCTGGTTGTTTTTGTTGCCCTGGTACAAAGTTCTCCATTTAGTGTTGTTTTATTCAACTATGAATTTGATTGTTTTGTGACTGCTTGGTTTTTCTTGTCAGTAACTATTTCACATGAATTTAAGCCATTCAGATTATAGCATTACTATACTTTTAAACAGGTACTTACCAGGTTTATGCCTTTGCCTTGGATGGCTGTGTTTGGCTGGCAAATTTGAGTTGGAGTCATGCACTCAATCCTTCCCAGATGGGTGCAATGTCAGTGGAGAGGGCACATGCCCCCAGAGCCTCCTGTACCCCCCCTGTAATGCAGCATGGGCGCTACATGACCAATGTAGTCGATGCGCCCTAAAGCCATAATAACTAACTAACCAACTCGTTGACCCTAGATGACCTGACTTCAAAATTTTGACACATGCCAAATTGATGTGGGAATAGGTATGCAAAATTTTGGCGCGCCGTTCGTTCACTATCCCCGAAAAACCTGAGGGGGCGGTTGAAGACCCCCTCGAGACGGGATGGGTAATATTCCTCCCATCCTTATTTAATCACTAAGTCCCGGCATCGTCATGTGTGCTACCCACTTACATGTTCCTATATTTGCCCCATCACTAAGGCCCGGCGTCGCCATATGTGCTACCCACATTCCTGTTTGCATACTTGACCCTTCACTAAGTATATATTTTGTGATTCTTTGTTCTGAAATATGATATTTCGCCTCTGTCAGTCCCCCTGGTGTTTATATTTCGCGAGTTGATTAGTTATAGTATTTCCAGTATGGTTGATGTTTTACTCATACAAGATTGTTGCATGTCTGTGGATAGCCCCTATACCACTGAATCGCGAATGTGCAGTGTACCATTTTGATGAAATGGAAATTAGTAAGAATTGAAGTGATTCGTTTTTAATAAGGTCCATTATAGCCACTCACTGGCATGCTTTTTCACATGACATATACTATATTACTTCGCTGGTAGCTGCTGGAGTAATCGAAGGATGACTACAAAAGGCTGGCTTCGGCACTAAGTCACTGAGCTTGGGATATAATGATGAGCAACATCATTTTTTTGGGGGGTATCGAGGAAAGTCGAAAGCAGCGTGGCGGTACAGTTTGATCAGTATATTACTATCACATTGTTTAATAACATGACATTGTTGGCTATTGACTGTACACCACCATAGCAGTTAGTACGCCCCAAGGTGTGCTATCGATTATTATGCCTCCGACGAGAACGGTCACAAATACCTTCCAATACATTCCTGTGGAGTTACTGAATATTCTACCTACAGTACCTAGTCTACTCTGCTATATTCTACTCAAACTACCCCGTGTCTTTTGTGTGTGTGCGCAAGCCGTCTCTAGGCTCTGTCAAGTCTACATTCATCACCTTGTGTCTCTCTGGACAGGAAATCTGAAATCGAGTACTATGCGATGTTGGCCAAGACCGGCGTGCATCACTACAACGGTAACAACATCGAGTTGGGTACGGCGTGCGGCAAGTACTTCCGCGTGTGTGGTATGACCATCACCGATCCTGGCGACTCTGACATTATCCGCTCCATGCCTGAGGGACAGTAAATACATCGCTCTGACCCATCGCAGTGTCTTCCTCTCTGCCGAGCGTCACGCCTGCGCTGAGCGGGCACGTTTGACGGATGTCGGACGGCTACAGGACTGCGCAACGCACCGTATTCAGCACTGGCAATGCGCCGGTCGGACTGCTGAGCAGCCCAATGGATCATCAGGGCATCATCGATAATTAGCACGTCCACTCTCCGATGTGGTTCACACAGCATGAGCTATGGTACCGTCAAGCAACATGGAACGCCGACTTGTCGCTCAGACTGCCCTGATTCGATGTGTTGCGTTCGGCTTTCAGCGAACGTGCGGCGCAAGTCCGTATAAATGCAGGCATGCGCATTGTACAATGTGGACTGTTGCGTGGGAACACACACCGCTCGTTGCCAGCTCGGTTGGTGGGGACGAGTGGTCTAGGGGTAAGTTGCTCGTCTCAAAATCCAAATATTGTGAGTTTGAGTCACCTGTCGCTACTCTTCGCCCGCGACCAATCGACAGGCGACGTTACATGACTCAACGGTCGATGTGTCGTAAAGCCAATAGCCTGACCAAACTAGTTGGAACTAGCTTGGCTGGTGTCTGAAAGCGGTTGGCGGACGAGGGGCTAAACGAAACAGCTAAGTCGACATTGAAACAGCGTCGCTTGACGCGCGACCCGTGTCTGTGAGTCAGTCTGGTACCCGGGTCCGTCTGCCAGCCGGCAGGGTTGCTTTGCACGGTGCGAAATCATTGTTCACTATCGTGCTAAGTGCCTTTTGAACGTTACACAATGGTAGCGGCACAGGTTTCTGCAACGTTATTATTGTGCGGCACAGTGTGCAGTCGTGATAACTTGCATCTCTGGCAGTTTACTTTCTCCCCGACAGTGGCGTCGCCACGAAATTCTTCCGGGGGGTGAGATCGAAAGGGGGCCTCCATTGTCTAAGGGCCTCCTATTGTTTTTAGGCCCTTAGTACGGTTCGGGAATGGGAAACTGAGGGCTGGAGCGCCTCCTTTTCGTCCTAGAGGGCATCCTTTTCGTCCTGGGGTCCTCCTTTTCGTCCTGGGGCCTCTGTGTCAATATATGGCACTCGCTTGATTTCTGGGGCCTCCTGCCCTCTCCTATGTGACTTCTTTTTACAAATTAGGGGCCTCCTGCAGGCCCCTAATTTGCATAATCTCTTTCGTCTTGGGGGCCTCCTTTTCATCCTGGAGGGCCTCCTTTCCACCCTGGGGGCCTACTTTTCGTCATGGGGGCCTCCTTTTAGTTCTGGAGGGCCTCCTTTTCGTCCTGACGTACCTTCTTTTTGTCCTGGGGGCCTCCTTTTCGTCCTGTGGGTTTCGTTTTCGTCTTGGTGGCCTCCTTTTAGTCCTGCAGGGCCTCCTTTTCGTCCTGTGAGCCTCCTTTTAGTCCTGGAGGGCCTCCTTTTCGCCTGGGTGCCTCCTCAAATTTGAGGGGGCGCCCCCCCCAGTCTCACGGCAGGGGGGCAATTCCCCCCCCCCCCGGTGGCGACACCCCTGGTCCCCGAGCTGGCCGCTAACTGGGCCAAACTGACCGTCATGTCCCTATTTTGAAGGTCTGGTAGTAGACCAGCTGGGGTGGCTGAACCGATGTTCTTAAATGCCATCTGTTGAGTGGAAATTGGCACCTAACAATTATTCTTACGTCGGTTCTCATGCCTTGCAGACTATACCAAGCTACTCATCACACGTCCAAACGTCAGCATGTCTGGCAAAGTATTTGCGACATCGATCAGAATGTATAATCAAACCTCCCACGAAGTTACAAACTAGATGTATTGAAATGCTCGCATTCCTTTTTGTTTGCATCCCAAGTTAGCCGAAGATTGCTGCAGACAGCGAAGACGTCTGCGCCATAAACGTAAGGACTGTTCACACCTAGCATAATTTCGACGTAAAAAAGCCAGCGCAATGACGTACTAGGCGTAATCCCGACGCACATGTTGAGATATATTGCAACTTACAAGCTGAAAAAAAAACTGCAGTCGGTATGGCCCTAATCCGCCGAAGATCTGCAAATATGACGACCTCGGCTCATCCCGAGCAGTCTGTCGACCTTGCGTCAAGGCCGCTAGTGCGCCGAGCGGAAAAGCTGAGAAAGCCCAACTTTGTCCCGCTCGGAAATCGCCAGCGTTTTGTAGGACTAGGCAGATACCTGACGCAAGGCCGTCGCGATGGCAGAATCGGCAGGCTTGTTGGGCCCCATGTTAACTGCCCGCTAGCTTTGCGTCAATTCCGACAGTGCATCAAGATTACGCTAGGTGTGAACGGTCCTGTATACTTCGTGACTCACGTTTGCCGGCTGACTTGTAAACAAGTAGTCCTTAAGCCTTTGGGGATTGCTATTTCTTTGCAGCGAAGCGGACGTATAAATTAGTGGCGTCGGTAGCTGGATGATCAAACTTAGCAGCACAGGGGTCGTTCCCCCGCGACACGGGGTCGTGCCCTTTCCGCCGGGGTGGGAGGCAGGGTACGCCATCGTACTGCGGAATGCGTCGTGATTGACGAGGGTGTAAATTGAGGATGAACAAAACGGATGTGCTTTTGGGACCTTCAGATAAAATTTGTATGCGAGATAAACTAAAACTGAATTTTTTTTTGTCACACGTTTTGTTTTATGTTGCAAAATGACGCTAATATTGCAGTTTCGTTATATCGAAATCGACGGTAGGGAAGGGCAATATATGCGGATTAGACCCTGCATTGGGGACACCAGCCTTGTTGCTATGGCAGGTTTGAATTGGGATTGAATTTCCACATTGAATCGAGTTCGGATTACAAGGAGCGTTTTCTTGACCATTCGCGAGGAAATCAGGATTACATACAGGATTTCCGAACCCAGATTTGGTGGGAATTCCCGGGCTTGCTGACAGTTGCGGTGCACATGCAACAATTCTCTTCAATACCCAAAAACGTTATCACATTGGCGTTGGCTGCGTCGTTGCATGAGAGACTCGAAGCGGGTTTGATGTTAGTTGCGAATGTATTATATTATATTATATTACATATTGTATTATATATTACGTTATAAACCCGGTCACCCTTACCAAAAAATCTTCCAAAAACGACGCCGGCGCTGACGACAGAGAGCACGGAAAGGACGCCGAGTGGATGCTACCATGTGCTTCCAAATATTGCGAAGTCCGGATTTCCTCAGGAAATTTTCTTTCTAAGTCGGATTCGGAAATCCAATCCAGCTAGCTGACGAAGGCGTTTGCATGACTTCTGAAATCCGGATTTGTTAGTGTCATGTGAACGGGGCTATGATGTTTCAAGTAAGTATTGTTCTTTTAAACCGAAAAATTAGATAAGCAGGAAGATAAATTCATGTACTTTAAGCTACTGTAAGTGGGGTAAGTCATTTCTTCTTCTTTTTTTTGGGGGGAGGGGGATTTGTCCCAGGGGTACAGCCAGGATTTCCTCAATGGCGGTTTGTCAAAACATCGGCTGCTTTCGGTGCGCAGAAAATCTGGCTTAGGTTGGTGCAGGTCCTACACTTCTTGCTTGATCTCACGGATTTCTTTGTACTCGGGGCGCCCCCTTGGCTGCGCCTGTGATTGGACTTAAACTTAACAAAAACAATCTCGTCGCCGATGGTACGCCGAGCACGACACAAGTGAATCAAGCTAGCGTATGATATTCCGCTACTTACGAGATGCAAATTGGGCACAGCTGGGCATACTGAATGATTAAGTATTGATACTACTATTTTACATAAATCAGAAGAATTTATTCAGATTTCATCGAAGTATCCCGCAGCGAGATGTTAATCTAGTAACTACAAAGTATCCCTAAGAGGCCATTCTGGTTTAGTCGTCGGAACCCGGATGTAACCAAGCCCCTTAACCGTCCAAATACCGTAGACAACTTTACTGGTTGGGGAGAGACGTATTGCCAGTGTGTTGTGCTGAGTTATTGCTATCAGTTGTACCGTCCGCTTTCGTGGGTAATTTTGCCTACCCACCATCCCATGTTCATATTGCCGTGTATATTTAGGGAGGTAACGGGCAAGCCGTCGTCTCGTTTAGGACTTAAACCCATAGTTGACTAACGTAAGTATGTTCCAGGGCGGATCCAGCCGGTTGGTGTGATAGGTCTAACTTCTGACAAGCCGTCGAATTCTCTTTAAAAAACGAAATTCTGGCCGGTTCACACATCAAGGCCGGAGCAAATGTTGAGCGTTGGAGGAGGAAGCTGTGCTCCACAATCCTGTCTGTAAAAAATCACCCGATTTGAGAGAGAGATAGATCTTTCCACCCTTGGGCCAGAACAGCCTAAAAAGTGACACCTCACTTACTTTTCAAAGTGCATACATAAAAAGTATATTTCAGGCGTGGTTTTCAACGTAGAATCTGATTCTGGGAACTGTTTTTGTCTGGTGACAATGTGATTACATATTGTTGATATGCCATGTAATAGGGTACGGTGCACGGCATATCTCCTCGTACATTTCCAAATAAGATTAAGTCAGAAATACATAAATATAATTTGAGAGTTTGTAAAAACATTTAGCACTTGACAACATGAAACATATTCCGCATCATCTATCGGTGAAAACCAAAAAAATAATACAAAACAACAACAAACAATGAAAACGAGGCAAAACCAAACGCCCTCACTCACTGAAGTCTGAGTCGCTAATGTTTCGATCTGCGGCGGCTTGCAGCATGCTCCAAGCATCTGAGGTCAGAGACGTCTTAACCCCGGGATGCTCCTTGAAAACGTTGACTTGCGGCGCGGGAGCTTATGTCGAGCAGGTCACTGCTGAACAACAGGTATCGGAACTGGTCGGTGATGTGCAGGCGCGAGTCCTTCCGTGCATGTCCTACGCGGTATGCACGGGGACATCGGGACACCTGGGCTTCCTCGCTCATGATTCCGACGGGCAAGAGCAGCGATGCGATGACTTGATATCCGTTCATCAGCACTCTGTGCAGTGTTACTGGCATCGGGCACAAAGGATACAGCGTAACATAGAGCTCCGTCGTGCAGTCGCAGTAGTCGGGAATCTACTTGAGTCGATTTCGTACCCAGATGCCAGTACTTGCAGGATGGTGTGAAGGCGACGAATGAGTCCTTCGTCGACACCAGCTACTTTTGCCAGCCTCGACTTGTCGCTGAACGCCCGTCTGGCCGTGTTGCCGACATTCAATGCTCCGCCGCTACCCGCTCTAGAATGGTTCACGTCGAGGTGCAGAAGATGCTAGAACTGATCTTGGATGATCTTGCGCCGAATGACTTCCTCTTTGTCAGCTGTTGACCTGCACTGCCACTTTTTATGTTCAATCGGTAGCTGATGTGCAAGACGCACTCGAAAAGTCGGATCCAGGCGTGCAGGGTGCTCAGGCTAAGTCGTAGTTGTTCTCTGTTGACTGCTAACAACGCACGTGGTGTATATCATTCATGACTGGGCGTGGAAGAGCAGATGGGACAGGTCTGCATTGACGCTGTACTGGTGATGGCGTTCAACACTTTTCCGTCCATCATCGTCTGCTCCAACGTGAAATCCACACCGACGCTAACGCCTTCCAAATCAGTGGCATGTGTCTGGAGGTTGTCAATCTGCCGCCGTCAGTATGTCGACTCTTATCTGCTCAGCGGAGCCGTCTCCTCGCAGTATTGCAACTTTTGGCCTGGAGAACTGAGTGGAAGATGGTGCCTGGTTACACCAAACCACCTGATTTCCATGGGCCAACTGGAGTGGCACTAGAGAGGCCAGAAGCATCTGGCTATCTTGAGCTACCTCTGGCGGGCTACCCTGTTTGTAGAGGCTTTGACCGGTGGACTCGTCAAATCCCCACATGCATGTGAGCTGCAGACACTTGGTTGTCTCCATCGGCTATTTGGCAGACCGACTCTTTCTGCATGTGAAGCAGCCGATCACTCGTGCGGGCCAGCAGAGATTACAGACGCATTTCGGCGCGCGTCGGCTCAATGCCGATGTTTTCCGGATAGCACCGTTCTTTTCCAGATGGGATACAATTATATGTTGGATAAATATCAGCGTGTTGTTTTTTGGCCGGGAGCCGGGTTAGCTGCCATGTCGCCTTGGTTCATTTTCCATCCACAAAAAGGGCGACTGCTTCATCTTCGGAGTACTGTAGGGGCTTAGGAGTTTTATCACAGAGCAGTCGACGTACCTTTGCCAGTCTTGTTGGGGTTTCCACCGACCGATTAAGCACATGCCAGGTCGTTCCAGGCTCGCTCCTCGCTCTCCTTCTCGCCGCGTACACGAGCTTATCAGAAGTGTGCCGAATCAGCGACTTTGTGGCGTTTCACTGTGCGCTACGACTCTTCTCCGAAAAAGTCAACCGCTGTCTGCCGCGAATGGGCACAGGATAGCCGGAGTCTGCAGGAGTCTCGCCACTTGCCGATGGACCCTTCACGTTTACGACATCTTGCTTCAGCCACTCTTCCTTAGCTTTGATGAATTGTTCGTAGTGCCGGTTGGACTTGGCCCATTTAACTCTCAGTCGGACTTGAAAGGCACTTATATCTCGACTACAACGGGTCGGTTGGACTGGCTCGATACTGGGGAAAGCCGAAATATTTGTGCACTGTTGCCTGTCTCAGACCGCCACTCTGATAGACATACTCAAATACCGATTTTCTGATTGATTGATTGATTATTTGGGCTTAAGGGCGCATCAACTGCTACTGGTTATGTAGTGCCCATATACTGCTTTTCTGGACATTGCTGATTCAATATAGGGGATACTGGATTTAGCTGATGTGGTAGTGCACACTCATTCCTTACTGTAGGACAGTAGTTACTGTTCCTTACTGTAAGACCACGATCTCTCTATATTCGCTATGCACGGTCTAGTTACCCAAACTGTTGACTGCGGCCCTGCTCTGACGGAGCGAACAGTCAGAAGTGGGGTGTGCGTCCGTGGAGGTCTATGGTGTTATAACCTTAAACGATTCGCGCTTCGCACGTACGACACACGCACAACAGTTGAAACACAGGAATTGCATCAACTAGACCCAGTCTCCCTCATCATCATACGATCAGTATTTTGAAAATACAACTGGAGTAACTAATAAGGATGGCTAGGGTTATATATTAATGATGCCCGAATATTGCTATCATGATATAAATCGTTATTTGACAGATTAATACACTTAACACTCGCACGTCCGGCGATCCACGCCAACTTCGCATGTCCGGGGGGCAGATGCCTGCCCCCTAAGATCTCTGGAACTATGCTAGCTAGCGACAAACGGAAAACGGCGTTGGATAGCTGGTGACGGGCTCTATCGAAAGTGTTTCGGTAATTGTTTTCGCTCAGGTCAATATTCAGGTCACTGGGCCATCATAGTTCAAATTCGACCCGATCAGGTGGGACTCGGATATTGACACATATCTCAGGACCTGTAACAGATAGAAGCAAATGGCGAACGTTATTCGACAGTTCTTGAAATGCGCTACCGACAATAGGCGGTGTAATGTAAGGTCAGGTCAACCGAAACTCAAGTCAAGATCATGAAGTCATGACCTCAAGTCGAGGCCTAGGGAGGTCATGTAAGGTATCAACCGACACGTCTTGACGATACAAGCACAATGACGGTAATTTCAGCCTTTTAGCTCAATGCAGTGCGATGTAATACGCATAAATGTGTAAGTGATCTCAGGTGACCTCAGAGACCTTGGTGAGGTCACTGAGCAAAAATGTCAGCGGTAACATTGAGCATAGCTTCCATCTACATGCCACAACCGTTGTGAGATCATTCCGAGTGCAAATACGTAACTAGGAAACATTTATATATTTTACCATAGCCCTATAATGGGGAAGCCATGGCAGCGATCTGACCTAAGGTCAATGCTACGAGAAAAAAACGATATACATATTATGGTCTCTGATGAGATCGTGACATGCTATAAGTTTGAAATCAATCGCCCAATTATTGTGGAAGTTATGCCACCTAGAACTCCGAGTGTAGTTGGGTCACTTCGCCTGACCTGGTGACCTGACCTGAGATGACCCAGGGTTAAAAATGTACGAGGATATGCACATAAGACCAATGAACAGCTATGCGAGGTTTGGCATTGCTAACCATATTAGTTTGGCGGCAAATGATGAAAACCCGGAGGGGGAAGATATCTGCCCCCCCCCCCCTGGACGTGCGCGGGTTAAGGAAAGCTTGGTATGCTCCACCTATGAACATAATTAATACTTATTGACTAATATAGATGGCGCTGTTCAGAACATCGACCTGCTTGGAGCCAGTTTATTCATGTTTGCGCAAAAACCCGCAGTAGCATACAATCGAGACTTGTAGCCAAATGTATCTACTCCACAAAATCGAAATCTGCGTGCAGGTCGTTGAAAATGTTTTTTTAAATCCATAATATGCTTATCGTTATATACTATTTGCATCGTTTGCTCCTTTCCAACACTAGATCATCCGCAGAAGGTCGCTGGTCAGATATCGTTCATTCCTACTCCCCATCTACTCCTCATGATCTGAGCATTCAATATGAAGAATTATTGGCTTCGAGCCTTGGAAGAACAATGATAAACTTAGAACCCGACAATGGAATTGCGCGTTTTCAACACTCGGATTAACACGCTATAATAGTATGACTTCCCGCGCTATTTATGGGCACGAAAGTTGGCATATAAAAGATAAAGTACTGTTTTCGAAAGCCGGGAAATTTTGCAATCTACGGTAAGACTATCGAGTTTTGACGAACTTCGGAATCCGTGAGTCACTTTTTAAGCCATCCTGGCCCAAAATGCCTTGGAAGGAACATGGACCTGTGCCCTCTGGATTCTTCATTAGGCAGGTTGATGTGAAGGTGCGGGTGGAAGGTGCTAATCTGAGGCTATCCAGATAGTTGCCCACTCCCGTTTCCATAGCTTACTTATATACGTGGAACCATGTGGGATACTCAGCGAATGAGCGATTTTTTCCAATGATCCCTCTACTGTGCTTAATGTAATTACTCGAACCTCATTTCGATCACAAAATTGATGTTGTTTCCTCATAGCTGTCAAGTTATCCTGCGTTCGATACAATCCGTTCAGTGACTAATCTAGTCTTCAGTGTCTTGGGTTGGTTGGTTATTGGAGTTTAGGGGCGCATCGACTACATCGGTCATGCAGCGCCCCAGTGTCTTCGGTGCTGCAAGAGTAGTGACAAGGAAGACAGTAGGGGAGCCAACATGCGGCGCAGCGCCCGGACATCAGTTTGATGACTTTCACGCGATACAGGGTGCAAGGCTGCCTGCGTACGTGATCGTATCTAACGTCAAACCACTCGATACCCCACCACAATCCACAAACAAACTATTGTGTCCACGAGTGATCATGACCACAGGGAAGTGGGGCTCGAAGTAATGCCTCTGGTCTATACCGCGTGATCAGGAGAAGGGGGGGGGGGAGCACGAATGGCGCGTCCATCAGCCGGGTTCCGTCAGGCGACCACGGTCCAGGCTGTGTTGACACCTGACCAGGTTCCATACAGCTCTCTCAGCTACCAGTTGTACTCCGAATGTCCGAAGCGTTGTGACACACTGTCCGTCGCATTTCAGCACAGTTGATGTGGAGGCTGGCGACAGCGACGCGATGACCATTCCGTACCGGCTCACTGGGACACGGCACTGATGAAGCCGACCGACACAGTCAACGTCCGCTGCTGGACAATATGCATTTATTTGAGGTTTGTACACATAATATGGTCACCCCCTAAAACCACGATCACCAGCGCTGCCGCGGCGAGAGCATGCCGCCGCCGGCGCAGCCCACTGTG
The DNA here is from genome assembly GCA_034440575.1 of Imbricaverruca yamaguchii. Classification (NCBI taxonomy): domain Eukaryota; kingdom Metazoa; phylum Arthropoda; class Thecostraca; family Neoverrucidae; genus Imbricaverruca; species Imbricaverruca yamaguchii. Next base: position 1,675,585 of record JAOTOL010001571.1, read on the forward strand.
GCGGCTAAAATGATCCGAGCAAATGACTCAACAATTTGAGAGCGTCCGGCGCAGGGAAACTTAACATCACAAATATAACATGGCTGGTAGAAAAACGTAAAATAATACAATGTGGACGCGAGCCGCCGGCAGCCGGTGGCTGAGTAGTCGCCGGCCACACTGCACTGGCCGCGCCGGTGGCCGCCTACTCGGCCGGCACACCGTTATCCTCTGACGAGCGGGTCCGCTTGAGCCGGCGGGCGGGCGAGTCGTCGGCAGCGCCGAGCCGCCGCTTAGTCCTCGGCTCGGGACTGGGCTCGGTGGGGCGCCGCCGCCGCCGCCGCGCCTGCGGCTCTGGGCTTGTCCGCTCGAGCTCGGCCGCCGGCTCGTCCTCTGTCCGTACCGCCTGCTCGGCCGGCGGCTCATCGCCGCCCGACACGCGAGTCCGTGCCGGCTCGTCGTAGCCGTTATGGTCACTAGCGGTGGGCGGCGCCGACGCGGGCGGCGGCGGAGGCGGCGGCTCCGGCTCCTCCTGAACTAAAGGCAGGCCATTGGTGGCCGGCGCCGCCGGCTGCGCCCCCTTGGCCTCGCGCAACTGCTGCTGCAGGTACAGGATCGTGCTCTGCATGCCCTCCACGTCCTCGTCGAGCTCCTGGACGAACTCGTCCATCTCTGTCGTAGTTGCACAACAGGGGTCAGTATCTAGCCGGACTACGACAAACAAGCGGGCTGGTGCATAAAGGAATCGGAGAAAGTATAATCGCATAGTCCATTTTATTGCAACGAAATTATTAAATGACTGGATTGTTGGGACTTCAGAGAATGGCAACTGTAAATGATGTCATCCACTTCACAAGCGCATTTATATAAAATCGGTACGATACGCATGCATCGGTAACTGGGAGAACAGCGGAATCCCCAAATCCGCCGCCTTCCACAATGACTGTCTCAGTTCTCCAAGCTGACGACAGTGACTGCTGCTTAATACAAGTCTGCGCATAATATGATTAATATACGTGTACCACAAATAATCCTGTTTGCTCCTGTTGTACGGGCATAGCCCAAGACACCAGCACGTCCGTTATCTGGAAATAAATGTGTACGGCTCGGGTGAAGTTCTAATGACAGTATTCCAGTAGGCCACCACCACGATAGAAATAAATCATTTCAATAGCAAAAGCCAGCTACAGTCAAACTACACGTTAAGTTTGGCGTGATACGAAACCGAAGGCCAATCTGAAGGCCCTCTTTCGAAATAATCTGAAGGACCGAGATAGAAAGCACGTGAGTGCTTTTCTACCTCGGATCACTATGCTGACTCTGGCACGGATCACTATCCTTGCAACATAACTTGGCTGACTTGTGGTACTGAACTTACTTAGTCGTGGGTCAATATGAAGCGCCACAGATGGGAATGACTGCATACGTCGGGGACAAGATCGCATGAAAAACCTTATGGATAGTTTTTTTTTTCAAACGGAAAATTGCCTTCATAAAAATGCGCTGCAATATAAAATTACCAATATCATCACCCTGACAGTTCTCGATATAACTGGCAGCGGACGCAAGACATTTGCGTCATCCATTTTGCATTTTGCCGCATATTTCGTTCTGAAAAAGCTTTCGCATTGCAGAAAAGGCAGCCACTACGCAGTTCCATGACAAATGTTATTTTCCATCAGTGACGACCATTGTCGGATGAAACTCAACACAGATATGCATGTAAAACCTATAGAATGTCATTTGGAGCCTTAGATACGAGTGTCCATTGACAAACTACTACCAAACTTTTAGGTTTTCTCACTTTTAGTCACTGGTAAAGTGGTACATTACTCATTGTCATGAAATAACCTGCTGGATGTTATGTGGTCGGTAGTAAATTGTGAGGTGTAAGTTGTAGGTTTCACGCGAAATGCCTAAACTTGTATTTTTTGTTTGATGGAACAGAGCTATGCTACAACTACAGACTTGCTCCTTATAGAGACATAAAGACATAAAAGCTTAGTGCAACTATGGGCCACAAGGGCCCTTCTTGGTTACACTGTGTACACTCAACCAGTTGCCCACCAAATCGGTCAATCAGCCCTCCCTGTAGTACTGAAAAGCAAGCCCTCTATTCTTATAATGATTGTCCATGCTGTTTTTAAAGACGTTCAATGTGCTGCTACTTACAATGGTTTCTGGCAGCTGGTTCCAGTGTTCTACTACCCTGTTTGTGAAGAAAGACTGTCTTAACCTTGTTCTGCTGTGGTTAACTTTAATTTTGAATTGATGACCTCTAATTGCATCATTTCTGTTAAATTCAAACGTTTCCCCAAGATATCCCCACTCCAGACCATGGACAAATTTAAAGACCTCGATGAGATCTCCTCTCAGCCTTCTATATCTAAGTGAAAACATTAAATTTCTTCAATCTTTCCTCATATGCCAGGTTGCTTATACCATTAACCATTTTTTTGTAGCCCTCTTTTGTACTCTCTCTAAAGGCCAACAATCTTTTTTCATATCTAGGAGACCAAGTTTGGACGCAGCATTCAAAATGTGGCCTGACATATGCACAGTAAAGCTTCCTGGTGACTTCCTCACTTCTGTATACCGACACTAATTGATACAACAGGCGACAGGGCACGACATTCTCAGCGTTTTATCCGTATACGTGATAACCTAAATACACAATACATAAGCACAACAAACAATGCAACAAACATGCAAGGGTGGGGGTTAAATGATCACGTTTTGGTCGAAGCGTAAGGGTAAAATAGAGGAGAAAGATAGGAGGTGCCCATGTTTTTATATCGCTTGGTTTTTCCACCAGAAGTTCGGAAGTTGCACGCACAAATAACAAATACATTTGTTCGATTTGAGGTGAATTCATGTTATGCAAATGACCGCATACGCACATCTTTGAAACCAACAAACATTACACATACAGTGCTTCTCTGACATCAGCATGATTAATCAGCTTGGCATTCTGCATTTATGGATGCTGTAGTCATTTGATGACTAAACAGCTCGTGAGTGATGCGATGTGTCTTGTTTATTCCGACGGATGGATGCAAGTCTCCAGCAAACGTGTAGCGCATTGCCACATAAAACGTGCTTCGAAATAAAATGGCAAATTCAGGAGTAACACACAGCAAAACAATCATACTTGCAAGATTTCAGATTTTCCATCTAAATAAATATGGAGCAAAACCGTCGTATCATACGTGCGATAACATTAAAAACCGGAACAGCAATGCGTTGTCTGCAGTTAATTTCAACATGCTAAAGTCAGCAGTCTGAGTAAAACTAGTCTTAGACTGATTTCTATCGACCCCGATTGGAATAAAAACGGTTGATGCACCTGTGAAGCTGGTGAGTAGAGATTTTCACGCGCAAAATCAGCCCTATATCTGAGCCACTGCAGGACAGATTACTTGATGTTACACTGACGTCAGCGCCACCTACATGCTGCGAATCCAACACGATTTCGGCCGCACCGGACGCCTTACCAGACTGCGACTTTTTCATCTCGTCGGCGAGATTGCGCTGCAGCGCTAGCTCCGTTTCGAGCTTGGCCAGCTTGCCGGACGCCACCACCTTGCCGAGGTCCTCGTTCTCCTGGTGCAGCAGCCGACACTTGGCCATCAGCCGCTTGCCCGTTTGGCTGGGGGAGAGCAGTGAAGCTCGCCGTCAGCCACGGTCGCCGCGCCGGCCACACGAGCGCACACACCACCACCGTGACGCCCACCACACCTGCCCACACCCACCTGACTGAGGCTGCCCGTTAAATCTCACGCGCGAGCCGGGCGCACCGGCCGCGCAACACCAGCGCCAGTCTGCGAAAACTGCCGACACGCACAGCACAAAGGCTGCATGAGATGGGGCATGAGATGAGATCAGGCGAGACGTCGGAGCCTACTCACCGGCCAGCCGAACTGGGACCCAGGCAACGTCAACTCAGATAGGAGAAGACGTCCGCCCAGCTCCGCCCACACACTTAGCGCATGTTATCAATGTGTCAGCGGCCGGCCCGACGGAGACGGGGGCTCTGCGCGAGACAGCTGGGTCGGGGAGGTCGGTGGCAGCTCTCGGCGACGAAACCTTGCATTGGCAGCCGAGGGCCAGGCGCACCGTGATCCACGCGGTGAACGCGACGAGAGCAGCCCGACTAGGGGCACACCGAGCGCCTGACTTTGGGCACACTGGCGGCTGTGCGTGCATGACAGCCGAACTTAAGCGCATTCGACACCGGACTTTAGCCGCACTGGGAGCCGGACTTTGACCGGACTTTAGCCGCACTGACACCCGGGCTTTCGATGCACCAGGCACCCAGCTCTGGGTGCACTCAACGCCCAGTTTTGGGCACACTGGAAGGCAGAGGCCGACGCATTTGAGCATTTTCCGAGGCGGAGGAGGCGACACCGTGCGGAGGAAGAGCACACCACTGGAGCACTAACACGAGCGCACGCGAGCACCACCGCAGGACGCGACACTGCACTGCACTGTTCCGCACCCTTGCATCGGCACCAGCACCAGCACCACATTTGATGGGACTCGACACTGACGTAGGACAGGCTTGGAGCTGACGGCCGGGCGCAGAGCTGCGCTGAAGCTGACGTGGCATGCTTGTGGAGCACCGTGGGGCCTGCCGGCCGGCCACGTGCTGTGGCCGGCCGGGCGCTCCTCTCGGCCGTCACACCCGCGCTCGGAACGACGCACTGCACTCGCAACTCTGGAGACGCACCGCACTCGCGACTCGGGGGACGCATCGCACGACAACGCACCACAGCACCGGCGCCGGCTGCGCGCCGCACACGGTCGCCACCGAGACTCGCTCACGAGCCGCGCGGCCGCGCACCAACTTGAGAAGACATTGCGGTCGCTATGCTGCAAGGGCAGGGTGGTTAAACAGGCAGTAGCGGATGACAGCGACAGCGTACCGCTGCATCTCCAGCTCCGACCCCGTGCCAGACAACTCACAAGCGCCCTCACACATTCGGACGCCCACTCGCACGCACTCACACAATCATTCACACCACCACGTGCACACAAACCGCATCACAAACTTCGCACACTGAAAGTACAACACTCTTCTTCTTGCGTTGGTGAGCGAAAATGAAAACATGCTGGCGAATACGCACACTTCATCAGCACTCAACGCTATTCATGTTTTAACTCGTCTTCATTGTAATGAATGGCTTCACCGTGAGGACCCAATTATAAGGATTATGGATGCATGCAAGAAATATAACGTCATATGACGTGAAGCACAGAGACCCTTATACTTGAACGGCGACAAGGTAGGACATTTCAGGATTCGAAAGCCACTAAATCGTGCAGGATGTGAACGGCAGGAAAATATTGCTATCGCATGGATATATAAGACCGAAAGAAAGCAGTACCTCCTACACACAAGGTTTACACTGATCTTGTCAACGCTGAGTTACAGATTGACCAAGAGGTACCGGCCAGGTCCGCTGGCGCCAACATTGGGTGGGCACGAAGTACCAGTGCTACCGCCACACGTTGTAAATAAAAAAGTGATATACACATCTTGCGGTGATACGCCGAGGGTCATAGCCCTGACGAACACGCCGAGGTTGAACCACCGACGCCATCGCAACACCTTAGCGCGGACTAGCACGTACACCGGCGGCCCTACTCCAATCTCTAGATCTATTCTGCCGGTATTAACAGAATACGGTACTGGGTTCGTTTGTGGCGACCGGTCATATATGGCGACATGGATCTTCGCCAGGTTAATTGACGAATATATTCGTCTGACAATTAAAATCAGGAAAGCGTTGTATCATAGCACCACTATGTCGGGGGGATTGGTATAACTCGGAGCAGAAGGCAATTTCTTCTGCCAACCAGTGCAGGTATTAAACCTGAAATGGTTTTAGTTCCGCAATATCAGCAGACGAAAGTAACATGAACATACGCCTGCCAACGCGAGGACCCGACCCATCGTTGAAATGATACAATTTTGAGCATTTGAAACATGTATAGAGCCATTTTGAGGATCAATACAGATGCTTCTGCAACAATGGTACTACATTCCTGCGACACAAAGAACTACCACACATATTTGAATAACCATGCCATGAGTTCATAGTTCTTTGAATTACAACAGGAAGTATAGGACATGTAGGACATGCAAACAATCAGTGTTGTAAAGGGCACCGGGTGGCATTAAAAGGCAATTTGAGACGGTACTAGAAAATGCACCAGTCGGATAAGAGAACTAGTATTGTGAAAACATAATGAATTGCCAGAATGAGTCACCATCTTGCACGAGTTACAGCTAAACATTCCCTACCCATGACACAAACGATAACCATCGCAGTATTCTACAGCTATTATGCAAACACGCACGCACGCATACACGCACCCACGCACGCACGCACGCACGCACGCACACACATAGTATTGTAATCAGCCAGCGCATTTGTGACGGCAAACGCATCAGCATGGGCTGACGCAGCAAGCAGGACGCAGGTCGACACACAAGAGTGGGGAGCACGGTCTGTCGGCGTGGTGGGAGCGGTCTGTCCGAGCGATCCGCCAGCCAGGAGGCGGCCAATGGCCAACAGTTCGTGCCCCGGCCGCCCAGAGATGGAACATAGAGCACACCTGTCCGGAGTAAACTTCCACGCCGACAGTTCGCTTTGTGTCTCTTCCAGTTTGGCTTTGGTGTCACTAAGTTCCCGCTTTAGTTTCTCAATGACAAAGTTCACTGCTGGGTCCAGAAGGAGAGGCCTCAGGGCCGAATTGGCACTGGACGACTTCATCTCGTTGATCTGGCTCTGAAAACGCACGGGAAACAAGTGTCAATGGTGGAGCAATAAAAAAACTAAATGTCGGCATTTCAACTGGTTTTCGTCCTATTGTCAGGTATACCTCCGCCATACAAAGTGCTATGTAGGGAGTACGCCTCTTCCTCAAAATAGCAATATATATATATATATATATATATATATATATATATATATATATATATATATATATACATATATTATCGTAATCACACCAAATTCCATTAAATAAGTCAAACCGCTAATTGCAGATGGTAGGCTGAAGAGAAACTGATGCGAATAATACTAGCTATACATCGGATATTGCAACCGAGGTCAGCAAGATGCTGGAATATACTGGTTAATACCACGAGCATGGCAAAAGCATATGCTGTCAAGGTTCATGAACCATGTACAAGAAACCATGACAGGTTTATGATTATGGACTAGGAGGTTCTCAGGATCTCATATATTTACGTCCATCGTGGTCTGCTGCTGGTTTAACAGTTTTGTTTTCCAATAAATACCTATTGCAGCTGATCTGACATGGCGCAACCCAGTTTTTGTTAATATGTTGCAAAACCTTATTTTAATGAAACCTTACAAACAATTACAGTCCAACTAAAATTGACTATGGAACCTATTTTCGGACCAAAGGAAACCTCTACAGTGAACAATCATCCGGTACGCTACGATGACTAGAACTACTGGAACACGCATGCTGCATCACACATCAGTACAATGCAGACCAGGTGGTCGCTAGCATGAACCAAAAGGAAGCATCGGACACACAATTACGTGGGAAAATCAACTTCACAATAGGCAGAACTGATAGCTGCTTTTGTGTTTCTTGAGAAACTAAGGGCATTGGCTTCTAAATTGCACAATACATTTACATTGCAGGCAAGTGGGACAAGGGTTATGCAAATAGCGACAGGACAGCGAGATGCCCTCGTTGGTTGGTTGGGTATATTTATTTTTGGGTACATCAACCAAATATTTTATTTTCGACCCATCACTAAAACATGCAAAACAAGGGGAACAAATGCAAACAGGCACACTACATCAGAGGAAATATCTCACCATATAGTCCTGTAGCTCCTGCTCCTTTGCACTTAATCTGATCATCATCAAATCTTCTTTTCTTGTCACGTCATGTAATGCATTCATCAGTTTTGACTCGAGCTCTTTCACTGGAGGCATAAACAACACACAGTCAGAAGATGCATGCCTCCAAGTACACAGTACTGTGCTGGTATTGTTTCTTAGTGTACAGTTGGTCTTATCAAAATAATATTTGGTAGGTTCTCTAAGAAATCGCCAGCCAGTCAGTTTGGCAGGGGGAAATGGTCTAAGAATGAGAAAGACACAAATAACTATCAAAATACAAATAAAGAAGTGTGAAGTTATAAATGAATTAATTGTTTTTTTTTTGCTCTGATAAAGCCCAGATCACGTGAATGAATTTGACACGGCCAGTATACTGGGGTGTTGTATGAGCGAGAGGTGTGTTAGAAGTCGCATGCTGCATGGACAGTTGCACAGAGTCGGGCACCATACCGCACTATGAAACCTGTGGATAGTCAGCAATCGCACTCTCTTAGCAGCCCGTAGACAAGCACCGCACGGCTCGTTGGGCGAACTCGGAATGCTCAAAAGACGAGATTCATCCTATTCAAAAGCTGATTATGTACTGAGTACGAATATGCAAGCATTGCCGAAATCTATCGATCGCTTTTCCAAAACACATTTTCTCCGAGTTTTTAAATGCTCCAATTCACAGGGACTGGCTGGTTAGTTGATTGCTTATTGATTTTGCGACACATCGACCGTTAAGTCATGTAGCGTCGCCAATCTCTCACGCCCATTGGCCGCGACATGCGAGACTCGAATCCACATCTTTCGATTGTGAGACGGGCAACTTACCACTAGACTGCTCATCCCCGGACCGGCTGCTTAAGCTATGGTTATATAACAGTCATATTTGCTGTTTGAGAAGCTCCTCAAACTGGAGGAAACAATATGAAGTAGTTTGTACTGCCTCGAACCTCCTACGATGGACGAAATAATGCATGCAACCCTGAATTTCTGTGTAGGATTACCTTTTATTTTCATCCGCATATGCACATGAACTCGCAGTGGCCGCACAATGGTTAAGCATTCATCCCCTGGGGACCAAGTCCTGAGACACAAGTAGACGATATGCAAAAGTAGACGATATTTCATCAAGTATTTGATGCATGATGAATTCATAGTATTCAGCATGCGCGTCTATTCCTCCAAGCCGCCCTCACAACGTTAGAGTCGTTAGGGAGTACTGGAATGCATACATTTTATGGTATGCTTCTGCTTAGTTTATGGTTTATATCCGTTACACAGATCTAGGTGCAGTATTTAATACGGGATGCGATGCACGCCAATGTACGCTGACCAGACGCAAATGCCGCCCCCAGCTGCTTCCTGGCACATCACGGACTGGGGTCCCGCCTATCGCATAGTTCACGGCCACTTTACACTATCTGGAAGTGCAACCACTGTCACATACATTACGAGGGCTTGGGCACAGGGTAGATAGCGCCAAACAGTTGCAAGCGAACGCAAAATAAATACATTGCAGTGCTCTCCCATTGCTCTGATACTCTGAGGGCCTTCATGAAGGACTAGATGCTACGGAATGAAAGGTGCATAAAGTTGGGTTGATCTGTCAAGCATGGTGGACATATTTAAAACAAAAATGCAACCTGTCAAACTGGCATAGGTGTCACGGTGTGCCGTCGTGTTTTCGCCTCATGGCCTTGCTGGTAAACACTCATAGAACTGAACTCGCTGGGATTGACCATACATCAGGTATTTTATTAAATATCGTTTTCATGGAGCAGCTTCAGGGTGGCGAATTTTCGGCCGGTGTGTCGCTCCAGCGATTTCATGAGCACATGCAGCAGAAAGCAAAACGAAGTCGCGTCAATGAATGGAATCAGGGTATTGTTAATTATTGCACCCACTGTGAAAGGTCAAAATGGTCCAAAACAGTGCCACCTGCTGCATAGAAGAGGCTACCATTTGAGAAGCTGAAATATACTAAATTAGCAGCCCATCCGATTATCAATTAATTAGGTAGCACAACTGCAACTGAAGGACTGCAACAACTGCAAAACCGAACAAGTGCGGTACAGAGCGATCAACATAATTCTTGCAACAATGACATTCTAAATCAGCACATGATCAGCTTTCAAATGACATGTATCTCATCTTTTAATTTTCCTACTAACTATTGCGTCCATTTTCCATGTTGGCACACAAATTTAGGAAATAATTTAAACACATTGTGATAATTCTGCAGTGCATTCAAATTTCAGATGTGTGCTCCATATTTGACAGAAAAACTCAATTTGGAACATTTTCCGTCAAATTCGCGCATGCACATGGAAAAGCAAATCACTGCAACCCAAATCAATTTTACGGCGCATAAAGTTGGGTTGATCTGTCAAGTATGGTGCACATATTTAACATAAAAAATGCAACCTATCAAGCTGGCATAGGTGTCACAGTGTGCTGCCGTGTTTCCGCCTCATAGCCTTGCTGGTAAACGCTCATATAACTTAAATGATCACATTGACACAGGCTACATGTGGCATGCTGCATAACCCAAGTGACCAGAGGCTAACTAAACATGGCAAAATTTGCAAGCAGAAGAACTACAGATACCGAAAGCTTCCTTCAAACAAGGGCTGTGAGTACATGACAGGAAACGTCACGAAAGTGGGTAAAAATAAAAAGTAAAAGAACAAGTATCTTCCTGATTGAAGTATCTGATTGAAGTATTGAAGTATCTTTCTTTCTGAACAAGCACTACTCCCTGAAACAGTGCGTCAAAATTCGCGATGTTAGGTGCCGAGAGCAGGATGTAAAACAATTTCTTATTCATATTGCACGAAATCCCGAGAAACATAGTCATCAAAATCAGAAGTTTGTCCTATTTTGAGGTAAGGAAACTAGGTTCGATTTCGATTGCCTATCATGAACTCAGCAAGGGAACATATTGTATTTATATCCTGATTTTGTTGGAAGGGAAGGGAAGGAACATTATCAGGGCAGATATGAGGATGTTGAGGAGGGGCACTGGAACATGTACTCGATGAAAAGGTGGTGCCTCTCTGACCGGTTAAAGATGCCCTAAAAGGGGGTTCCATTCTTCTATGACACATCCAACTAATTGATAGATACTAATTGTATGATCCAACTAACTAATTGTATGATCCAACTAATATGATTAAATAGTTGGATGATCCAACTAATATGATCAATTAGTTGGATGATCCAACTAATATGATCAATTAGTTGGATGATCCAACTAATATGATCAATTAATTGATTGATAGATACTAATTGTATCTAAAAGCATGGAACATTCATGTCAGTTGGTTATTTGTGAACCTATATATCAATCAGTGACACAGAAACTACAAAGAATGGTGATCTCCATTAGAATAGTCCATTAGAATAGGAACTACTTGACTATCAACATCATCCTACCTTCTGAAAGATGTTTTTGCTCAAGGTAAGCAAAGAACTTGTCCTGCTTTATCCAAAGCTTCATTAAAGCTTCTTTGTCCAGCAATAAGAGTTCCTCTTCTGATACTGTGACACGCTTGCAGTCACTTCCCTCATCTGCCATGTTCAATAGATGATGCAAGGTGTTGCCACCTGAAACCCAACATCAGTCAGATATATGGCACCATCAGAGGCATGGGGGCACAGGGTACAGCCACTCACTGTCCTAAAAAATGAAGGAGTGAACATACATCATAATAACCACATACATAAATGTGGTATTAGAACATATATTTTCAAAATGCAGTGGACAACCTGGCATGAACATTTTTTCCTAGCAACCATCTCCATTTTGGAACTAACAACCCATACCAATCCTCTTGGCAAGCTTGGGCCATGAAGAACACTGACCAGTATTATTGCAAGGGAAAATATGACAAGAAGTTAGGCTAGTTTAAAGTTTTTAATATTTCACTTCATTCCTATTATATATTACCTCACTCAAGTTACCTTGATCTGGCACTATTTGCTCACCAACATAAAAGAAAGCATTTACTAAGAGAATGAGTGGTCACATCATCTAAATCATATAAATAAATGTGGCATTCTGACAATTATAGTCATTAGCATTAGGACTATCCACAAAATTCAAATTGATCAAGAGCTCTGGATGATTCTGAAGGCATCATTCTGTAATTGGGGTGAGCTATTAAAACCTTGTTGCCTAAATGTGAGCTATTAAAACCATGCTGCCTAATGTTTGAAAGAGGTTCCAACTGTGGGCATGCAAATTGCTAGGATATACTGCACTACAAAGAAACTTGATAGGAATATCATTGGCTTATTTGAGCCATTATCCCTATTAACATCAAGTTCATATGCACTTAAAGCATAATAAGAGCCACAGGGTCCCATATGGTGCATGCCAATACATTGAAGGCTGACACTGGAGATACAAATTTAATTAAAACATGCCCCAAGAAATTTGAATTCCCACTTCCTTAAGAATCAAAATATCATTCCTGCCAACCTACCACTTAAGAATGACACTTCGATTATATAAGGTGACCTGTAATGATCCATGTACATGTGGTACCAACAGAGAGTAGTGAACATAAATGCGGTTGCTGCATGCTTTGTGTACATACCATAGACTCGTGACACATTTGTTTGTCAACACTGAACCATCAAAAAAAACAAAAAAACATTGATTGATTAGCTAAATGATGTCATTCGTGGCTTGTTCATATTGCACATTTGAGCTCATAAGGATAGACATGAGCAGACACTAGGAACATGCTCTCCCAGGAAAGGTGGTGCCCCACTAGGAATGCTGGAGTGCACCAATCTCAAATTGGAGGCCCAAAGCCAGCCAGAGGTAACCCTTCCAAGAGGAAAATGTACCCCATTGGAAGGAAAGGCATGCCTCTGGAAGGCCTAAGTGCATCTCCACCCCTGGAGCTTCAGCCAGGGGCACTCCTTTAAGGGGAAAATGCACCCATCCAAGAAGGTTAAATGCACCCAACCCCATCATATTTTCATGCCAGAGGCATCCTACAGGTACTTTTGCAGTGGTGTCCCTCTGAAGAAATGCACCCTCCAGACAAGTAGCCTCATGCTAATTTCCAAACCACCCCATAGCTTAGCCATAATATGGAGTGTTGCAACAGTTGGAGACAAGGTGCTGTCTTTCCCCAACTTCATGAAAATTAAGATTACTTCTGCTATCTGTTTATCCCCCCTCATGGCACCAGAAATGAGGATGGTCACTAATTGCATTATTAGGCTTCAACAGAGTATTTTCCCATCCTTACTTTCATAATATATATATTGGCATTATTGTACTTTAAGGTGGTTACAAGACAAGTTTTATACACATTTCCCTCCAGAAGGCAAACAAATGTGCTAGGCTACCAGCTGTTTATGCTTTGATCATAGTGTATGCACATTTTTTATAAATTTATTTTGTGAAAAAGATGTTATGCAGAAAAGGCACTTCCCCTAAGACCTCTTGCTTTTCTTACTTAATGCTTTTTGACATTTTGAAAGCATATTCAACCTACATGGTGTGGATTTTTGCACTCCAGGTGCATTTTGGTGCAGGTTTTTGTTTGTTGATGTCATTCATCATCAAGCCCTTCACCATACCTTGCAGTCCCCCTTCCCCCAACCAATGGTACAGAAGGCAAGCACAATAACTAAATGTGACAACTATCCACACAGCATGAACAGGAATGCACACCAACTGGAGATCTTAGAAACATGTCCAATTAAAGCAGAAACACAAGTTTTTTTCTCATTGTCCAAGGGTATTAAATCAAGTGCATTAAGTGTTGAATTTCTTCTTTATCATGACTGTGACACACCACATATTGATAATTATATGCCATTGGCTATATTTGTGGAGTGAAGATCATGATCAGGTTTTTTTCGTTAATTTTTGGGGAAAAAAAGGGGGAAAAATTTAAAAAAAAAAAAAAAAAAAATTTTTTTTTTTTTAAAATTTAAAAATTAACAGCAGTTCTTACAACCACACCTATATTTGATGATGTCATAGGCAAAGTTTGTTTGTAACTATTTTTGTGTGATTCATCTATTCAAACGTGCATTCATCTATTCAAATTTATAGCTGCCCAGTAGCTCAGTTGGTTGGCCTAGCTGCTCAGTAGCTCAGAGTGCTGGCCTGCACTGGTCTTCCCTGTCTTGGCAACACAGCATTCCAATTGCTTTGTATGCTCACATTTAGCCCCAGGTTGGGATTGTCAGTTGGCAGCTGGTCTGATAAGGCCAAGGACTAGCTACTGGGTGGCTGTTTAGGTGCATTGATGGCACATTAAACTTTTGGTCTAAACTCTGCCATTGAATGTGAATTCATGGATCTGGTGATGGGGCCAGGGTTCACACAAGCTTTGCTAAGCAATATAACCTGGTTCTTAAAGCCACCCCAGCAACAACTTGGATTAAATTTATTTTTAAAAAACTCAATTTTTTAATTGTCAACTGAGCAGAAGTTAGTAGACAAAACAAATGCAGTCACACACAAGATATGCCACATATCAGTGTAAGTGTAGCTTTGTTGTGTGCAGGTTGCACTCCAGTATGGTAGTACCTCACAAACATTCAGTTTTCTTTTGAGGACAGTCACATAAGTTTGTGAGGTACTACCATACTGGAGTGCATTCAGTTTTCTTTTGAGGACAGTCACATAAGTTTATATTCTTCCCACAACACAGTGTGGTTCTGAATGAGGTTGTTTTCTCAAATTGTTCCAAGGTCTGTCAGTATTTGCTTTTTTAAAGGAATTTGATGGCCATGGGGTTCATAATTTCCTTCTTGAAGCATCAAAGCTTCACAAGTTGCAGTCTGAATGTAGTGCTGGTCAGCAGGGTGGGAAACTTACTTTTCAGGTTTGGAGTCGGAGTGCAAAGAAATTTCTTCCGGAGTAAATTTTCATGGACATATTATTTTTCATGCATGGAATCTATTTGCCAGTAACTGATGGAAAATCATATGTACCTAGTCAGTACCTATGTAATATGCATAAGTAATACACATGATCATTTTTGGTCACATCAAAGCATAGAAACAAAGTGAACAATGGATGGCACCACAAGACAGGGAGTTGTGATGATCAGCTCAGCTGTGTCTCTCGTAACTCACAGGAGCAATGTGCTTTCCTTTCACTGTTGGTCTCAGTACAAGGCTACCTAAATGAAAACAAACACAAATAATTCACTCTTCACCCTCAGCTCAGAATGCACACCTACCCACATACACAACCGATTCCCTGCGCAATACAGACCTGACACCAACACCTTGCATGCAACAGTCAGAAGGCAAAGGATCAGTCAAGATCTTGTGCTTCCAGCATGGCATTGTTAAACATGTGTTCAAAGTTGCTAATGGTTATGACATCATTTTAAAAAAACCTTGCATTGATTGGTTCAGACAGTTTTCATAACAGAAAATGCAAAAACAAAGCAAATTTCAATTGGCAGCCTCTGGGACTCCTTAAAATGGCTAGTTTCCCCCCTATAGGGTGGCTCGAAAGCAGGTTTCTGGAGAAGCATAAGCAGAATTCGTAGCAACCGGAGGCCACTGTTCAGTGTACAGGCACTAGGTTTGGTGAGTTGTCATCAGCATTTCTGCTGATTGTGATTTGATGTGGTGTGTGTTCGGGTGTTGTCTGTGTACTTGATGGTACAAAAAGTGGCTAGTTTATTGGTAATCATAAGTAGAATAGCATGTTTGGCTATGTTTTTTTCAATCTTGTATTAGTTTTTAGTGGTATTTTTGTTCCTTCTGCATGTTTGTGTCAGAGTACATGTGGAGCCCATTCTATCTAGTACAAATATGGAGTGCAAAAATGTTTTAAGAGATGAAATATCTTAAGAAGTGCCTTAATTCCACCCTGCTCATCAGTCTGACACAATCAAGGTATGAACAGATGAGCCACAGCCCAGAAGATTGATTAGTGGATATGTAAGTTTGCAGTGTCAACTCATGAAATATCATTTATATTGTAGCACATTTCCTCAGTATATTGGTTAGGACATCATCAATTGCATCAACCTTTATTGACATAAAAGTAATAATTTTCTGAGAAAAATAGATGGTTGCATCATCTTCACCAAATAAAAAAACATTGTATTTAAAAAATGAGAATCAAAATTTGCCTTCATCTCCAAGTGGGATTGCACCTAGACATAACAGACATAAAAGATTAGTGCAACTATGAGCCACAAGGGCCCTTCTTGGTTGCACTCTGTACACTGAACCAGTTGCCCACCAAATCTGTCAATCAGCCCTCCCTGTAATACTGAAAAGCAAGCCCTCTATTCTTATGATTGTCTATGCTGTTTTTAAAGATGTTCAATGTGCTGCTACTGATGATGTTTTCTGGCAGCTGGTTCCAGTGTTCCACTACCCTGTTGGTGAAGAAAGTTTGCCTTAACCTTGTTCTGCTGTGGTTAACTTTAATTTTGAATTTATGGCCTCTAATTGCATCATTTCTGTTAAATTCAAAGATTTCCCCAAGGTATCCCCTATCCAGACCATTGACAAATTTAAAGACCTCGATGAGATCTCTCAGCCTTCTATATCTAAGTGAAAACATATTCAATTTCTTCAATATTTCCTCATATGCCAGGTTGCTTATGCCATTAACCATTTTTGTAGCCCTCTTTTGTACTCTCTCTAAAAGCCAACAATCTTTTTCTTAGCTAGGAGACCAAGCTTGGATGCAGTATTCCAAATGTGGCCTGACATATGCACAGTAAAGCTTCCTGATCACTTCCTCACTTCTGTATGATACATTCCTATTTATTGCCCCGAGCATTCTCAGTGCCTTCTTCCTGGCATCCTTGGTCTGTTCTGATGCCCCCAGTTTTGTGTTTAGAGTAACACCTAAATCCTTCTCTTGTTGAGTCACTGATAGTGCTTGGCCATCCATCAAGTATGGAGCCTTCATATGCTGCTTACCTACATGCATGATTCTGCACTTATCAAAATTAAATTTCATTTGCCATTCTTTGGACCACTTCACAAGTTTGTCTAAGTCTTTTTGCAGCAAGATATGCTCATCCTGACCTGTTATTTCCCTAAAGACCTTCAAATCATCCGCAAAAATCACCTAAAAATCACCTAGGACAAGTACAGTATTTTCATCACTTTCATGCTCTTATACCTCACATTCATATTAATGATTCCCAGCATTTTGATTGCCCTGTTCTTAGCTGAGATACGTTCTTTTTCTGCCTTAAGAATATTTGAAACCAACACACCCTGGTCTTTCCTCTTCAATAGCACAAAGCTTCCTACATCCCACTCATTACCTTCATGGTAAAAATTGCCTCGCGAACATGACATGTGTAATTACATTTCATGCAGGAACAGACGAACCTTTTTAACAGAAGAACCGTTGCTGTACCATACGGTGACCCCGATAATAACAACTGGAGCCACCAAACAGCGTCGGCGCAGATCCGACCCTCGGGTCTAGATACCTACTCTGGCTTCGACAGAGAGACCAGTTTCAAGAGAATGTCTGCAATGGATACATTTTGATTACTTCCACCTTTCATCAAACACTAATATGTCTTGATATCAACAACCGTTTTCCGTTAAAAACCGCACACACACAAACGCAATCAATATTCCGCGACACACGCCGCAAACGTAATTTCACAAATGTCTGCCGCAATGCCAGATATGGATTACCTTCTAGCCTTTAATTCATTCCAAGGAAAATATACTGTTATTTCATATTCTTCATGAAACATGTGAGGATGCTATGATGAAGAAAACTGATCTGAAATTTAAATAAGCGTATTAATTTACCCAATAATTCGTCAATAAGCTCAGACAGTGAACAACCGACATTTAGCAGTCCTCATCGGTTCTTATATACTAGGTAGAGAATGTGTTTTGCCAGATCACTCATGATGGTCAGTGCAGGCATGATCGACGCCCAAACGCGCTCAAAGCGGTTGACGTGCGTAGTGCCCGGCCTTTCATGTTAGAGGGGAAAGAGTTAGTGGCTATTCCTCATTGTTTTAGCATTACTGGAGGGGAAAGTGACGGGCATCTGGTTGGCTACTGTGGTCACCCAGGCTCCAGCCGCTAATGGGCGCGGTCTTCCAGCACAGATCGCAGGGGCCCCGGTGCGCAGGGGCGTGTTTTGTGAAAATATGTAGCACATCAAGGTCATTTAGGATTGGTTGACGTTGTGGCTGAGGTGGTGCTGGTGCATCGTAATTTGGAATAGCGACCCCTTTCTCTGAACAGCTCGTTGATTGTTGAGAGCGGGCATCGAGGGGGCGGGGGGAGGAGGGTATACACTTGACCCTCCCGGACAAGCGTCTTTTCCTGGTCAGAAATGTGCCACCTATCAATGGGTATGGCATCTGCCCCGGTTCCTTCTCTACTAGGTCCACCAATGCTGCTGTCAGAGATTGAACTTTAAATATACCTATTTCAGGACCGTTCCACCAGGGGGTAGCCTTGAATGTTACTGGGATGGCACTTGCTCCCCATCCCCAAACTTTGCCTTAATTCCCTGCATAGTTTGAACTTATTGGTAACATGGGGCCCTATACGGTATTCCCACCAATCCATTTATGTCTACCCATTGCCTTCATGTGCCGTATTGAGCCCTCCCAGCAATTTTCAAAATTATACACCTATTATGTGCTCCATCCCAGTTATACGGGAGAATGAAGAATTATGGCCCCTCCTGATGTTCTCCAGTAGTTCGGTGAAATGTCTTCAAAATGAATGGACCAAATTCTTGGTTGGAGATCGCGGGTGGTTCGGGGACCGGGCCCCTCCTGGTTTGGCGCCGGTGCTGGCGCTAGGTTGATCTCTCCTATTTCCTCTGATTTTTTTTGGGTGCCTTGAACCTCATGGTTTGGTGAGAGATCTTGAACCTTAACCAAACATAAAAACAAAATGCCCAGCACTTTCAAGCAATTAAACGCGGGGTGTCCCAGTGGACAAGGTAGGCGCGTCACTGGACTCGGCAGAAGCCTCTGTGGATTTGGGCAGGCACCCTCGCTGGACTAGATAGACGTCCCCTCTGTAAAACACAGAGGTCCATCTGAACTAGACAGTCGCTCTACTAAGAAGAACAGGTGCCTTCCGGACAAGACAGCATCCCACTGAACTAATCAGCCGTCCTGAACATGAGAACCGCTTTCCATGTTAAGACAATTGCTTCTCAAGACAAGACGCGTGTCCCTCTAGACAAGACAACCACCCATCTGGACCCACATGGCATCCTGCTGGACAAGACAGGCAGGGGCGCAGCCACGATTGACCAAACGGGTATGGGCGTTCGAAACAAAACATACAGAAGCAGACAGCTTTCGGCGCGTCTATAAGCGCGCCGAAGATTTAGTTTTTATGTGTTGAAAATCTCGCAATTGTATATTTCATCTAGTGCATTTTTGGTCGCCAGGCCGTGGGGAGACTGCGCCACCTTAGCTGCGCTTCTGAAGATAGGTGTCCCCATTGTAGTAGCGGGGGTACCGTTTTTCTGCGATCAAAGGCGCACACAAGGGGACAAGATTCGTGTGCCACACCTCCCCCATAACATGGGAATGTGTCCATCCGAGAGAGAGGGGGAGGACTTTTTTTAATCCCTCAAAGGACGATTTTCTCCAATTCGAGAACTAATCCGCCAAGCTCATCGACAGTGATTTCGAGCAAACGACTGATTATCCATCTAAGCTCATCAAAGTGCTCCCGTCGCAAGGCGAATCCATCCTTACCCCAGGGTAGTGAGATGCTCGGTTAGAATTTGGAAGTTAGAATCTTGCTGCGTTCGACAACGCCAATTTCTTGTTTTTATCCTGACGGTTTGTGCGGGGATTTTACAGGGCGCCGCCATTACTGATGCACGTAAAGGTCCGATAAACTGAACAACTGAGATTATTTTTATTCTGGATATGGTGAACCATGTGTTACTTTGCTTGCTGAGTTCTTTGGAAATTCTTCCGACTATAAAGGTGAGGAAATCGATCAAATGTACAGAAGGATTTGTCAAAGTAAAGAAGTGAATGGTGAAAATACCTGTGATTATGTGGAATCAGTGGTAGTACCACTGCATGAGGCGGATGCCATTAAGCAGCATCAGCTCAGCAACCTTTTCGGACCATCATTAGTGAAACAAGGTAGCATTTCACCCCATCAAGTTCTGGTTTTTCTGTGGGCCCTCGCTAAAAGGGCCCACAGAGGATTCATATAAGAGAAGTAGCCAACCGGCTTAACGTAGCCAAGTCAACTGCTTGGGTGTTTTTCATGGTGTTCTGCACTATAATGCAATCTTAGCAGCCAAAAATACACTAGATCATACGAAAAAAATCAGATTTTCATCACGCCAAACCCGAAATTTTGCATGCGCTTCGCGCGCCAGAAGCTTTCTCTGTTTCAGCACATTTGTTTGGATCCCCATTTAGGCCAATCCGGCTGCGTCTCTGGATAACACCCACATCGCTATCTCCATGATGCCCTCAGACAATGGCATTGGGTACATACACCGGAAGGGCTATATATCAGTCATGCTGCTGGGAGTGTGTGATGCACATATCAGGTTCATCTGGGTGAATATCGGTTGACCTGGCTCTGCTCATGATGCACGAGTGTACATAGGTGAGTTTCTGCTATTGATGGAAGTAAGGAGTGAAAACCTGCTACCAAACCATGTACTGGGTGACGCTGTCTCCCTTTTTCTAAAGGGATGATTATCCCATCAACCCAGCCCAACGTTAATACCCAGCCAATCATATAAATACATTATCGCGCCTTTTCCGTAAATGTACCTATTTAGTGCGTCAGATCTGCTTCACGGTCATTCTTAGTGTGATGAGCCAGTCCTAGAGATTCTAAGTCACGTGACATAGAATTCGTCGATTCTGAGAGTTTAAATGAGGTCGCGAAAGGCACTTTCGGTCAAAATATATGTCAAATGACTTAGAATCGAACATCCTTACCTAGCCTAAGCACAACCTAATACTCGTTCAGTCACTTCTCAACTTCTTCTTTTTTTAGATAAGCAACGGGGACAGACCCTGGGTATCGGAGGTGTTGTGACCGTGGGTCTTTCCCTTACATCCAATTTGTGTAGAGTTCATGGCTACGGCGAAGATTGTGTTAGGTGGGATATGAGTCGTTTGCTGTTGTGCTTCCCACCGACGAGCATGCTTGTTTCCAGGCTCAGTGATGCAGCATCGGAACTGACGCCTCACCACTTTGTTGCCCAGGCACGACAGTTGCTTTAAGTAACTGTATGACTATCTCTGACAGTGAGGAGGTAGTGGGCGGTGCCTTTTTTCTCGATTTTTTTTTGCACTCGACACCCAGGATGCAGCTCAAAGTTTGCATTGGTACAGCTCCCAGTGCACTCTTCATCGGCTAGCACCATGCACTAGCGATTCATATGAGAGTGCTTGCGTGGCCTAGCTCCGTAATATAAAACACGGCCGCAGTGGCAGTGTTCCAGTCTGTGTTGATTCCTTACATCCGGTGGATGTGTTCAGAACTGGAGAAGGAAACTTCTCCGATGGTTGCGCTGGGAAATATAAAAACAACCGCAACTTTGCAGGTCTTTGTAGCCACAAGAGCGATTGGGGTATCAGATGTCTGTAGCTTTTGTTTTGGCAACCGTGCACGCAAAAAATGCGCGTCGTGGCATTAGCAAGTCGGCTAAGCGTACGCCATGTCGTGTAAGCCTTCAATGGCCACTAGATGGGTAAATCGTGGCCCTTCAACATTCCTGGAAAACTGAGTCGTGCCTCAGCACACGAAGAGTCATCTTTCTTTGTCTCAGCGTCCGAAATGTGCAGTGTGACCGAAAAATCTGCAGCTCTGTCACGTGAATCACATATCGTGAATAGCATAAAGAACCTTGAACGCTTTGTGCCGTTGTAGGGAAAGAGAGCTAGTCGATATAATGATATATGTGCAGATGTAGATCACTGTGCACGAAGCTGTTTCATTTGACGCAAAGCTTGATTTCAAGGTTAGGTCAATGCGCATACCTATGTGATCTCTGCGACTTCACATGATCGGTTTTAGCATGGTCGTGCTCTCGGAACAAAGGGTTTCAATGGCACACGTTCAAATACATTCTGCAATGTACATACAACATTCCTTTTAAGGTCAGGTTACTGACCGATGTGCAACATCTGTGATCTCTGATGTACATATATTTGCGAACATTTTGGTCTTAATAATATCGCCTTGACAATATCATCCTCGTGTTCTAAGAGCGAACATCTTTGAAACAACGCACATATCGGCCATGTTCATAGTCACGCACATTAACACTATCTAAGGTGAAATCAAGGGATGAAAATTCACCTCAGTGACCATGAACATAATGTGTAAATATTTGACTGGCGTTGAAAACTCATAAAACTACTTAAAAATGTCCCGGCATGCCCTTCAGAATGTCTGGCTGGAGCTTCCTCTTCTCAACGACTATTTTGCACGAAACCGAATGGACCCTCTCAGGTCCCAGTGCGATTTTTGAGTCCCCGTCGCGATTTTTAATGACCCAGCATTATTCTTGCGAGGTACCGGTGCACTGTTTCCGATACCGGATGTGATTTTTTTGGCCCATTACCTCCCATGGATGAGATGCACCTATTCCTCCACATTCAATACATCACTGCCTAAAAGATGACTGTCCGAGATTGGGTCTAGAAGATGATTTTGACCATCCTCATTTAGGTCAATTAAACTACTGCCCTTAATCCGTCGCACTTGCCAGGGCACCCTTTTTTTGGTTCACTTCCCGCTGCCACCAGTATGATTTATCACGTCTTGCTTGACGCTGTATATTTGATTTGGTAGCATATTCGACTTCTTAAACAACCGGGTGGCTTGAACTGAGAATACCGAATTTGCTGCCAGTTCCTAGCTGCCAATGCTGGCAGAATTTAAAAAAATGACGCTAACTTTGATAAAACAAGGAAACAATTTATGCACCTGAAATAAACGAATGCCACTAGCGGACTTGCACAAACCAAGCTGCAGGGAACTGCAAAGAAGTGTGTAGGCACTGTTGAAAACTTCATTTGCATTTGTAATTGTATTTACTACAGACACATCCACAGGCTGCGGTGGCTATTATCGTACCCATCGAAATGAGTGAAATAAACAGGAATGTGAATATGATGGGCGATAGGATATGGGAAGGATATAAGGCTGGGTGTTCGGACTGGATAAGGTAAGGATACTGCAGCTTGGGGCGTGTCAGCCAGTTTCGGCGCCTCGCTCAACAAGCACCAGGTAGGAGGGTACAGGGATAAAGAACAAGCAAACCAATAAATGCAATCCAATGGAGACAGGATGACCTTGTGAGCTTGAAAGTCGTTTCCTGATGAGTGGTTCTTGGACTCCATGCAATTGAACGAAGATGCACTGCACAAATATACACTTTGCATACCCACATCACGATGTCGCTGGTTTGTCGTTTGTGCAGCATGCATTTAGGGAATCTTTGATCGAACTCACGGAGCCTATCACCACGGGAACCACTAGTACGGAAGTGGATCCCTCCTGAAGCCTCCTCGACTACCCGCTCTCAAGCTCAAGGGGCATCAAGACCATCTCCTCCCGACCCACCCGAAATCCAGCCATGGAGTGTGTATGCGCAAGCGCATGCGTAGATATGCGTGCGTATGTACACACCCATACACACACGCCCACACACGTAAACTGTCCCCTCTCTCTCTCTCTCTCTCTCTCTCTCTCTCTCTCACACACACACACACACACACACACACACACACACACACACACACACACACACGCACACACACACACGCGAACACGCCCCTCACACACACTTCACACTGATGCGACTTCCCTTGCTGATCTTTGGTCGCCACCTACGGCGGCGTCTGTTGAACGTGCCGCCCGTGCCGGACTGACTTGTGGCTCGCCCTGCTGTATTATATTTTTATGACCACTGGTTTAACTTTTGTGATTATGGCCTTGTGTGCTGTGTTGTTTGATCTAATTAACGAGGCGTCGTAATAATCACAATTCCATTGTGGATTACCTCAATACAAGTGTGTCTGTCTGTCTGTCTGTCACACACACACACACACACACACACACACACACACACACACACACACACACACACACACACACATACATACACCCTCATACTCGCACGCGCTCACACACACGCACACGCACCTGAATATGTGGTGCAGCATCACTCCTCCGCGGGAGGCACGGAGAAACGGAAAGTGAAACCTCCCGATTTCCCCAGCATCCCTGGTGCATTGTGTGGCCGCGTAGTGGCCGCCAGCTGCCTGCCCCTTCACGCGGTCCGTGTTGGGGTAGGCCGCAGATTGGGCCGCTTGACAGCTCTAACCAACCCGCCGCTCGGTCACTACTCTCACCGTGAGACAACACTGGCGACTGGCGCAGCCATGGCACCTCCACCGTCACCACTCTCACCGTGAGACAACACCGGCGACTGGCGCAGCCATGGCACCTCCACCGTCACCACTCTCACCGTGAGACAACACTGGCGACTGGCGCAGCCATGGCACCTCCACCGTCACCACTCTCACCGTGAGACAACACTGGCGACTGGCGCAGCCATGGCACCTCCACCGTCACCACTCTCACCGTGAGACAACACTGGCGACTGGCGCAGCCATGGCACCTCCACCGTCACCACTCTCACCGTGAGACGACAGCACTGGCGACTGGCGCAGCCATGGCACCTCCACCGTCACCACTCTCACCGTGAGACAACACCGGCGACTGGCGCAGCCATGGCACCTCCACCGTCACCACTCTCACCGTGAGACGACAGCACTGGCGACAGGCGACAGGCGCAGCCATGGCACCTCCACCGTCACCACTCTCACCGTGAGACGACAACACTGGCGACTGGCGCAGCCATGGCACCTCCACCGTCACCACTCTCACCGTGAGACGACAGCACTGGCGACAGGCGCAGCCATGGCACCTCCACCGTCACCACTCACCGTGAGACGACAGCGCTGGCGACTGGCGCAGCCATGGCACCTCCACCGTCACCACTCTCACCGTGAGACGACAGCACTGGCGACAGGCGACAGGCGCAGCCATGGCACCTCCACCGTCACCACTCTCACCGTGAGACAACACTGGCGACTGGCGCAGCCATGGCACCTCCACCGTCACCACTCTCACCGTGAGACGACAGCGCTGGCGACTGGCGCAGCCGCACATGACACTTCCACCGTCACCACTCTCACCGTGAGACAACACTGGCGACTGGCGCAGCCATGGCACCTCCACCGTCACCACTCTCACCGTGAGACGACAGCGCTGGCGACTGGCGCAGCCATGGCACCTCCACCGTCACCACTCTCACCGTGAGACGACAGTGCTGGCGACTGGCGCAGCCATGGCACCTCCACTGCGAGTGATGTAGTTCACGAGGCGTCTACAACATAGCCATAGCCTTATGCGGAGAAGCAATCAAATCTCGGTTTTTGCAGCGCCTAGCTAGCGTAGAGATCTAACAATATCATTCGCGTGAGACACACAGTGTCATGCCCAAAGGGGAGCAAAAACGGAAAATGTTTCTCCCCAGAGAGATAGTGAACCCCAAGAATCGCGTCGCGGTTAGAAAGAATTACAACGAGCGCCCCGAAAAAAATCTTACTCTGGTCCCCAAAAAAAAACTTGCGTCGTGCACCGAAGAGCTTGGGTTGGGCCTACAAATATGGGGTCGGGAGCCTGGAATAAATGCAGCGACGTCCAGAAAACTCCGGGGCTCCAAACAATTGCCTACCTCTATGGATATTTGGCGCCCCTCTGGCTGGAAAAGGGCCCCAAAAACGCTCGAGTGCACTATCATGTTGATTTGTGTTCAGCCAGTGATACCCATTTAATCAGGATACCCATTTACTCCAGTGATATCCATTTACTCCAGCATTCCTGTGCATATATTGACACCTCCACTACCCTCCAAACTCCTGGCAACATCCGTGGACCAGCATCTCAACCTCGGTGGCACATAATTCTGAAAGCAACCCTGCATCGACACTACCACCATCTCCCAATCGGGACAAACTCATAGATACTTCCAAATTGGCGCCGCATGATTTGTGACAAAAGCTGTGGCTCTGAAATACCAGAATCTACCCTGAATTGGCCTTGTCATCTGTCTCTTTCTCTCTCTCTTTCTCTCTCTCTCTCTCTTTCTCTCTCTCTCTCTCTCTTTCTCTCTCTCTCTCTCTCTCTCTCTCTCTCTCTCTCTCTCTCTCTCTCTCTCTCTCTCTCTCTCTCTCTCTCTCTCTCTCTCTCTCTCTCTCTCTCTCTCTCTTTCTTTCTCTCTCTCTCGCTCTTACAAAATATTCCCGGCGATGCTCCATAAGTCGGTTCCTCTGCCACGTACATAACCTTGAGGTTTCTCTGGGACATCGATAATTTGCTTGGATCCACCGCTCCCCCCTCTGTCTTAACAAACTTACCTGGAGACTTCCCACATCAGCATCTCCACCACCCCTAGAAAGGTCCTCATGAAGAAAGGACACCCGAATCGCCACCTCATCCTTGCAGACACATAATCTTGGAAGCGACCTTTATCGGCACCTCCATTACACCGTCCAAACAGATCTGTGGTGATGGCTGATCTTTGATTGGCACCTTTATCATCCGTATCCCCCTCCCCTCCCTGTTCGAAGATAAATTTCCCTTGTCTTCATTCCATAGGCACCTGCATAGTCTGCCCTGGTGCACACAGCTGTAGTAGCAAGTAATATACCTGTATCCGTGATGTCACCAGGGCCTTCGTGTGCTCATTCAAATACGTCTTCATGTACTCTCCGACTTGATCCAGGCTTGTGTAATAGCATTACCGGGAAGAGAACAGAAATCCGCTCAACGCATGTTTTGTCATACCCAGCCTTTTTTTCGCTACAGGGGAAACAAGTCAGCGGGGGAAATCCATACGTTCCCTATGCGTTGAACATGCCAGCATGCACCTTACTCGGATGGACCATACCTTTCCTAGAATATTCCATGGAATATCAAACCTTCACCATTCACAGGCACTCCATGGATATGATTTGTGCCAACTTAAATAATATCGCCGATATTAAGACGTATCAGCTTGAAATAACGATTAGAATTTAGACTTCAGCCGGAAGATGAGACACCAGTTAACCATGACTCATTTTCTTGTGCACCTTGTCGCTTGTAAGGTCACTCTCCACCTAGCGTATATTCATCATCGGTTGACACGTTTCATGTTTGGTGCAGAGGACGTGCAGCAGTATTGGGAATGTGTCAGCAGGACATGGCGCCACTGCAGCAGCAGTAGCAATGCGTAGACAGGACATGGCTCCGCTGTAGCAGTGAGAATGTGTC
This sequence comes from Imbricaverruca yamaguchii, assembly GCA_034440575.1. NCBI lineage: Eukaryota > Metazoa > Arthropoda > Thecostraca > Neoverrucidae > Imbricaverruca > Imbricaverruca yamaguchii. Next base: position 1,702,788 of record JAOTOL010001571.1, read on the forward strand.
AACAGAGCATGGCGCCACTGCAGCAATAGTGACAATGTCCCAACAGGACATGGTGCCGTTGTAACAGCAGTGGCAATGTCTCAACAGGACATGGCACCACTGCAGCAGGAATGTCTCAACAGGACATGGCACCACTGCAGCAGGAATGTCTCAACAGGGCATGGCACCGCTGCAGCAGCGGCAACGCGTCAACAGGACAGTGCGCCGCGTTACGACCCTGTGTCAGCGACGGTCGAGAGTCGCGCCTGACTGGGCCGGCGCGAGAAAGCGACGCCGCCCGGCCGGTCGCTGCGCCACTGCTCGTCGACGGCCATTACCAGATCAAATCGACCCAGTAACTCATTGCGACCGGGCTGAGGGGCGGAAGAGAATGCGAGAGAAGACGGGGAGAAAGTGTTTTTGGTGCGCCTGCGTCGGCAGTGGTCAGACTGTGTGGTGCCGTGCATGTGCGTATAGCCGCAGGGGCTCTCGGCGTTAGGCTCGGCGTGTGACGAGATGGCTGATGCAAGCCTGGGTTGGCAAGCTTATGCCACCGTGCACTAAGCTGCTTAAAGCAAGGCTAAATATGGCCACTGTGATTGGGATGAAGGCTATTTTAGCTACCTCATGGCTTAAACCTCAAGAAACCAGGCATTGAAGGTGTGGGCTTCGCTACCGGAGATGCCAACGCGGCTGATAGATGCCAATGCATTTATAATTTATCATTGCACATATGGGGGTTGCATAGAATGGCCGGAACTTAAAATCCTGTCACCAAACGAAAAAAGATCGCTGTGCCAGTCAAGGGTGGATCCAGGAATTTCTGTCAAGAATGCCTGGATTTGACCAGAATCGCCCCCCCCCCTGGTTGAGAGAATTTCGACGGAGTGTACTCGAGTGCCCCTGCCTTTTTCCGGTCAGAGAGGCTCCGCTGAACATCCTCTGAACCGCTGAACATGGCTCTGAACATCCACAAAATCAAACCAAGGATCATTGATCATACTTACGGAATTGGCGTACATGCAAAATCCTCCCTCATGTTCCTGCTTTGTTTTTAATCTGACTAAAGCCAGTCCAATTGATGGCTGGATTGCCCTTACGGATTCGGGCCAGTCTTAAACAGAGCTTGTTTCGTGGTCTCTAAGCACACCACTCGATTGGAGGATTCCTATTCCACGGATGTGTCCCCGCCGCGAGTGTGGCGTGCAGCTGATGTTCCGGCACCGCTGCTGGCGGCCGCAGCCTGCACCATGGCAGGTCATCTGGTCCCCACGACCTGGGGTCAACTACTAGTGCGTGAAGCAAATGGAACCTTTCCTTGTTTAGTCAGGGAAGACCGGGTCAGCTATGTTCATTTGAGAGCGCCCGGTCGTCCCCACACATGGGTGTACGACATATTGAAGTTGGTAGGGCGTCCGTCCTACTGACTTTGCGACTGCCCAACCAACGTCTAGAATCATTATCGTCATGCTTATGTAGTGAAATAGAAGTTGGTAATGCCGGTTGCGTCAAAAGTCGGCTGGCGCATTACCAACTCGAAAGTCATTCTTATACAAATTATTCTAATGTTTACAAGGTTCCCAACCAATAATTTGGGAACCTATCAATGAGTAACCGAGCATTTTCTTGTCTCTCTAAATAAAATACGTGCATACACTTACCCGTCAGCAACTGACAAGCTATTCGTTGAAGCTACCATAATAATAACAAAACTTGTCGGTACCATGCGAATATGGCTTTATCCCTTTGAATCGAAAGAACGTAGAGTATACTCGTAATGAAAAGCTGTCGGCTGCAAACCATCCTCAGTTCAAATATCACCTTTACATTTCTGTTTCAAGTGAAAAATAGCGCTCGCATATGAAGCAGAATATATTCTCAGACAATTCGGTGTACTTCCTATTTCACATTCATGCATATGTAGCCAAAACCGTGTACAAGGGATACAGAAAAAGTCCGCAGCCAATGGATTGCTTTCCACTTGACGATGACAACTGGTGTCGATACGATACATTTTGACGTGGGCAATCTTGTCCTCTTTTTCTACGTTAGTATCGTGACAAGCGCAAAATTGCTCCATGACAGAATATCAGATTTCCGATCAAAAGTGTGTGACTGATGAGGCGAAGACTTTTCCGTCACATACCTTCCGTCGACTGCGTTAAAACCCATGCAATGGCAAACTCACGACTCCTCATCCCACCTCATCGCAGTCCCCCACACTGCACAAAATCACACACAACACCGTGATATACGACCACGCTTCCTCGAGGGTACTTCGGTCATTTGCTTGCTTAAAAAAAAGGTTAGTCGATTTAATTTACTTCATGGGCCAAGAGCTGGTCATGGTACATACCATGAGAGGTATTCACATGACAAATATTCATAGATTCATCCATTGTTTCATCAGTGCTGTCGCACTTAGTGCAAAGAAATTATGTTCTGAATTTAGAATTGAGGAAATATTAATTTTGAGTGTTAATGAGTTCTTTAATCATACGTTATCGTTGAGGGTCATCAGGTTTCTGTTGGTTGACATCTGCAGGGTGTCCATTGAGCCGACAGGGAATCGGTTGCTTGTTTTTGCAATATGCATGCGCTTTCATTCATCCTTTTCTGAGTATCATGCATTTAAACTTGCACACGATGTATCTTCGGATACCTAATTCGCAATGATATGTGTGCCAAATTTCTCTGCCGGAGGACACCGTCGAGGTTAGCGGTGATCTAAGCAATTCGTTCTGAACGGTAAAACTATTTACTGAAAAAGCTTTCAGCGGTGCCGTTGATTCACTTAACATGCCATTAACCCGCTTTGCAAGTGTTTTGTTCATGTAGGGAGGTTGATATACATGACATCATTACAGACGTTTTTGCGATTGCTGTATCTTGCATGTCTGTTAGTTCCCAATTTAGGCGCATGTCTGTTAAGCACATACATTTTCGAAGATCGGCTAACGGTACATACCGAATTTCAGTTTTCAATAAACGACTGTTTGACAAACTTCAAGCTCCCATATCTTACGGGCTTGTCTGAAAAGACCTCAATTTCGCAGATGAGCTGCGATCTTAGTCTTCATTTATTGATTCTCATGAATGGGTGGACTCAAAGTGTAGTACAATTTGTGCGGTCGTCGGTTTTATAAATACCTCCGTGGTGTAGTATCCTGATGGGTGTATCGTGATAAAAGTCCCAAGGAATGATAGTGAGTGTGCTCCCTAGTAAAGCTAATTGACTGATTGCATGCGTTAATATCGTTGAAAAAGTTTGTCGGTGTATCGACGTCATGCATCCTCCAAGCTCCGACAATATGGTCAACGTTTCTCAGGCATAGCGCTGGTGCACACTCCGTCTTCGACAACAGTCGACATTGCCCACACGGTGGCAGGCTGGTAAACTTCAACAACAGCAACAACATCCTCGACATAAATCTCGTGTTTAGAATATGCATGGGGGCAATGTTTACGGCTGAAGCCACCCTGATTCCATTGCAATGGAATCGTGGCACTGCACTGCCACGCCGGATATTTGTTTATAGAAGTCGGATCCAAAACCGGCAAAGTTATTAATTAGCACATAGGTTAGAAAAAAGCTCAAATGTCTGTCTTGGTGAAATGCCGCAGAGGCCCATATTTTTTTTAGCAAGTCTGAATCATCTTCATCACTACATCAGTACCCTCATGAATCGGAAAGATCCCGCCGTATAAGCTGTGCACGTCAGGGGACAGCACTATGCTTTACTGTAGCAAACTAGTAGGGTAGTTCCCTTATGTGTGAAGCATATGCTTCTATGTTAGATAAATGAGCTGGGATACAGGACAAAAGCTGTGTGAAAGGAATAAAGAGGAATCAAGATAATTTGTCTAATGGAGCCTTACAGTCAGATGGAATAGGATTTAGTGGGCTTGCTCACTTCTGGGTTCTTGGCAGCTGCTAATACTAAGCAGGCCGATAATGTTGTGGTGAATCTAACGGAATTTTAGTCAACCCGATCTTTGTTCATCAGCGTGGCTTTAGTGCATCATTTAATACATTCTTCGAATTTATTCGTAGGAGCTGTCTTCGCTGTTTCATCTTTGTCTGCAATCATACTTGCTTTTTGCACGTAGTAGTCTTTGTTCATAAGAACGAGGCGCTTGCATTGCTCGGATTGTTTGATTATATTATCTTGATTCATATTTGGCTCCATCCAATATTGTCTTTGTGTCGGTTTTGTGCTTCGAATACATGTTCCCTTCATGTTACAGCACAGTGCGACGATTCTTGATTTAATAAATTACAGTTTCTTCTGTTCCTTTGGATATTTCCGGAAGTTGGTGAACAGTGGAACGTGGGAAGATCGGGAATGGCATACTCAGGGGTGTATAATCCTATCCAGTTGGGAGGGCTCCAGCCTCCTCAACTTGCAACTCAGCCCCCTCCCAACTTGACAGCCAGCCCCCTCAACTTTGTAAGTCAAACCCATGACAAATTCAAGCAATGCTACATAAATGTCGAGCACGACATGCTACTCGTGTTTAACCTAGATAAGTGTAAGATTGCCCAAATTAATGAGTGGTGGCGACATTCTCGCGGTTCTTCTAAGTATGCCTTAGCATTGATGGTGAAAGCCTTCCTTCATAAATTGAAATAGCACGAGGCATTTTCTTTTGATTTTCTGAAATTGAAAATCACACTGCTCATGTAGCATTGATCGCAATGTGGAGTTTGCAAGGATGATTGCATGATTGCATTTTTTTTCGTACTGTTTTTAATCCATTTCCATCGACGGTAATTCGAAGCAACATATATAAATATCATGAAAGCAATAATGAAATTGAGCACAATGCGAAGCAAAAGGAAAAAGTTTTGTCGACACTAAGTGAATTCTACATATTCGGAAGTAATTTTTGATGAACCATGTCCTGATTAATTTTCCCCGGATAGACGAGGCTCATGGAAAACTTGGAAAAGGAAATTAATATTTATGAACTTCACGTTATGTTTTTCACGATAGAAAAATAAAGTGGCCTAAATCCTGGAAGAAATGGGCATTTGGTTGATCAATCAAGGGCTGAGCCCCCAACTAATCTTGAGATCCTACACCCCTAGGCAGATTTGCAGTCACTGAACAGCCATATTTGTATATTTCTTGATCTCCAGAAGCAGGGAGGTCTCCGGAAGCACGGAGGGGCTCCAGGAACCAGCTGAGTTGTGCCTTTCTTTAACTCAAAGTGCTCCTCCCACCTTAGCCGTAGAATGTGCGCCCAATTTTCTCTTCAACCATATTCGCTGCTGACGCTTTCCCCGTCATTTTAACGCTGACGCCGTCTTGACATTGCGAATTTCGCTTTCTTATTAATAAAGGTAGAATATTGGATCTGGGCTGGTGATTACAGAGGTTCACGAGGTGTAGAACTGGGCTAATAGAAAGAGTGGAAGCAGACTTGCCACCCGAAGGTCGTGTTTCCGATGGTCTGGCCACTCAACGGGATACCGAGTCCGCAGTGGTGAATGGGGCCGTGGGTTGAATGGCAGAAAAGTGGCATGCTGTGTGCTTGTACCACCGGACTCAGACTCCCCTAGGCGTATCGGTGCCGAACCAAGGGAAGCGTGAACAAAATAGGCATCTTTTAATAACTGTGAGAGCAGGTGGTGGCAGGGCGTCATATTTTGACCGACGACCATATATGAATGCTTGCGAGTACGTTCTCTAATCGCTTAAATATTGTCCAGGTCCCGCAGCTTTGACATATCACACATGACACATGCATGCATATGCGACACGTGGTGACACATGATGAAACATGCGTCCATATGCGACAGGTAGTAACACATGCGTGCGTATGCAAACATGGTGACATATGTACATACATGATGACACATGATAACACATGCGAGGGTCAGTGTAGGTGTAGGGACCCCTGTCACGTGAGCAGTTCACTCATCCTTTCTTAATGCCATGCCGCGTAATTAGCCCTGGCCCAGTTTCGGTAAGTCATACAAATATACAGTAAATGGTCACCACACATGCACAGTAAGAAACACATTAGTGCGCTGACATGCCCCACCAAGGCAACGTTCATTTGCAGGTAGTTGAAGGAAGTGCGCTGTTTTGTTGGATGATTGATTGTAGTTTTCATGTTAGCACAATTTTTTACTTGGGATATAAATGTCAGGATCATATTGGAACCGAAGATGCTATGCAGCTGAGAACTTTTCATTGCTCCTGAAATATTTTAGATCCCAAAGCTTAGCAATATATTGGCTTGTTGCCGACCTATTTTGGAAATACTATGGTAATGTCTTGACTAATTATCATGAAGCTTATCTTGGTGTATCTGTATCAGATCCAATTAAGGCCAGTGTAAGGTGCTGTCATACAATGAACGGCATAAGCGGGCCTACCTTTCACAAATCACGCAAAATAATTTTAGGCTATGAAAGTATGATATATTGCTCTAGAATGGTAACCATATCTTGCATTTTAAATTCGCAATTATTTTGAAATTAAACTGGCCGTTTTTCAGCATTCGTCCAGACACACTCCTGAACTTTTGAGAAGCGTCTGAGAACAACGCGTTCCACCATGTATGCAGTAGTACCTGCAGGTACCATTGCTTCATAGGTAATACTATTGCTGCAATTCACCATTAATGGTGCATCTTTGATGGGCAATGATATGAACGTCATCTAAATAGGCGAAATATGGATGGACAATTTTTGTCTGTTCCACCATGAAAACATATTGCATGTGCTTGCGCGAATCTCAAGAGCAGAAATTAATGCTTAAAAGTGGCCAAACAATTATCACACTGAAGATTTTTATGTGTTCCCCACTAATTCATGCACACGGAGCTACCTTAATATGCTGCTCCTACCTGGTGACATTGAAGTTAGATGCTGCAAATGCAATAAAGGCTCGGATTGCTCCAGCGTTAGCTAGTTCCTGTTACATGTCCTAACCAGGCGCGGTGGAACGCCTCGCGGCTCGAGACGTTCTACTGGGCGGGGGCGATGTACCTTCGCAAGTTCGGCAATGCGGTTGTGGCATCTGAAAAACATCTTGTCTATACAATATCAATGACCAATGCACAGGGTTGGAAGAAGCAAAATCACTTCATGCCGGGACAGGAACGACCAAGCGAGCCGTCACGGCGATATCAGAGAATTGAGCTAATGTTGGGACAAGGATCAAATACTGGTGACGAGTCTGCCAGCTTACAATTGGGAAATTGGGAAGACCTTATTGGGCCAACTTAAATATTGGTTTTGTAGCATCGAGGCGCATAACCATGATATGTGATGTTACTCAGAACGAGAGACACCTGTGATACAGGTGTGTTACCCAAGGCAAAATTGGCGATAACGAAGCAGAGGTGCCACAAAGGTTCGGTCGTGATAATACACTGGTGCATCAGGCACTTGGGTAGAACATTCCGCAGCTGCATGTCTAGTCAGGAGGTAATGCCAGTGTAGCCCCTTGGTGCGAGGGTAGGCGTAGGATCTGGGAAACCACCAGAGAGAAAAGGTAGCATGGTAATGATAATTTGTTTATTTTATTTTTCCTATAAATACCGGTCAGTTTTTGCTCATGTGAGGTTGCACGGATGCGAATATGACCAGTGTTCACAGGAAACCAATAGGTCGCGTGAGTCTTCGTGGCTGCGATTAATTTATTTTCACTGTGTCGTCGGTTCTTAGGAATTATATAACGTATCAGAATTCAACATTCAGCGGTGGAATCTGAACCCACGCCGATTCCTTGGCTTCAAACTAGCCAGCATTACCTTTCCTTCAATACCTAACTACTGCCGCGGTGTACCTCTCCTCTATTACCTGCCATTGCCATGGTATCATTTCTCCCTGGCGGCTTTCGCAGATCCTACGCCCACCCACGCACCTAGGCGCTGCACCAGCACCCGGAGAACGCCGGCGCCTGTCCCCTGACCTCATGCCACCGTTCGCCACTGATAGTCCGGACCGCAGACATTTGCTTTATAACTGATACATTTCCTGACCATGTTCAACGTACGATGTTTATTCCAGTTTCCAAATCAGGTGACCAACAAAGTTGGAATGACTGCCTTTCGATATCGTGACTATGAATGTATGAAAGTAAATAAATGCCGTCTACATATCATGTTGTCTATGCACATACATGTTGTCTATTCATCCAATAACTTCTTGAATTCACCATTTTCCTTCAATGCATGGTAACTACCTACGGCACATGCATCTTATCCTCATGACAATTATGAAACACTTTGAATACGGACCCGAACTCAACTAGATATATTTTATCTTATTGGCATCAAAGGATTACTTCTCCACATTCTTAATTCATACCTTTAAGAATAAACATGTGTTTGAGATGGCTAAAGTGAGAAGGCAGACTGGAAAAACACACTTCCTTTCCTCTTGGCACATTTCCTCGGGCGCCTTCAACGTAAAAATTCGTTGAATTGAGGGTGGCTGGGGGGAACTCAAGCATACAGAAGAGACGCCTGCTCGTCTGAAAAGGACTAAATTTCCACAGATTTTGCTTGTTTGTCTGATACACACACACACACACACACACACACACGCACACACACACGCACACACACACACACACACACACACACACACACACACACACACACACACACACACACACACACATACACACACGCACACACACACGCACACACAAACGCACACACACACACACACACACACACACACACACACACACACACACCACACACACACACACACACACACACACACACACACACACACACACACACACACACACACACACACACACACACACACACACACACCCCCAATATATATATATATATATATATATATTCCCTGATCAAACAATTTGATCAGGGAAATCAGGTTGATGTAGCATATCTTGACTTTAGTAATGTCTTTGACAAGGTACCCCATAAACGGTTAATGATACAGATTCAGTCCCATGGTATTGCAGGTAGCATCTTAAAATGGATAGAGTTGTGACTTTCAGATAGACAGCAAAGAGTGATGCTAAATGGTACAAAGTCATCATGGCAAAACGTTCTTAGAGGAGTCCCCCAGGGGTCAGTGCTGGGGCCACTACTGTTCATTATATTTGTAAATAACATTGAAAGTGGCCTAAGCAGTAAAGTTTTGAAATTTGCGGATGATTTGACGGTCTTTAGGGCAATAACAGGTCAAGATGAGCATATCTCGCTGCAAAAAGACTTAGACGAGCTTGTGAAGTGGTCCGAAGAATGGCAAATGAAATTTAATTTTGATAAGTGCAAAATCATGCATGTAGATACGCAGCATATGAAGGCTCCATGCTTGATGGATGGCCAAGTGCTATCAGTGACTCAACAGGAGAAGGATTTAGGTGTTATTCTAATCACAAAATTGGGGGCATCAGAACAGACCAAGGAAGCCAAGAAGAAGGCACTGAGAATGCTCGGGGCAATACATAGGAATGTATCATACAGAAGTGAGGAAGTCGTCAGGAAGCTTTACTGTGCATATGTCAGGCCACATTTGGAATACTGCATCCAAGCTTGGTCTCCTAGCTGTGGAAAAGATTGTTGGCTTTTAGAGAGAGTACAAAAAGGGCTGCAAAAATGGTTAATGGCATAAGCAACCTGGCATATGAGGAAAGATTGAAGAAATTTAATATGTTTTCACTTAGATATAGAAGGCTGAGAGGAAATATCATCGAGGTCTTAAAATTTGTCCTTGGTCTGGAGAGGGGATATCTTGGGAAATGTTTGATTTGAACAGAAATGATGAAATTAAGGGTCATAAATTAAAAATTAAAGTTAACTACAGCAGAACAAGGTTAAGGCAGACTTTCTTCACCAACAGGGTAGTAGAACACTGGAACCAGCTGCCAGAAAACATTGTCAGTAGCAGCACCTTGAACATCTTTAAAAACAGCATAGACAATCATCATAAGAATAGAGGGCTTGCTTTTCAGTATTACAGGGAGGGCTGATTGACATATTTGGTGGGCAACTGGTTCAGTGTACAGAGTGCAACCAAGAAGGGCTCTTGTGGCTCATAGTTGCACTAATCTTTTATGTCTTTATGTGTTTATGTCTTTTATATGTGTGTGTGCGTGTGTGTGTGTGTGCATGTATGTGTGTGTGTTTGTGTGTGTGTGCATGTATATGTAAATGCATGCCTCTGCGTGTGTTATGATTGTGATCTCACCCAATTTGTCATTCCTCGTGATGTTATTACGCTTTTGTTCAACTTCAAGCGCTTATCAAACGCTGGAAGCTGAACAAAAGAAAACATGGGTCTGCACTGGAAGATAGTGAGCGTTGCTAACGGTAAGAACAATACGCCATTTACAAAAAAATAATGTCTGTGACTGGAAACAATACTTTTCCGGAAGCTTGCAAAACATTTAACTTGGATGTCAATAATCTTCGCATATTCACTGTATTTTTCACGACACAAAGGTACAAAGAACGAGCAGAAAATCTCCATCATTTATTGATATCTTCAAACGACTCACACCAAATAGCAAGCAGTGTAATATATTCTGGAAGTATCCTACATCCTAGCAACATAAACTGCTTACGAGTTGCTATCATGTACAGATATCGTAGAGGAAAAATGCTCATGGAGAGGTGCGCTATTCCGGGATGATATATAACTCCACTCAACCGTCATACATCTTCAATAACAAATCAAGATCTCAGACAGCAGTTCATAGCAAATGAAAACATCATGATGCACCTAGTGAAGTTCGCATCGACTCCCATGGGTGGAGACCCTGGATGTGAGATGGGTGGGGGGTCAGTCAAGGTACTCCGTTCGTTGGCCCTCCCAGGATTCTCCTGGAAATCTCTTACTTTGCAAGAAATACAAATATAATCGGTATGCAACCAATGGGAGGGGCAGACAAAGCTCCAAGACCGATATGTGTTTCGTTTTCAGTTTGAAATTTGTGTGCCTGTGAGAGGGCAATTCATGCTGCTGGACCCTCTCAGGAATCTCCAGAGGTCTCCATCTATTTTATTGGGCATACGTCTGCTTTCGAAGAATACGTGTTCCATAAAATAAAACATAAAATACAACGAAACACAACGTGACCATCGCCTAACACAGAACCTAAGAGAATCGATCAAACAGAGTTGATACCTTCGGTACATGACAATCAGAATAAATACCGATGACAGTAGGTGGTAGTTGATACTTTCGACATAGCACATCTAGAATAATAAAAAAAAAACGACCACACTGGGCAGTAGTTGATGCCTTCGGTACGGAACAGATACAAGAAATACTGACGGCAGTAGGCATTCGAGACCAATTGCTACATTACCATTAAGGCTATGCGAAAGAACAACATTTTAAACTTAACGGTCCCCAACTAACAAGGTCATTGGAGATGAAAGCACGCGGCGTGTTGTATCTTGGTGATTCCGATCCAGTTGGCGCCGTTCAAAGCATCGTCTGAGACTCCTACTAAGGCGGAGCCTTGGTAGGAGTCTCAGAAAATATTACAGCTTCGCCCGTACAAGAGATTCGCCTGAGCTGGCTCAGTTTCGATTCCAACAACTCCAGTCTCAAACTGCCAGAACTCCGACCGAAACCCCGTCGGAGTGATCCGTCTGAAGCTCGAGCCGAAATAGTAGTCGGACGTTTAGCTTGACCAGGCCGCGTTCACTGGTGCAGAACTGTCCGTGGATCCATCCACGTCCTCGGCTTTCAGCTCCCGCTGACGGCAGGCGGTGGCTCTCTCAGATGTAGGAGGGCTCCGGCACGTACGGCTCGGGCACGTACGGCTCGGGCGCGTACGGCTCGGGCGCGTAGGGCTGGGGCGCGTAGGGCTCAGGCGCGTACGGCGCCGGACGTTTGTAGTCTCCGCCCTTGGGTCCGTGGTTGTACTCGAAGTAGTGTTCGCCCTGTCCGCCAGTCTTGTCGGCCCAGCTCACCTGCCCAAGTGAAAACAGCCGTCAACGGGAGCTCGTTTTTACCGCGGTAGCTGTTACGTCACCCCTGTTTATACCGTTCGTCCACCAAGCTCACGTCGTCATAGACATGAATCGCAACCAGCCTTCAAACAAGTTGGACTGAAACCCATTTCTCGCTCAATGCCCAGCCTCTGTAGACCTAATGTCCATTGGCCGAAGGTGACATGTGTTCCGGCGTGAGACGACTGGTCGGTTGGAATGCACGTCGCACGGAGCACACAGAATGTATCAGCTAGAATGAAGCTTGAACAAATTCGCACCCAGGATAATATTCATGTTCAATATGCAGTCCCCCTGACATTGGTGCCGTTCTCAGCAACAGAGTTCGAGAGGCTTCTAGTTAAGACAATGTGTATCATTCACACGTCATTAATAGACATGGAATGGGCACTCTATACCAGTGCAGCTAATGAGTGTAAACAAAATTAATGAATGGCAGGCTTCGATGTCGCTCGTTTCGAAAAGCGTGCTTTTCCGAAAAATGCAGCCGAATTACTCGTTGAAATCGCTTCAGGATTACATTGTCCATATTCAGCAGAGCTTATTCAGCTGATTTTGGATCCACCATCCGATCAGGAATTCCACTTCATCCACATTGTGCCCCCTCCCCACTTGGGGAGGGGGCACAATGTGAGCTTGGAAGGGATTTTAATTCCATCTCTAGGCCGTGCCGAGGGGGAGCGTTGTCCCAGTGCTGGCCAGCAGGCTGGTGACTGCGCTGTAGGCTTGGCGGACGGGATGGACGCATGATCAGCACAGGTCAGCCCTCTCTCATCACACTGCTCCTCAGCATTCTCTCTGCAGTATACTCGTCAGCAAAGTAGTGTAGCATTAGGGAACGGACAGTTAGTTGGGAGTTAGCAAACTGATTGTGAGGGTGGGGATGCTTTTATATGTTATATACTCAGTGGTTTAACACGATGAAGACTTCCGCTCACAGAGTCTATGTTAACATCGAGGCGATGGGTGATGCACCATACTTGTGTGCTCCACAGTGCAAATATTATGTGCAAATCCTGGGGTGGTTTGCAATCCTCAGGAAAGTGTAAGCATGTTCAGTATTTCAAGATATATATTGCACCGCCAGTGGTGCGATTATTTCTTTACAACTTCATACCATGATACTAGGGACTTAGTTTTGTTAAATGAGGTGGAAAGGGCAGGAATATCAATGAAGGTATGTCGTGATGGGATGATATGTAATAATCTGTTTCATTAAGGAGAAATTTAACATATTACAATTTTTTATGGAAAATCGTTTTGCTTTAAAATCGAAGAATTCATGCTCTTGAAACATTCAGCGTGAATAGGGGCATGCAATTACCACTGTAGTAAACATGATGTGAATTATTTTGTGAGTGTCTTAGGTTGATGTTTAATTTATAAAGTAGAGCTGAGGAGACCAAATCAATACTTCAGGAGGATCATTGTCTTCAATTTGAATGAGGAGTAGGTAGTCAGGCTTGAAGAAGGTCATCCAATTAGATATAATGGAAACTCATTCAATTCTTCACCCTCATAAGGTAACGGAAAAATGAAGCGCAAAGTAGCATGAAGCGCCACCACCCAGAAAAAGTTAGCTCTGGTATGTCACGAACATCTTTTGACGGAGACTTGCATACCTTGGCGCGGAACCTGTGGTCCTTGTTCTGCTGGAAGTGGTCGCGATGGTGGTAGGCGTTGCCACGGTTGTAACCGTGTTCGTACTCCTTCGGGCCCTTGACGTTGATATACTGGAAGTAGCCGCCCTTGTTGTAGGCTGCACCGCCTTGCGCGGCCACGGCCGCCACAAGAGCCGCCAGCACGATAACGCACTTCATTCTGGATCGGGGCAGTCTGGAACAAAAGGAAGCACCCTTGATACTGCAATGGTAGTTCAAAAACATGCATCCGTTGCTACGTCAGATGAAAACTGAAACAAGCACGCACACCTCACAAAGACGCGTGAGGATCAGAATCGGACGGTAAGAACGTCAAACCTGCTTCCAGAAACCTGTTAAAGGGACAACCACCGATAATTTTACAGATTGTTGAGGAAATTGCAAAAAATGATCACGTAATGTCTATATAGACTTGATCACTTCCTGCTGCACGCACCTATATAAGTGGGAAGAATAAGATCGGCCCACGTTCTGCCTGATATGCATCCGCAGGAGTACTGGGACTTCAATCGTGTCTATAAATACACTGAAGCAACACAAGTGTACCGCGTGAACGACTGTTCGAATAAACACTGAGACCATCTACAGCAACACTCCAAAGGTACACCGACCACCATTAGACTTCTTGGCAATGAGATCGTGTGGGATGGTCCTGATCCAGTTTTCGCCTTCTAACTAAAATAAGCTTATGTTGAATGCTATCGTGCAATCCGAGGCTATCCGATTGACAAGATCAGCCAAGTTAAACATGCGCATAGCAACTATATTTTGAGGTGCCCACACATACTACAATGACTGTTAGACTGTATACTCCTTAGTGTTAGAACTGATCCAGCGGCTCAAAGTTGACGCATCAAAAAATGTTCCCACGTGAATGAATGGAAGTTGGAAGCTGACGGATCTTAGTGCGACGCTCAACTTCTACATGTCAAGCGTCAGCCAGCTCACTCACCTGGCTGTAGCTGCGTAACAACACTGGTCCGGAGCTCCGTTCACCGCCGCTTATAAGCTGGCCATCGGCGCTGGCGGTCGCCGTGTCGGCGGACCTTTCACTGTCGGCAGCGGGGCTGCCCCGACCAGAGTCCACTGTCGGCAGCGGGGCTGCCCCGACCCGCGTCCACTGTCGGCAGCGGGACTGCCCCGACCAGAGTCCACTGTCGGCAGCGCGACTGCCCCGACCAGCGTCTGTTGTCGGCATCGGGGCTGCCCCGACCCGCGTCCACTGTCGGCAGGCGGGACTGCCCCGACCCGCGTCCACTGTCGGCAGCGGGACTGCCCCGACCAGAGTCCACTGTCGGCAGCGGGACTGCCCCGACCAGCGTCTGTTGTCGGCATCGGGGCTGCCCCGACCCGCGTCCACTGTCAGCAGCGGGACTGCCCCGACCAGCGTCTGCTGTCGGCAGCGGGGCTGCCCCGAACAGCGTCTGCTGTCGGCAGCGGGGCTGCCCCGACCCGCGTCCTCTGTCGGCGGCGGGGCTGCCCCGACCCTAGTCCACTGTCGGCAGCGGGACTGCCCCGACCAGCGTCCTCTGTCGGCAGCGGGACTGCCCCGACCAGCGTCCACTGTCGGCAGCGGGGCTGCCCCGACCACCGTCTGTTGTCGGCAGCGGGACTGCCCCGACCCGAGTCCACTGTCGGCAGCGGGACTGCCCCGACCCGCGTCCTCTGTGGGCAGCGGGACTGCCCCGACCCGCGTCCTCTGTTGGCGGCGAGGCTGCCCCGACCAGTTCTTTCCGTTGGCAGTAGGGTTACACTACCCTGACGTCGGGCCAACGTCAGCATATCCATAGAGACATTTGAATAGCTAACGCTCATCTGGTCTGGTCAAGACAATATTCATTTCATACCATTAATGTTCTGTGTCGTGAACCAACCAATAAACAAACAAACAAACCATTAATGTTCGCAGATTTCGATAAAATGCCATTTTAGTTAAAGTTTTGGCAAAATGGCCTCCTGGATCCACCACTGTGTTCTATCGAGTTTCAATCAGGGTGCTTACCACAGGGCCATATCAGGCTGCGTAGGTAGGATACCCACCAACTTTCCTTGGTAGCAAAGCACGCCTTGTTAAAAATGGAACAATCGAGAGTTGATTGGGTTCTTTCCCTCCGCTTCGTCGCCTATGCAGCATACCTTTTCGAAACCAGATTAAAAAATCCCCCCACCAAGGCAGGCTCTCGGATCCGCCCTTCGATCTAATTATCACTATAACTTGGGGAGTTTACGCCAATTTCTGAATTATCATTCGCATACATAGCAATTGCATGCACACTGATAGGTTTGCTTCATCACGAGGAATCAAAAATATATACAAAGTTACGTATTTAGGGCACGTCATCTCCCATTGCGCGGTCCATCCGCTGTTTCCTAACACGCGCACGTCCGGGGGTGGGGGCAGACATCTGCCCCCTGCGGTTTTTCCTAGTTTGCTGCCATACTAATCGGCTTAGCAAGACCAAACCTCGCATTGCTGCTCATTAGTCTTTTCCGCATATCTCCATACATTTTAAACCCTGGGTCATCTCAGGTCAGGTCACCAGGTCAAGCGAAGTGACCCAACATCCCTCGGAGTTCTAGGTGGCATAACTTCCACAATAATTGGGCGATTGATTTCAAACTTATAACACGTCATGATCTCATCAGGACAATAATATATATCTCGGATTTTTTTCTTTCTCTCGTAGCATTGACCTGAGGTCAGGTTGTGGCCATGGCTTCCCCCATTATAGGGCTACGGTAAAATACACAAATGCTCCCTGGTTTCGTGTTTGCTCTCAGAATGACCTCACAACGGTTTTGGCGTGTAGTTGGAAGCTATGCTCAATGCTACCGCTGACATTTTTCTCAGTGACCTCACCAAGGTCATCTGAGGTCATCTGAGATCACTAGCACATTTCTGCGCATTATATCGCAATGCATTGAGCTAGAAGGCTGAAATTACCGTCATTGTGCTTGTATCGCAAAAACGTGTCGATTAATACATTACATGCCCTCCATAGGCTACTTCATGACCTTGACCTGAGGTCATAGTTTCGGTTGACCTGACCTT
Organism: Imbricaverruca yamaguchii; assembly: GCA_034440575.1. Lineage (NCBI taxonomy): Eukaryota > Metazoa > Arthropoda > Thecostraca > Neoverrucidae > Imbricaverruca > Imbricaverruca yamaguchii. The sequence goes on from JAOTOL010001571.1 coordinate 1,719,450, forward strand.
AAATCACACCGCCTATCGTCGGTAGCACATTTCAAGGACTGTTGAAGAGCATTCGCCGTTTGTTTCTATCTGTTGCAAGTCCTGAGATATGTGCCAATATCTGAATCCCACCTGATCTGGTCGAATTTGACCTATGATGACCCAGTGACCTGAATATTGACCTGAGTGAAAAAACCGAAACACTTTCGATAGAGCCTGTCACCAGCTATCCAACGCCGTTTTCCGTTGGTCGCTACCTAGCATAGTTCTATAAATTTTAGGGGGCAGACATCTGCCCCCCGGGCCGGCGAAGTTGGTGCGAACCGCCGGACGTGCGAGTGTTAGCGACATTTCTGTGATTACCTGGAGGAGTGTAGAAACCGTCGGGACCGATTTTTATCGAATTAAATCGTGATTTGTGGTGTTTTGTTGGTATCTGGCATAACAAATTATCCGTGATTTTTGAACAAATCGGAACACCCTACTGTCCACCCCTATATTATCTCTTCAAATTGGCTCGATCCACAAGCGCAGGTCCAGATATTGTTTGATTACGGCGAACGGTTGGCCTGAAAGTCATCCTGAGGAACTTTTCTAATGGATATTGTCATCCATATGACGAACGCACCGTATTCCTCATATGGCAGCATGCTTGCGTTGACGAGGAACAGCGCATATAGCTCTCATTGCGCAGGTGTGTTGCATCGTGCTCGTTGAACGTTGAAATCGCGGGAGCAACCATACGTTTGTAAGTTATGGACGCTTGAAAGTCAAGAATACGCCTCGAAGAACACTATAAATAGTGGTGCCGGCGAGTTAGGTGTCTGCAGTTTTGTTTCCTTTCAGGTAATTTGTTCCGTTTCTTATTTCATCACATTCCTAGGTAGGAAGAGGGGTGGGGGTGGGTTCTGAACACTTGAGACATCAGACGAGTAGCTCCATCAGACGAGTAGCTCTTCTGCTACTTCTGTGTGATCGAGCCAGTAATTGTACTGTTAACTGAACACAAAAATGAGCAAGCTATCCATATTGAAGCAGTTTCTTTCAATGGAAATCTTCTAACCACTTGCAAAGAGCAACTTTAAAAAATATAATTATTTTGTAGTGGTGTGCTGTATTCTGAACATGAAATTGGTGTGCATGATTACCTCACTGTAGCTGTGTGGTACGAGCCATAGCCACAAAATGTGGGTGTAATTGCAAACAAAATATCAAAAGTCACTTCCTTATGGTTTTCTTATGCCAAATGCTCTTGGAAGCCTGAAAATGGCACCAGTGGAATTTGCTAGCTCAATATGCAACAAATCAGAAGAACTATGTGATCAGACCTTCTTATTTTGGTTGAGAATGGTCCATCATTTATGAATATCACCATATTTTTGTTATTCACACATTGAATGCAGTGTGGGAGAAATCCAAAGATAGGTGTGTTGGAAATTGAACATGTTCACATACTTACCTACCCACCCTTCCTACATCCTATTCTATGTTATTTTAAAGGAAAGTACCTGTTTTCCTCAAGGGAGCAGCTGGTGTCCTATTTTATGTAAATGTAATGTGGCATCAAAGATATTGGAAATCATGTAAAAATACGAATGATGCCACTGAAAACAGTCTGGGAATCAGGTATAGGTTTCAAAGTGACAACAACAAAAAAACAGATTTCCACCAGATAACTTGGCAAGACAATGTCATTATTCTAGAAAGGAAAAATATAATCTTGAGTTTCATGTCCTTTTGACTGCACTGGAGCCCTCAAAAGTTTATGTTGTGTCAAGGTTCTTGCAGATTTTGACCTTCAACAGCAGGGGCACTGCCATCCAAAATATGTGTTGTGGGGGGGGGGTGCACTCCAGCATACTAAATGAGGTGTGCCTTTTTGTCTGAAATGGGACCTTTTCTTGTAAAAGTTCCATTTTCAGCCAAAATTATATTGAGTGGGGTGTGGTGCACTAAATGATTGTTTTTTTTTGTCTGGCTGGATGGATGCACCATTCCATCAAGGTGCATACACACAGTATATATTTCCTGTGTCTGCCTGGGTTCTGGGCTCATTAACTTTAGTATTGTGGGACTTTTGCACATTTATGAAAGTCTTCCTATGGCAGTCCAGAAAATTTTACTGATCTCTTACCATAGTATGGCAGGCAAGCATGATGTTTATATTGTACTGGCAAACATATCTGAAGTTCTGGAGCCAGTACTGCCAGATTTTCATATGTTGCTGATATATATATTCCAGAAGGAAGTGTGATTGAGTATGTGGAGTACCTGCCTAATATTGACACTAATGTTGACCTGCACATATGGGTAATTATGGCAGCTCACATATATTGATTGATTACATCACCAGCTACACCAATGCATTTTTAGTGCCCCTCAGGAATCTTGAACAGATTTCATAGTATGCCTATGACAAGAACCCATTTCCTACATATAAACTACAGGGTATTTAAGATCTGATGCACCATTCAATTTTTCATTTACCATCCTTCTCTTTGTGCATTATGACCTTCATCAACATATGGTAAAAATCACAGAAGGCTTCTTCCTATACTCTTTCATCATGGACACTGCATGACCAATGCATTTGATGCAACCATAAACCCAACAGCCAGCAACTATTTAATCACAATGCTGCTGGGAGACCAGTGATGTCTACCAAATCAGTATTCTTCTTCTCCAACCTTGTCTTTATGTTGGTGCCTGCTTGAATGCCTGTGTAATATTCAGGGCTCAGTGGAACATGATTTTGCAGTACCTTTGTCACCAAGTTAAGCATGGACAGTTGATAGGATGGATCATGTACACCCATTACCATATTTTCCTCATGGGCTACTCATTTAAGTTTAATATTACTGCATGTAAAGGAAAATGATGCCATTCCATTCAGGCATTCCATTCCATTATGACCATCCTACTACATCATTCAGATGTGTGCCAAATTGAACTTCTGCTATTGTCATGTTGGGAGTGAGATGATGCCTGCTATCTTGTTGAATGACTGTTCAGAAGCTCTATGTGGTATTGGTAATCATTTCTTAGAGCAGGTGAAGTCAGGCCTATGTTGTCCCAAGCAAGCATGTTTGTTGCATTGATCCTGATAAACTCATGCCAAATGTAACTTGAAACATGGCTTGTCAGTGTGAAGTTCCCAGAAACCTTGCACATCCTGACATTTTTCCCTCCATGATAAAATGTTCTGGAACATAGCCTGTCAATGCTCTGATGATTATATGGGATTGTATAGGTGTGATTTCCTCTCCACAATAATGAAGAGCAACTGGATGGCAATGAACATAGTGGAGCAAAGATAACACAATGTATGAATTCAAGTGAAAGGGCATAATTTTGTAGGCACAATATGACAAGAGTAGTCAAAGTGTCCAAAAGCCCAAATAACTAAGGCATAATTTTGAGGTTGCTGGAGCCACACTCACCATGCTATTCCATCACCTGGTGTGTAATGCCATATGCTTATATCAAGCAATGCAAAATCCCAAAATAGAGTCTATGAGGTAGATAGGACACTTCATATCCATTTTAATGGCTACTACATATGTGTATGCTTTTTGCATAACAGTTAGTTGGATGTCTTCACTGAGCTCTCATGCATAGATCAGTGTGCCTTATTCCAGTTGGCACTTGCAGGCTGATCGATGGAGTTATCAATTTCTCCAATAATAATGGGCCTGGTTGGTCTCCTATCGCCATCGCTGGCACCGGTTCCGTCAGGTGTGCTCCAGCTTGACATGAGACACATATGCATTTCCTATGAAAATTGAGCATAGCTTTACTAGTTTTATCAGGGAATTTGAAGTATGTATGTATTTGTTAGGGACTTTAGTCTTTTTTCCATCATAATAACTAAAGCATTGGTCTTACCAATGAATCCTTTTTTCACATGGTTGCTGTTTCAACAAATAATTTTCTGTCTGATGTTATTGCTTTCTAGACTGGTAATTATATCACTGCATTTCAAAATCAGTCAATCGTGTATTTCGGAGCTCTCCAGCAAATGGATTTTCGGTTCTCCGCATGATACACGCTACAGGACCAATGAAGTTGATATGCGCCTAAAGCTCAAATAACTAACGAATGGTTCTCCACGTCAATGACACTGGTAAGATCACGACACAGGTAAACAATGCACATTTACAATGCACAGAAAGCAGGCTGCAGCCTAACTTGATCATCGGGTATTTGGGTATTGGCAAAGTACCGACTTTTTTAAGGAAAATGCAATACGGAATAGCAATCTCTCACTATAGCAACAGCAAGGAATATGCACTCTCACACCAGGTGGCAGACAATTCCACGCTCTGACCACTCGGCACACGAATGATCATCTCACGAATTCAGTTTGTATGCGTGGGATGTAGATCCGTCCATCAATAGTCGCCCTCGCACTGCGCTGGGAGACAGCACGACGAGCGATACAATGCTGTCGAATGCGATATTCCATGCAACAGGTGCATTTGGGTCATTCAAAGCGTTGTACATAGACTATGGGTCTTTTTCTTTTAGCATACGGATCACACTCGGCCGTCGTATCTCCGAGAGCTTTGCAGCCATGAGTGATACTTCAGTCTATATTTTGAACATATTGAACATGCTGAATTTACCATGTTGAACATAGATTGTATCGGTTTTCCATGGTAACGGAAGGTCACAGTTTACAATGCTACTATTAATGGCATGCGGAATGTGTAGTCCAATAACGGCGAAAGTCATGTTACGCTTGGCGATTGTACTGCTGTCGGCCCCTCTCGCGCGTGCCGATCTCTTCCGCTGCAGCGCGGCGGCAGCTCCGACAGTGTGGCTTAGCGCGGGGAAAACGCTCCCTAATGGCGGCCGGCACGACGGCAGCGCGACATTTCCGCGATTGCGCAGCCGCCGACGCCGGCGAAGTAGGTGTTCAGTTGCTCGGGCCAGCCGGACTGCTGATTTGTCGGCAGGTTAGGCTTGGGCTTGCACTTCTTTGAAGCGACCAGAAGTCATTGAATGCCTTTTCGTGTGGTTGATTTTGAGTTTCTGTATGACTTCAGAAAGTAATTAGAGGCCCGTCGTTGAGCAGTTTTGACCACGATACGGATAGAGTGTTATCCGGCCTCAGTCTTCGCACATGGCGTTAGGTCTTTATCAGTTCGTGTCTGACCTCTGGCTGCAATGACTTCTTTGACGTCGACGTTTTGCGGCCATCCTTGTTGTCGATAACGTGTCTTTATTTGTCGAAGTGGCATCTGCTTGTTAATAGTACGATGCAACGCTGCCAGCCAAGCGTACCGTTTGTCGGGTACGGCGTCAGCCTGATGCACTGAAGCCCAGCCAGTCAATAATAGGTCTAGGCACGGCGAGTCTTGATTAAGACGTCAAGTGGGCCGTACCGTGGTCATTCTTGCCAGTGGCTGGCCTTGACATCGACCACTGCATAGGCCATTACGCCGTGGCCACTGATGTTGTATTTAGTGACACGTACATCGGTGGCGGGTTCGGGCTGATCTGTTATGAGGTGATCTATGACAGTCAGACCTGCACCAGGACGCGTGGGTGGGGATATCAGCTGACCCAATGAGCTGTATGCGTGCCCACATTCAGTATCTATGCCAGTATTGAAACTCATTTAGTAGCTGCGTATATGCCATTCCTGGCTTGGTCGGCTGACGAGTGTCAAAGTTGTCGCCGAGGACATAAGTCGGCTTGTTTTTGGCGGTGACGTGAGTGAGCTGACAAAATCACCGAATATTTAAGGAAGGGTGCCGATGTCTTTCGCATCCACCCACATATATTTCGGAAGAATACCTTATGCCACTCTGATACAGTCGTTATGCCTGTTGGTTCCTATCAGGGCTTTTGTGATGATTTGGCTCTCCAGTGAGAACAATCCGGGGCAGTCCTTTTTACAGGGCTGGGGAGGGAGTATCGTTGATCGAGTAGGAACCTTACCCAGCTACACGTTTGAATGTGTTCCATCACGCAAGTAGCGGAAAAGAAATATGAAACTCACCTTTGTTGTGTTCAGGCCCTGGTATTTGACATTTTTGGTCTGCGACATTTAACTGCACCCTATCCCTGGCAAATGAACCACACGGCTGAAATGTCAGCACTAGGTAATGCAAACTGACGAGCAATCAGCTGATGCCTTGGCTCAAATGACAAGCGCCTGTATACCTCGTTTTGCATTCCTATAATCGTATATTCTGTCTTTTATGATGGCCTACTGTATCCATGAATTTGGATGACCTAAGCACGAACATGGTAGCCACCCTCCAGCTATTAAAATTGCATTTGTGCTGTCCGTTTCGCCGTTGGGTTATTGCATTTGCAATTCGTGGGCTCCACAGAAGCATGCACGGTTAATATCTGGGTCATTAATCTTGGGAGCTTATGGGGTGGACTGATATTAGCACGGTCGAAAGGCGAGGTAGGGAACGCGGGAATGTAGAACAATAGTTGAGACTATCCGTTCTGAATAGTGATCGACATGTTTCCGACTGAGAGAGTCAGCAGATATCCATGCACACCGTTTGTATTGCCTAGCTGCTTTATACCCACCGCCCACGTGGCTAACTGACTTTCGGCCAAAGGACTACCGTCTGAAGCTTTCTGTGGTGTGTCCTACATTATATTAACATTAACTACAAGCTTTGCGTGGTATTTCCTGGATTACATTAACACTGCAAGATTTCCTGGCATTTGCATACTCGACCATACATACCATAGTTGTGATTGATTGCGTGTTTGCTGCTTTCATGTCTTCCGATATACATTGATACCCAAACGACTACCATCTATACTTGTGTACGATTTTTGTATTGCTGAAAACTCTGGATACGTTTTTGGTGTGACGTTTCTTCTTGCGGTTTTGACCTCTTCATTTTCCCCAGGTGGCAACGGTGTAAAACAGTGACGTCTGCCAATTAATTTCGAAATGTAAGTACGGCACTCTTATTTTGGAAACATGGCAGATAGCTCACAGACTTCTTGTTTTCGTTCCGACTGGTAAGTTGTGCAACGAATCACGAAATGGGTACCCACTGCAGCTATCAAATGTGGAATTCAAGACACTTCTGATGATGTGAACGAAAAAGTGAAATATTTTTCGGCGTGCCAGGTGCAATGTTGATAACGGCCTTTATCTTATTTGGAAGCAGTGCCACCAAAGAGATTTCCTTGACATTTTCACCATAAATAACCGTATGTTACTATTCGCGATTCTTTGGTTCCTTGGTATCAGACAAAAAAGTAACCTTCGGATTTTCCTTACTGGCGAAAACAAGGTAATTTCTTCCTTGGCTCTTGACGTTTGTCGTATTCACACCCAAGCGCCGGATACAAATTCCCCAGTCCCCCATCAAACACGTGAATCTGTTCCTGCCTTCAGGAGACGGGATCGGTGGGTCGGGGTGGTTTGCCGCATAAAGTGCGGTGCGGTGAGGAAGTGCTCCCGTCTGAGAACGTCAAATTTGAGATGTCAGCCGTAGGAGCTGTCCGACGGAGGAGCGGCCAGGCCGCCGGTGAAATTCTCCCACTTAGCCTCTCTTCGTGTCGGACGTTAATGTGGGACGTGCGTTTCAAGTTTGCGGGATCTGAGACCTGTGTAAAGGTGCCAAGGTGCCACGCTCCCAGCAATGTACTGCTGCACTAGGTAATGTATCAGGTAACAATATCTACTGCACCAGGTATTAGTGACACCTCGGCATCAACATCCCAAAACACTTCACGAAGCGCGTCAATACGTCGCATTCTGAGGACCGGTATGATCGGAAGCTGGGGAAGTCCTTCATCAGTAGGTCCACAGCGCCCTTGAATAAACCACCCAACACCCCTTGGCTGGCCGGGGCTGCGGCCGGGCGGTGCCCACAGGAGTTATCGATTGCCGGCCCGTTGGTGCGTGTCGTCGCCGCCAGGCGGCCGCGTGATCAATTCGCCGTTTACTGCGGCGGTCGCCGGCTGCCCAGCCACCGCCGCCCGACACGTGAGCGAGTGCGTGCGTGTGTGACGCGTTGGCAGCCGCTCGGCCAGGTAAGCTTGCCGGTTGTACGGCTTCGACTCGTTCGTCGGGCCGGCACTGCCGGCTGGGAGGCACCGCCGCGCCGGCACGGTAGGCTGTGCCGCAGTGCGCAGACCAGCGGCCAGTCAGGAGCTGTGCTCATGGGCCTCCGGTGCAGCCTTGTCACACGGTCACCGGTATTGCCCGGCTATACGGCCACCGGTATAGCTTGAGCACACGGTCACCGGTATAGCCTGGTCACGCGGCCACCAATATAGCCTGGTCACACGGTCATCGGTATAGCCTGGTCACACGGTCATCGGTATAGCCTGGTCACACGGTCATCGGTATGGCCTGGTCACGCGGTCACCAATATAGCCTGGTCACACGGCCACCGGTATGGCCCGACTATACGGCCACCGGTATAGCTTGAGCACACGGTCATCGGTATGGCCTGGTCACGCGGTCACCAATATAGCCTGGTCACACGGTCACCGCCATAGCTTGGTCACACGGTCACCGGCATAGCCTGAGCACACGGCCACCGGCATAGCCTGGTCACACCGTCACCATCATAGCCTGGTCACACCGTCACCATTATAGCCTGGTCATACGGCCACCGGTGTAGCCTTATAGCCTGAGCACACGGTCAGGAATGTGGCCCTCCATATGAAAGGCCCAAGAGCACGTCACGGATGTACCCGGACGGTCACGGATGTAGCCTAGAACTACCACGGTTGTAGCCGGAACGGTTACCGGTATACCATTAACGGTCGCTGAGTTAGTCTGAACGGTCATATGTATACCATGAACGGTCGTGGATGTAGCCTGAACGGCAATCGGTGTACCCCTAACAGTCCTGGGTGTAGTTTGAACACACTGTCAGGGATGTGGGCCCGAAGCACGACTACGGATGTAGCCTGGACTCACGGCCACCGGTGTACCCTGAATGGTGACGGGTATAGCGTGAATATGACAAATAAGCTTGGACACACGGCCACGGGTGTAAATAGTACTCACGGTCATAGGTGTAGCCTAAGCACGTTTCGTGGTGTAGCTGGTACTCACGGTCATCGGTGTAGCCTGGACACAGTTCGTGGTATAGCTCGAGGTATAGCTCGTGGCGTACCCACGGTCGTGGGTGTAGCCTGGACACAGTTCGGGGTATAGCTCGAGGTATAGCTCGTGGCGTACCCACGGTCGTGGGTGTAGCCTGGACACAGTTCGGGGTATAGCTCGAGGTATAGCTCGTGGCGTACCCACGGTCGTGGGTGTAGCCCGGACACAGTTCGGGGCATAGCTCGAGGTATAGCTCGTGGCGTACCCATGGTCATCGGTGTAGCCTGGACACAGTTCGGGGTATAGCTGTGACTCGCGGCTATGGTCTAGCCGAACCTCGTGGTCAGTGGGTTGAAGGTTGGCGTCGCAGCCAGTGAAGTTTTTGCCTGTGTCTATGATTAGGGGCGAAACGGTGAGCCCAGTGAGTCAAGTAGCGCACGTATCGACGTGAGCGGCCATGGCCTCCCGTAACGCTTTTGCTAGATTAGTATGTCGAAACGAGTGCTGTAGGATGTCGAAAGTTGTCGTTTCAAATATTTCAAATATCATTTGATTCCTTGAAGGTCACTTTTAGCCAATAGTATGCTCAAAGGTATGTTTTCATTTGGAGGGCACCTAACATAGAAATACCTATATCAACGATACTTAAATTATTAATTTATTGAATATATTAAATTAAATAAATAAAGAAAAATATTTGGTCAAATGTATTAATTAAATTTTTTAAATTATTAGGTTAAATTATTTGTACTTCCCCCTGCAAATACGAAAAACCTAGCCCAGCCATACCAACTATGACCAAACCGACTGCATCCGGATAAGTTCATTGAAGTAAGGTAAATAGTAAGTTCACTCTGCCAATGGATAAATGCCAGGAAGCAGCACTTGGGTTGGGCTTACTGTAAACAGATGGTGCTTGAGCACCATGTATATTTGGTGGATGGTACATAAGGTCACTACTATTAACCTTATGGTGAAACGCAACTAGGGCATCGCCTGAAAACCATTATCCCCTCGAAAGCCCCATATGGTTTTGTTGCAAAGCGTTGGGACCTTTTACTTGTGATAGCAGGACTATTGTTCTTAGTGAATACTGTAGGACTATCAGATATTCGATGTGGATTCGACAGCATGACTATCAGATGATATTGGGCTGTGGCGGTGCTCTGAAGTGGTCAGATTGTGGTGAGAACACGTTGAAGCTGACGACGTGCAGTACATATAACTGGCTCCGCTTTTTGCAATCTGTCGCTTCGGATCTTATTATTGGTGCTGCGAAGTGCATCCTGTACACATCATACACACACGCACACACACACGCACACGCATATATTGGTATAGATTTTGATTTTGATAGATTTGATATTTTTTAATGGATTTTTAATTTTGATAGCTTTTAGATTTTGGTATAGATGTTGTCAGGTGACTGAGATGTCAGCATTTCATTCGATGCTTTTTTCTCGCCACTTAACCAATAGTCTAACCTCTCTACGCTGCCTTTTAGCAATACATTACATAATCAGCAATCGGCTCTCGCTAGAAGGCGTCGCCTGCGCATGGGATGCGCCCTTGACGCCGGAGATGACCAGTGACGCCAAGTGTCACTGGTCAGACACTGATCACCAGACATGCCGGACACTTATCACGAGTGACTCTGGGTATGCTAGACACTGATCACCAATGACTGGGAATGCCAAACACTGATTACCAGTGACTGTGAATGCCAGACACTGATTACCAGTGACTGTGAATGCCAGACTGATCATCAGTGACACTGGGTATGTCAGGCACTAATCACCAATACGCCGGGTATGCCAGACACTGATCACCAGTAACGCCGGGTATGCCAGACACTGATTACCAGTGCCACGTCCTGAAGCCGTTGCTGTTTCGATGTAGAAACCAGCCGGTGGAGCGTGTTTTGTGTGCAGCAATGCTCGTGTTTTCTGTTATGTCGACAGAGCCGGTCCTGGGCTGGTTGTCAGTGCAGTGTCAGCCTCCCGATAGGGCCGGTTCTAGGCTGGACGCGAGTGTAGTGTTAATCCCCTGACACACCTGGTTCTGAGCTGGTCGTCAGTGCAGTGTCACTCTCCTGGCACGGCTTGCTCTGAGCGGGTCGTCAGTGAAGTTCCAGTCTCCTAACAGCTGGTTCTGAGCTGATCGTCGGTTCAATGTCAGTCTCCTGATACAGCTGGTTCTTAGCTGGTGGTCAGTGCAGCGTTGGTCTCCTGACGCAGCTGGTTCTGGGCTGCTCGTCGGTACAGCGTCGATCCACTGACAGCTGGTTCTGAGTTCGTCGTCAGCACAGAGTCGGTCTGACAGCTGGTTCTGGGCTGGTCGTCAGTGCAGCGTCGCTCTCACGGCACAGCCGGCTGCCAGCTTTCAGTATGTTAAGCTCCGGCCTGTAGACTAGCTTCCATCCATAACCGACGTGCATTTGTCTCCTATTTGTGCACCGGCTCCCACTCGCAGCAGACACGCACTGAGCTTCAGCCTGTGAAGCGGCTCGGCGTTGGCGGGCGCCAAGGCCGGGTTTTGACCGTCCGACCGACCACTGGCGGCCCGTGCAAGACGACACCAGCGCGTGTTTGCTCGTGATAGGACCGCTATCGACCTGCGACCTTCGGCCAGCGGTGCCTCCTGTTGGTCGACATCCAGTCGGTACCAGCGACGGCGGCGGTAGCACGGACTGAGGTCAGCGGCAGCCAGCGCCACAACTCCGGTTACCCTGACTACGGCTACCCTGACTACACGGGGGCGACATGAAGTCGTGTGAGCTGGACGGTATTTGGGAGGGACGGTGGAGCTGCTGTGTGGATACTGCCACTGTCATCTCTTACTGTGGAAATGTTGCCAGCTGTCTGCCTCCGCGAGGCTTGGTGAATGAAGCGGAATACTTTCTCATTTATTACGACTATTCTTAGTGTACACTGGATCTAATCAAGCTTTGGCGCGTAGGCTCAGCAACTCGAGTTTCCCTCACCAAGTATTTCCGTGCGCGATAGTATCCTCTGGTGGTTGTTCTGCTCGTGCTGGCACAGGGTATTAGGTGTCGTGCGTGATCAGTGATGCCCGCAAATGGACTCCCATTATCTTGCCATGGACGCACCCAGATTGGACTAATCGAGTTGGCGCTTTGTGTGATGTGCCCAGACAGAGTGTACAGTCGCTCCACACTGACGTCGCATGTGCCAATTGTCATCGGCACTGCTGTGTAGCAGCCTGCATCGCGCTGGCTGGTCGTGTCGCTGACGAGTCGCTGCCCGACGGTCGTGCTCCACCCGATCTCCCCGTCCGTGTCGCCATATGTCGACGTGACGTAATCCCCAGCTCGTGGGCGTCGGACCGCCTCAGTCTCGGCACCAGCGCTGTCGGCGGCTGATGCTGCTCTTGCACACAGCTCTCCGCTGTGTCGGTCCGGTGTACACACCGCTCTCCGCCGTGTCGGTCCGGTGTACACACCGCTCTCCGCCGTGTCGGTCCGGTGTACACACCGCTCTCCGCTGTGTCGGTCCGGTGTACGCACCGCTCTCCGCCGTGTCGGTCCGGTGTACACACCGCTCTCCGCCGTGTCGGTCCAGTGTACACACCGCTCTCCGCTGTCTCGGTCCGGTGTACACACCGCTCTCCGCTGTGTCGGTCCGGTGTACACACCGCTCTCCGCCGTGTCGGTCCGGTGTACACACCGCTCTCCGCCGTGTCGGTCCGGTGTACACACCGCTCTCCGCCGTGTCGGTCCGGTGTACACACCGCTCTCCGCCGTGTCGGTCCGGTGTACACACCGCTCTCCGCCGTGTCGGTCAGGTGTACACACCGCTCTCGGCCGTGTCGGTCCGGTGTACACACCGCTCTCCGCTGTGTCGGTCCGGTGTACGCACCGCTCTCCGCCGTGTCGGTCCGGTGTGTACACACCGCTCTCCGCTGTGTCGGTCCGGTGTACACACCGCTCTCCGCCGTGTCGGTCCGGTGTGTACACACCGCTCTCCGCCGTGTACAAACCGTACGCCGCCTTGTCGGCCCGGTGTACACACTACGTCGCTGTATTGGTCGTATCGTGGCCGTGTTCCGATGCAAAAACGTCCTGGGCGCGATCGACCCTGGCTGGTGGCGATAAATCCGGCCAATGACGAGGGTTTTTCGGAAATGTCATCTGCAAAATGAGCAACATGTCGCCATCCGTCTCTGTGGCTGCCGCGCCGCCGCGGTGAGGTTATCGGCGATGGATGGTCGGCGGCGTGCCCCTCCGCCGTACGTGTCGTGCCGCTCCGCCGTACGTGGCGTGCCGCTCCGCCGTACGTGTGGTGCCGCTCCGCCGTACGTGTCGTGCCGCTCCGCCGTACGTGTCGTGCCGCTCCGCCGTACGTGTCGTGCCGCTCCGCCGTACGTGTCGTGCCGCTCCGCCGTACGTGTCGTGTTGCTCCGCCGTGCGTGTCGCTCCGCCGTACGTGTCGTGCCGCTCCGCCGTACGTGTCGTGCCGCTCCGCCGTACGTGTCGTGTCGCTCCGCCGTACGTGTCGTGTCGCTCTGCCGTGCGTGTCGTGCCGCTCCGCCGTACGTGTCGTGCCGCTCCGCCGTACGTGGCGTGTTGCTCCGCCGTACGTGTCGTGTCGCTCCGCCGTACGTGTCGTGCCGCTCCGCCGTACGTGTCGTGTAGCGCTGCGAACGTTGTGGCCGTGCCGAACCTGTCAGCGGTGAACTCGCCAGCTGTCTCTTCAACCAGCTCCGATGGCCATCTGATCGCGCAGTCTCACCTATGTACCTCACCAAACCGAAGCTTCACCTATGTACCTCATCGAACCACAGTCTCACCTATTTGTCTCACCAAGCCGCAGTCTCACCTATTTATCTCATCAAACCACAGCCTCACCTATGTACCTCACCAAGCCACAGTCTTACCTATTTATCTCATCAAACCACAGCCTCACCTATGTACCTCACCAAGCCACAGTCTTACCTATTTATCTCACCAAATCGCAGGCTCACCTATGTATCTCACCAAACCGCAGCCTCGCCTACGTACCTCATCGAACCGCAGTCTCACCGGTATGTCTCAATGGGATACAGAGGTGCGCCCTTGATCCGAAGTAATATGTAAATATATAAATAAATAAAGAAATACATCAATAAATAAGTAAAAATATAAATAAAGAATGGCATACCAGTGTGTGTCTCAATGGGATACAGCGGCGCGCCCTCAATAACAAATAATCAATAAACAAATAAATAAATCAATGGGATACAGCCTTACCTATGTACCTCACCGAATCGCAGCCCCACCGGTGTGTCAATTAGATACAGCGGCACACCCTTAATCACAAATAATCAGTAAATCAATCAATACATCAATCAATCATTCAATCAATCAATCATCAAATCATTGAGATGCAGTCTTAACTATGTATCTCACCAAACCGCAGTCTCACGGGGTGTGTCTCATTAGGACACAGTATCACCTATGTAGCTCACAGAACCGCAGTCTCACATATGTACCTCACCATTCCGGTCACAAATAGAACAGTCTCATCGGTTGGTTATGTGGGCTTAGGGGCTCGACTGCGTTGGTCACAACGCCCAGTCTTACCGGTGTTCCTCACTGGAGCGCAGTGTGTACCGTCCAAGTGGCAACTCCGTGGAGCCCGCTGGTCACAGTCGGTCTCCCTCTCACGGTCTCTTCCGTAATTGCTGCCGCGTCGGCCACTGTCGGCCGGCCGAGCGCCGGCGATGCACGCTGACGGTCGGAAGTGGCCGGCGTTTTCCCGACGGAACGAGCGCCGTTCTTCCGCGCTGCGGAATATCGCCTCCTTTGTGAGCGCGCTGCAGCTGCCGGCAATGGCTTAGTCGGGCGGCCATTGCGACGGCACGCCGTCGGCCGGCGTCGTTACCGTCGGCATCCGGCCCGCGCAGCTGATGGCCATTTGCAGCGGACGGCCGCCCGGCCTCCCGCCAGGTGCGCCAGACGGATCGGTACACACGGCAGTTGCCGCCGGAGCGGTCCGGCTGACCCGGCCGGTACGGTCGGTATGTCGGCATGGCCAGTACGGCCGGAACGGTCGGTATGTCGGCACGGCCGGTACGGCCGGTACGGTCGGTATGTCGGCACGGCCAGTACGGCCGGAACGGTCGGTACGTCGGCACGGCCAGTACGGCCGGAACGGTCGGTACGTCGGCACGGCCAGTACGGCCGGAACGGTCGGTATGTCGGCACGGCCGGTACGCCCGGTACGGTCGGTATGTCGGCACGGCCAGTACGTCCGGAACGGTCGGCACTTAGGCACGGCCAGTACGGCCGAAACGGTCTGTACGTAGGCACGGTCGGTACAGCCAACACGGTCGGTACGGTGGGTACGGTCGGTATGGTCGGTATGGTCGGTATGGTCGGTATGGATGGTACGGTCGTTAGGATTAGCGCAACCGGCAAAACATTAGTCTCGAGATTCTGAGATCGTGTTTTCAAGCTCCCGAGGGAATTTCCTGTCTATAATCAATGCAGTCGAATCGCCTTTAAACCAAAGCTTCGGTCGGTATGGTTGCTACGGCCGTTAGGAATAACACAACCGGAAAAAACATTAGTCTCGAGATTCTGAGATCTGAGGGAATTTCCGAGCCCTGAGTTTCTGGGGAAATTTCATGTCTTTATAATAAATACAGTTGAATCGCCTTTACACCATAGTTACGGTCGATACAGTGGAGTCGAACGTCATCTGCGGTGCGGCCCCAGTATGGTGCCCATCCAGTCAATGCTTTGTCGTATGTCTGGCCCGGTCTTGTCCCACTCTGTCTCTGTCCCGTTTTTCTCCTGTATCTCTCTGTCTCGCTCATGTATGTATGTCTCCATCCTGTCTCGCCCATGCATCCTTATGCTTCCATCCTGCCCAGCTCATGCATCCTGATATCTCCCTCCTGTCTCGCTCATGTGTCCTATATATCCATCCTGTTCCGTTCATGTATTCTTATGTCTCCCTCCTGTCCCGCTGATGCGTCCTGATGGCTCCCTCCTGACCCGCTCATGTATCGTTACTTCTCTCTTTCTCCGCTCCTTCTTTCGTTCCTCTTTCCTTGCTCATGTATCTTTGTCTTCCTTTTACCCCGCTACTCTTCGCCCGCGACCAATCGGCGTGAGAGATTGGCGACGCTGCATGACTCAACCGGTCGATGTGTCGTAAAACCAATAACCAACTAGAGATGCCGGCCGGTCATCAAAAAAGTGTTCAGCCCGTAAGTTGAAAATTTGTGCAAGCAAAACAATTGCTTCGGTCGAATTCAAGGCAATGTAATCCACATGGGTTTACGCACCCCAAAACCCCAACAATCATCAAATTCAAGCGAGATAAGTCATATTTTTGTTGTGCGTTGCCCGTCAGGTCGAGGCTCGTGTGATACATGTCAGATGAGAGTGGCATTTGGTGCCGGCCAGGATAGTGTCTCGTGTGTCGTGCGCCAGGTGGAAGCTCATGTGATGCCTTCAAGGAAACGATGAAATAAGCCGTAGGCTTCAGGAAAGTCAAGATGGGTTGTTGGACTTGCAGTTTCGCCCATCGGTAACCCTAACTACTTGCAAATGAATCGAATGTGACTGATGTAAAACCAGCCACACACAACCTGAACTTGTAAGCTTCCACTCAATGGGAAACTTTGAATCGAAGCTTCCTCACAAGCGAGAAGCTTTTTTTGTTTTGTTTTTGCAGGCACACTTGGGCAGTTACGTTGGATAGGGATCATTATACCTGTGAACATGAATACGTTGGTACATGTGGCTCAGTTGGAAGAGCGTCGGACTCTTGATCACAAGATTGTGGGTTCGAATCTCACAACTAACGGCATTTACCGAGTCCACCCGCTACCAATCGGCGTGAGAGGTTGACGACGCTATATGACCTAGCGGTTGAATGCGTCGTAAACGAATCCAAGGTTCTTCTTCATCCTCAGGGTGACGCTCGCACAAGTGATGTTACTATGAAAACAATTCACAAATGGAAGGAAGCACGACTGATACGAAAACGTGATGCCATAATGGGTAGTTTATCTGGCATGGTGCGGTATCTATCTTTGTGCTGAGTCTCATATTGTTATTTTGCTTTTAAACTATTAAGAAGGCTCACAAAAGAACAGGTATACGCTTCGCCGGATAACACAAGGATCTCCTTCAATTAGTATCATTTTCAGTCATCAAAATCACTAAGGTTTGAAAAGAAGGACCTTCAAGACTGGAAGATGAGGAACATAATGAGTCCCAGGCTTAAGGTTTTATCGGCTTTCCGGGTGTCAGATTTACATTGTGTGGGCCGATAAGTCAGTCTGCAGCAATGACAAACAATTCAACGGCTGGGATGACACAATGTAAACCGTTGTTCATAATCGATGCCGTCTGTTTCAGCCGGTCCACGAACCCACTGCGGCTGTCGCATCCGGTGCGATGTGCCCTGGTCGGCACAGTCGCTGGCTGAACTGTGTCAACCGGAGACGAATGGGTGGGGAGGGGCCCCGGCGATCAAAGAGCGTGCGCTCTCGACCGTGGTGATCGCGGTCACCGCCACCCGGCCGGCCCACGCCCAAACTTATATCTGGCGACCTGGCTGCGGTCCAGTGACGCCGCGGCCGTCGCAGACCGTGCGCCCCAGACGACAAAGGTCGTCCGGAATTGGACGACGGATGCCGACTTTCAATGGCGTCTTTCTGCACTGATTTCTCCTCCCTGCCGCACCGGCGACAGACAACTAATCAGGAGCGAAGTGGGATGTTTGCCTTTCAGCTTTGAGTGGAAACGGAACGCATGTCGTTTGGAAAAAGTGTGTTTTGTCTATTCAGTGAGGGTCCGGAGGCACTGCGGGACAAATTCCAGTGGCAATTCATCATAACAGTTTCCGCATTGTGGGTTTCGGTTTTCGTCTTTTTCTTTGTCGACCTTTTTTGTGTAGAAGAGCAAACTCCTGCTGAGATCAGCGGGCTGACCAGAACAGCTGTGTTAGTGAGCTGGGGGTATTGCAGTAGAAACACCCTAAAACCCAGAGATACAACGTTGTCCGACTTACAGCTAAGCTATGCACTCTAGTATCTTCTTCGTCGTGCTGAGTATGTGATGTGGACCTTTCTTATTCCTGGATTGCATATTGGGCGTGACGGTTGATGAATTTTGATGAATTTTGTGAGCTATGCACAATGGCCAAACAAAACCGTTTCAGCATAATTTCGCCGGGAAGCTCGACAATGATCAGTAGCAAAATCAAATGCTTGTTTCTTTGCCCATTGCCCAGATAATATTGGGCCAAAAACAAAAAGTGTCCAGCATGTACTGTGCACCCGGCATGTAAACCATCCCGTGTGATGTGATCTCATGATTTTATTTTCCTCTCCCCTCCTCCATTTGAAGAACTGGTTCTCTCTGCAATGGAATTCTTCATCTTCCAATGTTATCAGACTATGTATCCATATACTGCCTAATGCTCCAACAATAGATGTTGTGTTGGTGAAACAACTAACCTGAAATTAAAAGCCTATGTGACAATATTAAGCGGGTATTTGGAAGCGAGTTAATCGGCCATTCTCTTATATGACGCACACATCATTAAATAGTTTTTTTTTAACGGTTACCTTATAGTCATCTTTTTGTATTTACCTCCTCTCAATTAGTGTCATATTTGTTTACAATGATCATTTTGACCGGTCGAAAGCTGGTCCACCGTCCTATATATAGGTGTATAGCCTTGTTTGCAATGACCCGTATGTCCGGCTAAAATTTGATCCAGTTTTTGTTTTGTTTTACACACATCTAAGCACTTCCAGCCTTTTGCTTTATATGCCTAGTTTTTAGATTACAATGCCACATATGCCTGATCAAAGGATTATCTAGCGGATGGTTTCACATACATAGTCCTTTGTTTACGATGACACAATGCTCTGACTGGTCAGAAGCTCCAGCTTCTTGTATGTTGTATGCAGGCTTTTATTTACGATTACACCTATTTTTGTAGAACATTCATTATGGACTATTATATGCATTATCTAAATTATGCTTGCCCAAAGGATGATCTGTCTGGCCGTCTGGCGGCGGTGGGAAGGCAAGTGGTCGTACGAGGCAACGAACTGCTTAGGTCGAACCAAAAGCTAGCCTTTCAGTAACATTGCTTTTACCCTCCTTACCTTCGCCGAATTGAATCCTTTGATGTTGGCGGACCTTTTCATCAACCACTACAAGTTCTTGTGAACTTCTGGGCGCCTTTTGCCAACTTTTCGTCGCAGTTGCTGATGTCAAATCTTGGCTATCAATTATTATCAGGAGCTTCTTGAACACAACCGTACATTAGCGCGTGTAAGTCTTCACCGTGAAGCTGGAATTGTCAGCGCTCCGCTAAGCCTGTGTTCAATGTTTTCAGATCTATTTACTTCCCCAGACATTTTTACGGACTAAAATTGCAGAGCGATTTGAACCTAGCTGCATATGTCCAATGGGCGGTTCCGAAGCTCACTGCTCATCGACACTGTGAGCATTCATGCAGTTCCAGTTCTGGTTCGGATGAATTCTGAAAACTTTTCTAACGGGATGCATTAGATCCTTGCATCTCTGGTGATGAATTCACCAAAATACCGATCACATCTGCTCTTAAATACTACGGCACATTTCTTGGCTCTGGAGATGCCGTCCAGTGCCGTCTCTTCTCCTAAGCTGTCGTGACTGGTCTTGTCGAATGTCACACATTAAGCAGTCTGCAGCTGGACGGCCTGTGAATACACTGGCTCTCAGGAGGCATAGCCCAGCCGCCGTAATTCGACTTGCTAGGAAAATGACGCTCACCCAAGTTACCACAGCCGCCCTGATGAGGCCTGTGGAAACACAGAGGTGTTCCCGGGGCTCAACAGGCACAACAGGTTGTGCCTTTGTGTGCGGTACTACTGCAAACTCGTTCAGCTTACCTGTGTATGTCTGTTTATAACTCTGAGCTAATTGCAATCGTGAAGGCACTGACATTTATGTAAATTTCTTAATACGTTCTATATGCGATTCTATCTGATTCCCTTAGCAACCTTTTGGCACTGACTGCATTTCATCCCTGAGAACCTCTACTACTTAATATTTTCATGCAAATCACTACGATGAAAGGAGTTGGAAAAACCGTCCGCTTGTGCTTGATCCCAAGCTACATCGTGGTGCGGGGCAACGAGCGCACGGACTCTGCGATAAAGTGGGCAACACAGAATCTCAATCAACTCATATGCCCACTTCTTGCTAGGTACCACGTCTCTAAAGTTACACATTTCATGCTTGCTAAGTGGCAAGGAACAACAATGGTGGAGAAAGCAACAATAAGCTACATGCTATCTAACAACATCTAGGACCTTTGGCGTCATACCTGCGTATGTCAAGGTCAGAGGAGGTTACACTTTGCAGCATGCGCATCAGGCACACCTGCGCTACCCATCGCTATCTCCTGTGTGGGGAAGAGAGACCGCGGTGCCCCCGCTGTCTGTAAACCAACTGTACGCCGCCTACTACCCACGCGCCAGCACTGCACCAGAGCGCCGATTGTGGCATGGAAGAAGCGTGGACCATTTCGCATATGGAGCCATTCTTGGGAACAAGTCAAAGCTTATATATTCTGGAAGCTTGTTCCGTTGCGTATCGGCGATTGAATTTCAAACCACGTACACACTCAGGTAATAGTTTTCACGAACAGTGCAGCTCTTGAATACGAGTTATGGGCGCGAAGGATCAAGTCTTGTCGCAGCGCTCTAAAGCCCAGCTAACTAACTGACTAACTAGCAGAAGACACAGCCAGCGGCTGACATTTGGCTGGTGTGCTGGATAAAGCGGGGCACGGCTGGGAGCTGCTGGCAGGGGTCCGACGATGGCCGCCGTTCGATGCTTCAAGTGCCACTGGATGGCGCACGGTCTGGCGCGTGTAAGGTCAGCGAGCCACAGCCGGCTGAGGCTGCTGGGAGCTATATAACATCTGCAGTTGATGCGCCCCAAAACCCCGATAACAACGAGACTGCTTGGACGGCTGGGACGGCTGCGACGGCTGCGACGGCTGACGCAGCGCTGACGGGCCCGACCGTCAGCCCTGCCAGCAGCGCCCACCACTGTAATGCGGCGTTTTGTAGGCATCGTGGCGGCCTCGTGGGACACGCCACCGTCGTGTTTCGCCGACATTGTCTTGGAGGCCGGTCGTGGCGCCGCACCGCTCAGTGCGTCGTGGCGTCTCGGAGGCCAGTTTTGGCATCCCAGCGGCCAATTTGAGAATCTCTGAGGCCAATCCTGCCGTCTGCCTGCCGATCGTGACTTCCTGAAGGACGGTCGTTTCGCCCCGAGAGCAAGTCTGGGTGCTTCCGCTGACAGTCTTGACGTCACTGGCAGAGCCCGACTTCTAACAACTGCGGTGCGCCTATGCGCCACTGACTCACACAACTTGCCTAGCAGGCAGGGCCTGACATCCCTCTGAAATCCGGTGAGGGTGGGAGGGGGATCTGCTGAAGGACCCAGAAACTTGATTATGGCCGGTTCTGTGGAAACAAAATTAATATTCATCTCAGTTAAAACCGTCGCTAATTTAGACACTCCGCGACGCGAGACTTGGTTTAGAACATTATTGAGAGAGCGAGGAAATCGCACCCTCCTCAGATTTTGCCATCAATCAGTTGGTGGACGGCGGGCCCGACGGAACCCAGTCTGACTGACTCACTGGCGGTAAGTCAGGCTCCGACACCGTGTCTATATTTGGGCTCTCTGCTCTCGGCTCTCTGCTGAGCCTCTGGAGACGCGTGCTGTAGGTGGCCACTGGAAGGGTGCAGGGGGATCCAGACGGTGCCCACGTGGCTGTGGCATGTCGCGTGGCCACTGCGGCAGGTTGAGGGAGCTTCAGATGGTACACGCATGGCGGTGGCATGCGGCTTGGCTGCTGCTGCTGGCCGACGCCGCACGATACCGCCTGAGGCAGTCGGCGCCACGGAGCGTGTGCCCCGAGTAAGGTGTTTATTTTGACGTGATTGCTCCCGTTAGTAAGTGCTTTACTTCAACCAGACTTGGAGTTCTGTTTCAAAGAAATGTAAAAGCTGATGCTTCAAGTGTTGAAATTTGCCCTAATCGTCGTAATTGCACATGGACCTATGCCGGAGCCTGACACGGATACCAGTGTAGATCTATGGGTCACCCGAATACGAACCGTCTACACATGGTGAAGCTCTTTGGACGTGCTCAACAGGTCCTGAATATCAATTGGCGCATCCGAAGCTTCCGAGCCTACTTATAATGATACGAACCTTTTCACAATGACAATCAGAGGTCTTTGTACCGGAGTGCAATCAAAACGTGCGCACGAGCAGAGGCAGATCCAGCAATTTTGATGGGGTAAGGGGGCACCCGTTTGTGACGGCGCCATCTCCTCGTAGTGACAACGCTGCGTAAGACCTCGGAGGAGTGCCTTTTGCTGAACAATTTGTTGAAGGGAAGGGTGCACTCGAGCACACTATCGGAGCCTCTTCCTTTCAGAGGTGCACCATTTACTAAAGAATTTGTTGCAGCGTTAAGATAATGATTTTTCCTTAGGTGTTAGCTCTAGAAGCGAGTCCAGTAAGATGTCTAACTTCAACATGGAAAGGATGTCGTTAAGAATATCGTTGTTTAGTCCTTCAAACTCAATTTTGAGCACACGCACTTATATGTGCATCGTTTTCGTTTGCTTTTGGATACACCTAAATCGAGATGTTTATGATAATGGCAACGGCAAGAATGTCGTGCTATCACCAACTTATATTGAACGGTAGACTACACCATAGGTGATCCCTTTACCTGAAATAGCGTCAGATACTAGATGTTTATGTATCACGACATGTAATGGTGAGCATAAGCGTGCTACATACACACAAGGCAGCTTTAGAAATGATGCTTCATAGAGACTTCATAGGCACACATCAAAATTGTCAAATTGTCAAATTGTCAATACTTATTTTGGAATGATGTTTCCTTAGTGTTCAGTAGGTGGTATATACCACCCTATTTCACGAATAATGTATCACGCATCTGTTGAGCTGGGGATGTGGGGTGTTGCACGCAAACATCTCCAGAGTGGCATCTTTTCTCAGTCAGAGGGGCACTACTTTTCCATGTGGGATGCATGTCCCCGGTGCCCTCCCCTGTATCTGCCCCTGCACACGGAATTCGCTACCAGCCATTCGTGTTGTTATATTGAAAATATGATTGCATCGTGGCATCGCCACCATGTGGTGTTCAAGACCAGGGGAGCAGGAACGATTTTAATACTAGATTGGTAAGACCGTGACTGTCCTCTGTCACTGTCTCTGTCCCCCACACTCCACCAAGAAAACTTGGATTTCAGTGACTGATGCAACATTCTGTCTGTTCTGTCTTAAGCTGCAACATTCTGTCTGTTATTTTCACGAGAAAGATCATCCGTTCACCTGCTCAAAAGCTCCGCCTCTACTCTTCCCATGTTGCCATGCTCCTGTGTAGCCTATACACAAACAGCCGACCCCATCACGTCCCCGTCGTACAGGAAAACAGCGTTACCGCGGTCATATAATGGTAAGTTATTACGCGGGTTCCATACTTTGACCATTGCGGGCTGGCGTTTCGGCCATACTAAGGGCTATTGCTATTGCTGGCTATTGCTGTAGATAAATAATCTTATACCCAGGGACCCCAACGGACCTCATGCATCTGACTACACCACATGCCACTTTGATGGTGTGGAATGAAAGTATGATTTGTGACATCATGCTTAGCTCACCAAGTGCCTTGCTGTGAAATGCTGGGAAATGATATAAAAAATCGCTGAGCTTGATTAAAAGGGAAAGAAACCGTATGCACATAAAATAAAATGCTAATACCATGAGGTGATTTGCCTACACCACCCCACTATGATCATAACATGAAGTAAATAAGAGATGTAAGCAACTTCGCGCATCTTGAAGTCCTTAAAACGAGCTCATGGGTTCTGTCACAGCTTGAACCACTTGCACTGAATTGAGTCCCTGTGATCCACATGATTGCTCGTTTTCAAATTCAGATGTGACCCCCTCCGACCTAACCCGGATTTCCAGCTATGCTAGCATGTAGACAGGAGCAGCTAGGCGACTGCACGCTGCATTACATGCGGGCAATTTGAGACGAACTTGAACTTCTTCAACTTCACACTCAACTGTTGGCGTCATTTATGTTGTGCGCTCCACCAATCAAATTTGTCGATGTATGATGACGTTGCCACAGGCAGTGAATCTTTCAACCCGTAGCATGAATGTACCTGCAAGTGTGTTGCACGGGATGAACGAGAGACCCTCAGGCGACTTTCAGCGGCCGTGGCTAAATACTCAGGCACTGGAGGCATACGCTGGCCGGCGACGGAGGGCTGCATGGCCTAGCCATTGTGATGGCGACGTGATTAGTTTGTTCCGCGGAGGTGCCGAGCGGTTGTGGACGTGTGCTGACTACCAAAGAGGCGATGGGAGGTTAGTATATGCATACATTGTTCCATTTCAGATAGCTATACACGGGAGCTGTGTTAACCCCATGCTACATCTTTCCGGTCAGGTCCTCACTTCTCCCCCATCTGAGGGGGGGGGGAGCACTATATGCCCTCTCTAGTCTCCCAGCGAAGCGTAGTACGAAAACGAAAGAGGTGTGATCCGAAAGCGCTCGACGAGTAAAGCTCGAAACCACCCACAAGATGTCCACTAAAACAGTCACGTCACTAGGTAGGTTTATGTGTGTCACAACTGACATATGTTTGGCTCTGGGCGGTTCATTTGAGAAACAGTAAAAGAAAACGTGATCTTGAACCGGGAGAGTGAAATGGACCATGGTTCCAAAATGTTTCCCCATTTAAAAATTAAAATATGTTTTTTAAATTGTGAATTTTCGATTTTTAAAAAAACTTTTCTTGTTCCAATGGATAGAGTGCACCGAGAATCGTTATTTTGAGTAACTTTGCCTAAAAAAATGCTTTCTGTAGCCAGAGTCGTCTGTTTTCACCCTAATGGGCAAATATGCAAAACAAATAAGTCATGAAAAGTGCACAAATTCACACATTTCTCTGGTGCGTTTTGTTGCGTTCCTGAAGAAAAGTAGACTGAAAGTTTCATTCAAATTTCTGGAGGTGACCTCACTTGACCTTGCTCGGTGACCGTGGATGACCTGACGTAAATTTTTTCCCCACATATCAAACTGTTTGTGGCAAAGGTGTGCCAAATTTCGCCGCACTGCCTCGCGCCGTTTTTTCCCTGTCCCCGAAATACCTTTGGCGGGGGCTAAGATTCTCCGCGTTAACTGCGGGAGAAATTGTCTCAAGAATTAGCAGGGGTACTCCTGAGGGGTAACTGGGGTAACTGAGGAACCTCTCCGTCGTGGACGGTTCGACAGAGGGACTACATTACTTTGGCCAAGCATGATACACTTTTGGAGCTGAGTTCGGTGTTATGCCAGGGATTTTAACGCTTCTTTACCATTTTCTTTCGTTAGGAATTTTTCACAATCAATGCTTGTGCTAGCTCTGAAGTTCTCCAGTATTGCATGCGTGTGATGGGGTAGTAGGGACCCAACTTCCCACGGTCTGATGATTATTCCAGAGGATATTGGGATAAGTCAACCAATGTGGTGGCAACCGCCCACCCAAAAATATGTAAGACGATGTCAGTGACATGGTATGCATTGTATGCTCCATCAGAGATATTCAGGTCGGTGGGGATAGTATAGGGATCAGGAAGGCAATATATTTAATATTGGAATTAGTTTGTTGTGGATGGCGTGCCACATCCATCGAAGATATAGACATGGGGCGAGCGAGAATAATAGGCAGTTTCGCTCCCGAACTGCAGGAACAATACCGTGCATCATACAGTTGTCGACAGACGAGATCGAACATTATTCCGTTTCCGGCAGACAAGATCAGGCAGTATACCGTTGTCGGCAGACAAGATCGGGGGTAATACAGTTGTCGACAAACAAGATCGAGCATTATATCGTTGTCGGTAGACAGTATCGGACATTGCACTGGGGTCGACAGACAAGATCGGTCATGATGCCGCTGTCGGCGAACAAGATCGGACATTATATCGTTGTCGGTAGACAATATCGGTCATGATGCCGCTGTCGGCGGACAAGAACGGGCATTATATCGGTGTTGATGTTCAAGATCTGGCAACATACCAGTGTTGGCAGAGAAGATCGGACACTATTCCGATGTCCGCAGAGAACGGCAGCGGTGTCCATAAATGGCGGTCCATGTCGCCTACTGTCACGTGAAGTGATCCAGTACCGGAATTGTCGCTGGGAATCCCATTCTTTGAAGGAAGAATATGGATAATTCAGATGAAACGTAATGCAGTGGGAACATCAAAATTTGGTTAGTTAGTTTTACGTTTTAGTGATGAAGATGGGTACTGGAACGCTTTAGCAAGCATATCTTTTAATTAATCAAGTGTGATGGTGCAGTCGGTCGCTCATGTGAGCTTGTTTTATCGAAACACGGGAGGATACTCACTCGGGATTTGCTCTTGCTCCTAGTTAATGCATTCTGCCAAAGCACACGGCAACGGCGATCAATTGCACCGCCACCAGCCACGTCGGATTGCTACCGGAAGGTGATCTAGTCCCCTGCAAGATTGAGTCTCAGCCAATGACAAAGTGGTTCCCTGCTCTCATGGGGTGTTTGGGAACGTGATTAGAACTGAGTCGAGGGCTCAAAGCTTGTGCAGTGCAAATTCAAATTTTCCAACATTAAGAGACCACGGAGGAGCTAGTTTGCATCTGGTCTGAAGCGGTTGTGGACCAGCTAGCATACAGCACATCATATGGTGTTCTGTGCCTAGGGCTGCCAAGGACGTCACTGTGATGCTTCGACCTGTACGCACTATCGACGACAGCGGGTGGGCGGTGCTGCGTGGACCTCGGGTCGGTCGTGACATGTCAGGTCGGTGGCCCGGTTATCGGACTTCCGCACGCCTCCAGCGACGTTGGCCGCCCCCGGCGCCGCCCACATTCCGTGCACGCCCCATTAATATAGGCCTTTGGTCTTCGAATGTCACGACGGCAGCGCCGCCGGCGTAGCCCGGCGATGAACGTCCCAGTCGTGACCCACAACGCCGACGGCGATACGACCTCAGTTGCGTTGGTGATGCCAATTTGTCGCCCCGGCGGGACCGCACGAAAGGCGGGTCTGTCGCGACGCCGCTGTCCGCTGTTGCTCTCCATGGGCTGTCGATGGGAACTCGGCGCCACAGTCGGTGACGGCGTGTGCGGCCGGGCCGCTTTTGCGGGAGCGACATTTGCGAGTGACATTATCAGCGCCAAGTCAGCGGCACTGGCCGCGTCGTCAGCCGCGGGGCAAAACTGTCGACACCGCGTACTGGCCGACCCCGGGCGCCTTTGATCTCGAGTCGCCGCACCATGTTCGATATGCCAGCCAGTCTGACGCAGACCGAACGGCTGAGAACTGTTCGTCGCAGACCCGCCGCCAATCGCTGACACCAGCTTGTTGACTCCCACGCCGCTATCCCTCTGGATGTCAGTTGTGGCAGACAAGCTAGGCTGGCGGACCATTGAGGTGGGTCAGCCAGCTTCTGGCAAATAAGTGGTAATCTTTGCCCCATGCATGTGTATATCTGCCCTCGAGGGGGTTTGGCAACATTCGTCGGTGATCTTTAATGAGTGTTGGTCACCAGTACCGCTTGCTTCGCTCCTCTGTAGTCTATGGTGACCACCAATGAAAGGCACTGCTGTGGCCTGACCGTCGGTGGATCAAAAAAATCTGAGTTAGGAGCGACAGGAAACGATTCAAGTGTGGCGAAATTGAAAAAGTCAATGGATTTCTGAATGCGTCTCGGATTGGCGTAGATCACGTCACTACACAGCTTACTGCTTACTGCGAAATTTGTGTGCAAATATACAGGGAATTGGGGGGGGGGGGGAGGACAGTTACGTTTATTTTGCCCGTACGTGCATCCGCTAGTGGGTCCGACACTGCAATCCAGGCAGTATCTAGCTCGTACGGACAGTGCTAAGTTTTTTTTTCTTCTTAGATGTGATCTGGCGAAAAGAGCATAGTAGGATGTCGAAATTTGCTATTGAACGGTGTCGTGTAAAATACTTGTCAAGTCCTTCAGACAAAATTTAGCTATTACTGCATGCATAAGTGTACCAATTTCGTTTGCTTTGAGAGATGTATAATATAACACATATTAACGATAATAATAACAATATCAATACCTATATAGTATCAACTAGTATTGTATAGCAGACCACACCTTAAATAAATGATATCCAAGCTTCTTTTGGAAGGATGTCGATTCAGTGTTTAGGAAGTGGTGTATTCCACCATATTTCGCAAATAATGTATAATATACCATGGTGCAGGCCGCCTGGCTAGTTGTACATTTCAGTGGAAATTTGTGGGTGATGCGGCCTATCGAATGATCAATACGACCCGGAGCAAAGTCGATTTGGTAGGGTGACGTCATTGCTCCTCAATTTTTCCTTCTTTGCGTCTTGCACCCCTATATTGACATGCGAAAATATGATAGAAGCGTAGCATGTAGAAACATATTGAATCTAACGGAGAATAGCGTCTTAACCCATGCTAGCCCTGCTCTAGCTCCTAATTGAAGTTGTTCGGTGCGCAATCGTTGCTCGACAAGAACACCCGGATATGACACGCATGTCACAAATAATTATTATAGTGATAAATATTTGGACAAGTTACCAGGGCTGGCAGCGGTAGCCGTTGGCAGCCATTGTTCCTCGGCTGGCCAGTGGTCTGAGATCAACGCTTCCTCGGATTGAGCACGCTCCTTCGAGGAAATATGGGTTGTATGTACAAATATGTTTATGGGGGTTCTTTGTGGACTCTATCCATCTTTTAACCGGTCCCTCTCGTTTCGTCCTGTACCCACCAATCCATCAATATCTCCCCCAGCCCACTCGCCCACCAGCAGGCAGGCTGTCTCCCAAAGCATATCCGTCGGATCCGTGTCTTCGGAGATCAGCTCCTCGGAGCTCCATTCAGTATTTACCAATCTCCCTACTGTTGTTCTTTGTCTCACCAACGACCAAGTTCGCGTCCGCCCTGAGAATGCCATCCACACCCCATCTCGAGAAAGTAGAAAGTCTCACAGTTCACCAGTCCGCTGCTTTTTATCGGTGTCCTGCGCTCCGTCGGCCGCCCCCGGGATGACGAACTTCTGGAGTTTGATACCCCGTTGTGTGGTGCCAATTTCAGTGTTGGTGAGTGGGGATGGAACAGCACACCTCGTTAGCCACAATATCCCGGAAGGGCGGGCAGGTCCGTGTTGCCTCGTGCGAACCAAGCAGCCGGTCGCCTCGGAATGTGGGCGTGGGCGTTGGTCCAGTGCATGCCGGCTTCGTCAGCAGGCGTCAAGCGATGGGCGTCGCTGGATCGTAAACGGTGTCGCATGCTCCTCACCGTCAGTGATCGTTTCGCTGCTTAGGAAAGCTGCAACCAGGTGTGCTAAGTCATAGGAAATTAAATTATGCTACAGAATATCAATCAGTGGTGCGTCTTAGCCTCCACATGCCTTCCCTACCGCCATTGTTTGCTGTGGAAACCCACAGTCTAGATTCGTCTGTGCCTTACTTTCCTTAAAAATGCATTAACCTCACTGAAAACTATTGCGACTTCCTCTATTTCATGGAGTGCAGTGGTGTTTTTCTTAAATTCCTAGAGGACATAAACTATTCAGTACCTTATCAAGGTGTCATCAATGTGACGAAATAATAAACTATTCAGTATCTTATTTGCGAATGCGGTGCCAATACATCACCAAACAATTATAAACTCTAGCTTGTGTGGAGTGTTTGTTTATCAGTAAACTAGCAGCGGAGCCACGATTAATGATCCGCACGAATATCAGTTTTTCATGTGTAGAATTTTCTTGGAAAATGTCGATTAGTGCATGACGGTCGATAAGAAAATCATGTACAGACCCTGTGAACTCAGGATAGAGGGTTTCCTGTTTTGTTTTCTTTAAGCAGGTCATGATTCGCTGTGTCGATAACCAATTCCAGTGAAAAACAAACGCCCAGACACCGCATTTATTGATATATTACAGTAGTCACCTCTGAGATGCCTTCCAATAACTCGCTTGTCGAAGAACTTTCTGAGCTTTGGTGGCCTGGACGGTTGGAACGAATTCAGTACTATCTGTTTGCTCCATTGTAAGCCTGGGCTTTGTACTTGGCCAGTCGCTGATTGGTTGGCTTTGAGCAAGCTATACGAAGGACTGACTGTGTCTCGGGTAGTGACGTCTTGCTTCTATTGTTTATTGTTTATACATTTTGGCTCCAGTGCGAGTTAGCTGCCGGAGTTATGCACCGCCAACTCACATGCTATCAAGCAAGGAAATACAGTTCAGATCGGTTTATATCCGTTTGAGTAAGTAGTTGGACAGTTCTGCTCGGGGCGTAGTTGATGCAGTTGATGCGTCTTGCGATCTCAATGACCAACACCCTAAACTCGTAGACCATGTGGGTAGCAAAACACAATCAAGGACAACAAAACACTATGTTGCAGGATGCAGATGTTATCTGGGTGCCGGGAGGATCGTCCTACTCACGAATATCGCCGAGCGATATTTGCCGCGCGATGGGATGATTATTCACCACACATTTTATCAGGCCGCTCATCTATAGACGAGGCTATACGCATTTATTGTGCGAGGAGGTTGTTAGCTCAGGGTCTGCGAACAGTAGGTAGCTCGGCGTTTGCGGACATTAATTAGCTCGCAGTCTGTCGTACCATAGTTAGCTCGGCGTATGCGGACAGTAGTTAGCTCTTCGTTTGCGGACAGTATTTAGCTCGGCGTCTGCGGACAGTAGTTAGCTCGGCGTCTGCGGACGGCAGTTGGCTCGGCGTCTGCGGACGCCGGTTAGCTCGGCGTATGTTGATGGCTGTAGTCGGACCGGTGCCGGTCGGCCCCGCCCGTTCCCAGCGGGGTCGTAACGGCCGCTAGACGCGCCCGCGCCCGCTCCGACAGCGAAATCCAGCTTTATTAGTCTGGCCGTCGGTCGGCGGCGCTGTGGCCTCCGCCCGGTCCCAACCAGGCGACGGGCGCGCTGTTGCGGAGCTTCCGCCCCGACCATGGGAGGGCATAGGTGCAGACACAGGTTGTTTCGACTAGAGGTGGTAAGTGTAAATCCCGAAAGCTCGTTAAAAATATCGTTTCAAGACCGGCGGAATGTTTGACTGGTCATTTATCAGCTATCAGAATATCATACCAGCCAAGCTCCACCACATATTGACCTGGCTCAAATTGAGCCTGGGCTTCGATCCAAGCATGTGGTATTTGCGAACTCTAATGACGACCATGGTAAGGATATGGTGCTTAGTATGTGTATCGACCACCGTGAGGGGACTGTTCTGTGTCTACGTTCCGATCAGGGTGGGGGAACTGATGTACAGCCTCTGTCCCAACCAAAGTGTGCGGACACTTGCACGGTCACTGCCCCGACAGGGGTGAGGGGACTGATGCACAGTATCTGTCTCGATCCGGGGGAGGGGGGTACAGGGGATGGGCTTCACTTCTGTTCCGACAGGGTTTGGCTAATGCGGGGTAGAACTGCCATCTTTTGGGAACTAGAAACTCAGGCCCCTGTCCCTGCGATGGTCACATAACGTACCGCTGTACTGACCCTGCCCTGCCATGGTGACAGAACGTACCGCTATGATGACCCTGCACCTGCGGTGGCGACAGAACGTACCGCTGTAATGACCCTGCACCTGCGGTGGTGACAGAACGTACCGCTGTAATGACCCTGCACCTGCGGTGGTGACAGAACGTACCGCTGTAATGACCCTGCACCTGCAACAGTGGCAGAGATGGGCTGGACTGATTCGCCGTATGCCAGACATTCAACGGCAAACTCCGAGGACCCGTGCAGCGCTCAACATCTCGGTGTTTTCCTGCTCCGTTGATCAGATCCATTTAGCAGCTTTCTCTCCCGATTTATGGACTTGCGGAGCTATCTATCTGGCTGTGCGTTGTGTACCGACGACGGGTTGTTCTCTTTCTCCATCGCTTTTCGTTGCGCTTTGAGCAGCGCGGCGGCGTCTGGCCTGGCTGATACCGGCTGTCGTACACAAGATGCGATTGAAGCCGGGCAGTGCTGTAGCGGGCGTCCTCCAATTATCGGCGGAGATGGCTGCAATGTACCAAATGTCATTGGAACCGGAAAGGGCTGTGCGGTCGTCCTCCATTTCTCGGCAGAGATTGCTGCCATATGCCAGATACCATTAGAAGCAGAAAGGGCTGTGTGATTGCCCCCCGTTTCTCGGAAGAGATGGCTGCCACATACTAGATACCATTGGAACCGGGAAGGGCTGTACGATCGTCCTCCATTTCTCGGCAGAGATGGCTGCCGTATACCAGGTACAGTTGGAGCCGGGAAGGGCTGTGCGGGCGCTCTCCATTTATCGGCAGAGATGGCTGCCGTATACCAGATGCAATTGGAGCTAGCGTTGTAACAGGCGTCCTCCGTTTCTCTGGGGAGATGACTAGTTCATTGCCGTGCGAGCAGTTGGGCCTTCTGAAATGGCCTGTCCGGGTCTGAAGCGAACGCCATTCGCTTTCCTGATACTCTAGGAACCGATAATGTGATCAAGTCTGTGCCATTGTAATACCTGCCTCAATGCAGACCGCTACCATTTCTAGGGAAAACCAGCGCAATGGCTACTAGAAGTAGGCTTTTATCATACATTATTGCATTCTGAAGCTGCAGTGGATGAACCCGTCAATTGTCGTTGTCGCTTAGAGCCGTTTATGAAATTAAGCAGTTAGAAGTGTTTATTTCCAGCCATGGTTGCCATGTGTAGGTAGTAGGTGGGTGTAGCCAGCCATGGCCACATGGGGGTTCTCAGTGCTTAATATCCAAATAATTTGTCAGGAAATGTGCTTCTTACCCAAGACACTGGATGCGGAGTCGATGAGTTGCATGCAGAATGCGGACTTCTTGTACATTCCCACACACGTTACCATACGTTTTACGTTCAAATTCCTGCAATTTTTGTTTTGGGTGAGGGTGGGGTGAGGCGGCGAGCAGATTTCCTGTTGCGTACGATGATTTACATCTACTCTATGTTTGCACTTACTTTGACGTCTTTTTTCGTATCCATTCTCAGTTGCATATGTCGTTCATGAAAATGATTTTCAGGCTCGTCGTTGCGCTGTATATCCCGGGATAATTTGCTTGCCTTGGGATGACTTGCTGTCCCCGCCCTACGTGGATTGTTGTATGTTCATGCTTACAAACCGGCGTATTTTAAGGGCATTGATCTCACCGTCGTTGGGATGATCATATGTCTATCTTTGCCAAACTTAACGGGAGGTTTTCAAAGGTTGTGTTTTCCATGGATGATCGTGAATATTTGGCGCGAAAGCTCCGTGTCATTGGTGTTTCTGAAGTATAGTAAAAGTAAACTCTGACATATTTCCTTCATGATCTCGGTATCATTTTGCTTGGCTTGTGGCATTGCCAGATGTTCTGTCTGACCGGCTCGAGAGGCATGCGTTTCGGACATAAATACCTGCTGAATTTATCCACCCACCCGTAACTAATAGATATGAAGGTAGCAGATGCCAACTAAGCTTGGCGGTCAAATGAGTCGCAAGAAACCGGCGATGGTTCGCGGTGAAATAGAGTCTTCAATGCATCTATGCATGAAATTTCCACTCAGTCGTCGGCATTTCATTCGTCAGGCTTTTATGGAATGCTAATTCTTTCGTCTAATGATTAATATTCCCTGTGCTTTTTCATCGTGAAGAAAGCATTACCATGTCCCATTATTTCGTGTCGACGCGTAGAGGAGCTGACGACACCGTTGGGCGATGCCCTGCTGGGCTTCAGTGCAGCCGGACCCGGTGCGGTCCGCCGGTCGCTCGGCCAGTATTTCAGAGCGGACCTGCCGCTGAGAGTAGCTCCACTTCTGCCCGCGGACACGTGCCGGCTGGGCAGCGGTCGTTGTCATGACCCCCCTGACCCCCACCCGGCCCGTCCCCACCGATGCAGTGGCGCGTGGATGATGGCGGGAATGGTTTGCTAAGAGCGGAACAGAAAAGTTGTCGACGAGTTGGACGGTCTCTTCGGATCAGCTTGTTTGAGAAGACGCACGCGGCTTTCGTCTGCCGCGCAGATGACCCGAGGTGATCCAAACTGGTGGCGCCACCGTGGATCCGGCATTACTGGCCACCGAACGGCCAGTAATGCTGGAAAGTGTATCTTTAATTGGGCACGATATATTTTTTTCCGTCCGAATATGAACAAGCGTGCTGATCGATTTGCACTTGTTTGAATTTCAATAACTGGTCCAAAAACAGTCTTAGTTGTTAAAAATTTCGCCTGTAAGTTATTTATTGTTCC
Organism: Imbricaverruca yamaguchii; assembly: GCA_034440575.1. Taxonomy (NCBI): domain Eukaryota; kingdom Metazoa; phylum Arthropoda; class Thecostraca; family Neoverrucidae; genus Imbricaverruca; species Imbricaverruca yamaguchii. Next base: position 1,753,853 of record JAOTOL010001571.1, read on the forward strand.
AGATCGAAAAAAAGTTCTCCGGATGATGTCAATGTTGAAAGCATATTATTAGCATTATGCTGTTAGGTACGCTAGTATTCTCTAACTTGAATTAGAAACCTTTGTAAATCAGATTTACTGGCCTTGTGCATTCAATATATAGCTGGAAAACAAGTGTACTTCTCTAGGCATTCGCCGTCCAGGACTTCCTCTTTGGAGGAGCTTGAGACCTTAGTTACGGACGCAATATAGCCGAAGCAGCTCATGCACCCAAAAGTCCCGATCATGCACACACAGGAGCTCAAGGCCCTTTAATGCTCGCTCGACTGCCTCCGATAATTGCATATTTGAACGTAAAATGCAACGGGCAAGCCAGCCCAATTCAATTTAAATTAATCAGCCTTAGCACTGCTTGGTTGTCCAAGATATTGCTGGCTCCACCCCTGGAGACCACACCATACTCTCCGTCCTACGCAAGGATGGATGAATCTCGTCCTTGTCCAGTTGTCCAAAGCTAGCAGTGAAAGAGGTGAGTCAACGGAGTGGTGACTCCCAACGTCGGATATCCTTAACTTTTACCCCGAGTGTCTAAAGGAAAGAAAGCTCTTATGACTTGCTCGCTCCTCAACTTTGAGATGTCCAGTAGTGTACATTTGCCATCGCATGCATAAAACACAATTGCCATATACATGACCCTGAAATACCAAGTATATGACACGCGAATTAAAACTTTTTAAATTTGGTTTTCAACAACGATTAAATATAGCAACCAAAATTTGAGTGCTGTTGAATATCGCCTGCAAACACATGGAGAAATGCCAAGGACAATTCAGCCTAAGAAGTTTAGGGACCTAAAAAATATGTACCCATCTAAACACCAAATGCTCCATGCTCACTGCTTACTGTCCATTCCAGCTGATTCCTGTTGGCGCCAAGATGTGTTTTCGTTTTCGTTTCGTTTCGTTTTCGTTATAGCACTTTTGGCTCTTGTAGTTAATCTGAAGTTTGGAGCCAGGTTTTATGCAACTAGGTATGATTTTGCTCTTTTGTGCAGAGAGCATCAGAGAGCAGAGAGCAGAGAGCAGTGTTGACCATAATAAAGCAACAAGCTATCGATCATTGATGCATCTTATATGGTAGAAAATTGATCCTAGTAATTTTCAAGTCTTTCAGTGGCGTGCGTACTTCAGTTTTGCACCTTTGCGACAAGGTGGTCAACACTCAAGTGAACGTGCGATGGGTTTTAGCCGGTTTAAGCTACAGGGAGACGAGAGCTAACTTCGAACAGCCGGTATAAACCATGGCTTCAGCCGAAGAAAACTATCACATGGAAAAAAAAACTTGTGAACCATGACATCTTTCCCGCATAACACGAGCTCTGTTTCCTTGGACAGCTAGTCTTGCTAGGCTTTGGTGGAAATTCAACCACCAAACCCGACGATTAATTGTCTGCTCACTTGCACCACGGTCGTACCACTGATAATGGCACAGCTGGTGATAATGGCACAGCTGTTGGCACTGCTCTTTCTCTATATTTTCTCTATCTATTTCTGTCTCTATCTTTTAGGCGCTGTATGACCAACGCAGTCGATACGCCCGTAAGCCCAAATAACCAACCAATCTGTCTCTATCTTTATCTCTCTTTCTTTACCTCTCTATCTCTCTATCTCTATCTCTATCTCTATCTCCATCTCCATCTCTATCTCTGTCTCTATCTCGATCTCTATTTCTTCTATCTCAATCTCTATCTCTATTTATCTCTTTATCTCTCTGTCTCTATTCTCTCTCTCTCTTTCTATCTCTCCCGGTATCTCTATTTCTATTTCTATCTATCTCTATCTCTATCTCTATCACTATCTCTATCTATCTATCTATGTATCTATCTACCTATGTATATATATATATATATATATATATATATATATATATATATATATATATATATATATATATATTTCTATCTATATATATATATATATATATATATATATATATATATATATATATATATATATATATATATCTATCTCTATCTCTATGTCTCTTTATATCTATCTCTATATCTGTCTGTCTCTGTATCTGTATTTGTCTCTGTCTCTTCTATCTCAATCTATCTCTATATAGCTCTTGCTGTCTCTATATCTATATCTTTCTCTATCTCTATCTCTCTTTCTCTCTCTCTCGCTGTCTCTCTCTCTCTCTGTCTCTCGCTCTCGTTCTCCTATCTGGAAGCCGCCGTAGCGTGTGCCAGGACCAGTTGTGGCCCTGTAATGGCCGATGCGCCGCCTATCTCGGTGCCGCCCGCACCCCTTCAGCTCTCCCAGTCGGCGAATTGCCACTTGTCACGGCTCCGTGCTGTGCAGCATTTCTCACTCGATGGCATGACCGGGTGGACATAGGCAGCGTTGTTCCGAATATACCGCTACGTCCCCGCTGGGCGTTGTACGTCAACACTGGGAAGCGCTCCGAATCGTACGCGGACGTGAGCGCACCCATCCGCCATTGTCCATTGCGTTATTATAACTCGAGTATCAGGGCAGGACCTTCTGTTCTATTTTCTGGGATGTTCTCTCGTATCTCCTTGTCTACTCAAATTGACGATTACGTGTTGGTATGCATAATGTACGTCACTCACTCTAGTTTCATTGAATCCGACGTTGGATTCCACGAAAAGAGGGCCAGATACCACTGTATGCATTGAATGGACATCATCAGCATCTGGGAAGCCTCGATAATGAAAGTCATATCTCGCAGACAAGCTTCGGATGACATGTTCGTGATACACCCTATTTAAGTTTGGGAACTATGGCCATGAGAAGGTTATGGAATATCAAAGATAATCCACAGTTATGGGCGCAAAATGACCCTAGATGTCGACGCGCCCCTAAACTCCAATCCACCGACACCACAGATAATCCACATTTTCAAAGTATATATTAAGTATCTGGAAATTCATGTCGTTGGAATATCCTAACAGCAAAGTGATGATGTCAAACCTGTATCCTGAGGTATGCTCAAGTACCACATGCTGGTACAGATAGCAGATTCCAACTCGAAAGTTGAAGGGGAACCTGGAGGTTTCAGGGAGAATCCTTGTCATGCCAATGGTGACTTCCGATAGGGGTCATCTTTACATCAGTTAGGCTACGAGGAAGCTTTATATGACCACACGCACACGTGCATACTTTTACACACGTACCCACACATGCACATTGTACATGCACACACGCACGCACACACGCACGCACACATGCATACTTTTACACACATAGACACACATCCACATTTATACACATGAACACACTTATACCCACATATACACTTATACAAACATACACACTTACATCCATACACAACAGATACTGCAGCTAGGCATTTCACTGCAATGTTGGAAGCATACAAGTTAACTACTAATGCGGTTGAAAATCCAGCCGGATGCGCTGCACACTGGAAGAAGAGGCGAGAAGCTCCGGCTGTGTCCGCTGTCTTGTGTCAGCTCCACCACCGGCCGACGACGGTGCTGGTGTCGCGCCAGGCTGATACAGACCGCCGTGAGCGGTCTCACCTTGCCGGCGCGGCGAGCGTCGCGCTCTCCACGCATTTAATGGGCTTTCTTTTCGCCTCGGGTGGCTATCTTTTTCTACCTGACATCATCAACTAGAAGCGATGGTCGCTGGTCGGGGCGGGGCTTGCGGCGGCCGAGAGCCGATATTTCCGTCCGTCGGCAGTGTCTGGAGATCGCCAGCGGGCGGCTGGAGATCGCCAGCGGCCGCCGGCCGGCCAATACCGCGTCTCGCGTCCGTTCTCGGCAAACACGGAAACCGGCCCGAACAAGGCCGTATGGGCGTCTTTCCAAATGGCCGGTACACTGTTGCAATATAGTTGATTGGTGAGCCTTTCCTGCGGCGGTTTCGTGGCGGACGGTTGGCTGGTTGGTTGTTTGTTTTACGACACATCGACCGTACAGTCACGTAGCGTCGCCAATCTCGCGCCGATTAGCCGCGGGCGAAGAGTAGCGACAAGCGAGACTCGAACCCACAATCTTTCAATCGCGAGACGGGCAACTTACCCCCAGACCACTCGTCCCCTCGTGACGGATGGCAGACACCTCACTGACACCTCACTGACATGTAACACTGTATGCTCGGAACCGTGACATGTCGCTCTAACTGATCTTCGCATGCTCTTACTGTTTCGCTGTTTCACTGATGATACTCCCACTTCACTGTTTCACTGATGATGTTTGCTTGTGCTTGCTCTTTCGGTTTCACTGCTCCACTGATGTTGCTCCCGTTTCACTGTTCCACTGCTGATGTTTGCTTGCGCTTGCTTTTCTGTTCCACTGTTTCACTGATGTTACTTCAATTTCACTGTTTCACTGATGATGTTGCTTGCATTTCAATGTTTCACTGACGATGTTATTGGCGCTGCATGACCAACGCATTTGACGCGCCCCTAAGTTCCAATAACCAACCAACCAACCTGTAATGCCCGACAGCCCACCCTTCCGAACGCAAATTCACCCGGGAAGTCTGGCTATGCACTCGTATAGATGCTTCAACACGTCCTCTGATTAGCAGCTTACCGTAGAATGAATGAGTCAGACTCAGTCATATCGTGGCCAAAGGGAGTAATCGGCACGGGAGAGGCACGCACATGCAGCACGGTTTCACGTCAATAATGCTGCGTGCATTCATTGCTTGTGACCAAACTGCCACGGTAAAACTGCGCGCAGCATTGATGTCATGACGCCATCACTGCCCGATGTTATTGCTGTGTGATTGATTGTATCAGTTATATAACTTCTTGCAACCACTCACGTTCATGAGGTTCCAAGCTATTTGTACGTTCCATGCAATATTACCATGGTAGTCGAGGCGCCTTACAGTCCAATTAACTAATTGTTTGTACTTGTCATATTTACGCTATTTTTTACATCGACCTGCGGGGCTTGAAAAGGTCGAACCGACATTGTTGGAAAACCAAATATTGGTCAGTGCTTTTCGTTGATAGCAACCTGTAGTAAGCCTGTGCCTCCTGGCCTAGCTGATCGATCATTCACGATCGTCAGAGCGACTTGCCGCATTTTAGAGCAGATTATGACTGGATTAATTTCATTCCGGGTATGAAATCATTGTGCGTGTGCAGAGTTCCGACCACTGGTGTTTGTGTGTGTTAGCGGTGTCGCCAGGCTGTGCGATGTTGCGGCTGTGGGCGGCGGGCGGCGGGCGGCGGGCGGCGGGCGGCGAGCGGCGGGCGGCGGGCGGCGGGCGGCGGGCGGCGGGGGCGGCGGGCGGCGGGCGGCGGGCGGCGGGCGGCGGGCGGCGGGCGGCGGGCGGCGGGCGGCGGGCGGCGGGCGGCGGGCGGCGGGCGGCGGGCGGCTACCTCGCGCCGGGGCCGCTCGGTCGATCTCGCTTCAGAGCCCCCGTGATGAGACGTCTTGTGGTGTGTTGTTGGGCCAGCGCAACGCTATTGCCACCTGGTGGGCGCCAATTTGTTGACGCTGTGCTGTCTGCGGTTCACGGCACGTGGGCCGGCCTGACCAGCTCCACCCCCGATGGTTGTCACCGCACCGTGGTCAGACGGGCCTTGGTCAGACCTGACCTGCTTTGACCTGACTTGGGAGCTGCGCCGTGGCGGCTCACGGTGCGGTGGCCGGTCTGACCGGTCCCACCCGCTGGCTGTCACCACACTGTGGTCAGACAGGCCTCGGTCAGACCTGACCTGCTCTGACCTGACTTTGGAGCTGCGCCGTCGGCGGCTCACGGTGCGGAGGTCGGCCTGACCGGCCCCACCCGCGGGGCATCACAGCACCGTGGTCAGTTTCCGGGACAAATGTTTCCGGCTCCGGCGTGAGCCGGGCTCGAACAGGTGGTGGCCAGGTGTAACGTATACCGATGTACCATTTGCTTGGCTGGCTTGTGTGTCAAACACACACACACTGAGCGGGTGTTGACCGAACGACAGCCGACCTGGTCAACCCGCTCCCCCGCCCTCGTCATCCCTCCAGACAGCTGGTGTGTCAGACACACACACACACACATGCACACACCGGGCGGGTGTTGACCGGACTGCAGCTGACCTTGTCAGCCCGCCCCGCCTCCTTCACCCAGCCGGCGCGTGTGTCGGACACATGCATGGACTCCATGCTGTGGACACACCGCGGGAAGCCGACGTCTGCCTCCTTCGATCGGCCGCAGTGGCACGCCACACCGGCGCGCCGGCCGGCTGTGCGGTGGCATGGCCGACCTGGCACATGTACACGACGCGATTATCGACGCTGGGTGCCGGTGCGGCGGGCGGCTTCGTCCGACGCTCCGTCGGCGGTCCGGTGCCGCTCGTGGCCCAGCCACACCGAGACCAGGCCTGTGCTGGACTCGCCTGTCTGGTCTGCCTCTTGCGAGCGAGGTGTCGGCACGGCGCTGATCAAATGTAGATAGCAGCGACGTGGTGCCGAAACCATTGCTAGACACCCGCTGGATTGTCGACAAAACTGCGCCATCCATGGGTGGGGCTCGGCGCCGGTGCCATGCCCTTTACACCGCCAAACGATCGTTTACGCCGCGAGTTTGTGTGATTCTGTTGGTTGGACTGCGGCCGCGCTGTGGCGGCAGCAGGCCCGGTGTGAACCACCGCACCCAGGAGCTTATGTCGGAGGGGTCAAGGCACTCAGTGAGAACCGGAAACGTATGAAAAATGAAAAGGATGTAGTGGAACAAGGCCAAGAAAAAATGATGCGCGTCAAAGGCGGGTATTTTCCCTTGGATTCGCCCAACCGAACTCCATAAAAAACGTCTCTGAAGAGTCGAACCTTTCTAGGAGCGATCCATGACCGCCTTAGCCACTCCCCTGATGTTTAACTCGTCCTGTTGACGCGACGTTGACAATTGTTGAGCTTTGAATGTCCGCCCACATGGAGGCCTTGCATCGCCCGCCTGTCCGCCCACATGGGAGCCGCATATCGCCTGCCTGTCCGCCCACATGGAGGCCTTGCATCGCCCGCCTGTCCTCCCACATGTGAGCCGCATATCACCCGCCTGTCCGCCCACATGTGAGCCGCATATCGCCCGCCTGTCCTCCCACATGTGAGCCGCATATCACCCGCCTGTCCGCCCACATGTGAGCCGCATATCGCCCGCCTGTCCACCCACAGGGAGGAAGCACATCGCCCACCTATCCGCCCACATGGAGGCCGCGCATCGCCCACATGGAGGCCGCATATCGCCCGCCTGTCCGCCCACATGGAGGCCTCGCATCGCCCGTATGTTCTCCCACATGGAGGCTGCACATCGCCCGCCTGTCCACCCACATGGAGGCCTCGCATCGCCCACATGGAGGCCGCATATCGCCCGCCTGTCCGTCCACATGGAGGTCGCGCATCGCCCGCCTGCCCTCCTACATGGAGGCCGCACATCGCCCGTCATTTGCACAGACCACAGGTGTTACACACGACGTTAGCACAAAAGCAGAAGATTACGACATGAAATGATCATACCAACACTGAGGTATAAGTGGGCCATTAGCCAGCATATCGACAGAAAATTGCGATGGAACTCCCAGAGAAGCGGCGACATAAGCTTTGAGAAATCGAACCAGATTTTGTCCAGTGATTCACGACAAGGACATGAGATAGTCATCCAAGTCCGCTGTAGCGAAGGCACACTGATCAATCTTCATCGTACAATGTGCCGACGAAAGGGGTACAGCACGGTGAAACAGCATGGCGACATATCCGGCCTTTTCCAACAGTGAGGTAACATCTGGTCCCGGTGCCCCTTCCGAGTTGCCAATGTGCCCAAGTAGCTTCATGAGGTCCGGTGGCACAGCCAGGATTTTCCTATGTTGGGCAATAAGCGATACAAAATGATAGAATAGATATAGCCTCTGGTGCGCGAAGCGCACGGAAAATGTGCGAAAATCTCGAACTTTGCCGTATGATCCAGTGCATTTTTTAATGTTAAGGGGGAGAGAGCGCATTGGTGTGCCTCTGATGATGTCTACCGTTTTGCGAGAATGTTAGCAAAATAATCCTGCAAGCGATAGCAAAGAACTCTTATTCCAGACACCAAATCGGCGCCCTCGTTTTCTGCGGTGTGTGTAGGATGTGTCGCCCAGCCCACAACAACTTCTCTCCGGTAAGACGGAAAGAATAGGCACAGCTCATATAACCACACAACTCTTTATGCAGCCGAGGGTCTGGCGCAGCTATCGTCAGTGACGGCCTCGTGTGGCGCTCGCGTCCACCTCTGCCAGCTGGCTTCGGTGGCCTTCCAATTTTCCTGGTGGGACAGCCACCAGCGAGGCCCTTCGGTGGTTTCCTGGACTGAGGGTCCGGTGTGGCCCGCGTCAGTGGCTGTCCCGTGTGACGCCTACGTGCACCATTGCCAGCTGGCATCGATGCCTGCGTGTGTCTTCGCATGCCGGTGCCTACGTCTGCGCTTGTTGTTTGTTGACAATACTTGGACGCAGTGGCTTTCCAAGGAATCCATATCTCCAGCAACTAACGCAAATAGTTCTCACCATTGTTACTGGTGAACGCTCCTTTCTGACGCCTACTTGATTGCTGACATTTAATAACGGTACGCATTTATTTTTTATCTGCCTTACTTTTTGCTGTATGTTAGTTCTGACCCTTTTCTACATTGACAGTGTTAATTGCTATCATAAAATGCTGGCTGTTATCTTAATGCAGGTCAGTGTACCCGGTGTACCCATGAAACTGCTTAATTAGCCGGGCAATTAGCCGCCCCATAGCATAAGCTCAGATGGGCGTCTGCACCGAGTTCGCCGACGTCTGGACCCAAGTCGGTGGCCCTGGGACGCGAGACGTTTGAGCGCCGTTTTCACTGGTCCGAGCCCAAGTCGGAGGCCCCGGGACGCGATACATTTGAGCGCCGTCTTCACTGGTCCGGGCCCAGGTCGGGGGCCCTGAGATGCGAAACGTTTGGGTGCCGTCTTCACTAGTCCCGGTCCAAGTCAGGGGCCCCGGGCCGCGAGATGTTTGGGTGCCGCCTTCACTAGTCCCGGTCCAAGTCAGGGGCCCCGGGACGCGAGATGTTTGGGTGCCGCCTTCACTAGTCCCGGTCCAAGTCAGGGGCCCCGGGACGCGAGATGTTTGGGTGCCGCCTTCACTAGTCCCGGTCCAGTCAGGGGCCCCGGGACGCGAGATGTTTGGGTGCCGCCTTCACTAGTCCCGGTCCAAGTCAGGGGCCCCGGGACGCGAGATGTTTGGGTGCCGCCTTCACTAGTCCCGGTCCAAGTCAGGGGCCCCGGGACGCGATATGTTTGGGTGCCGTTTTCACTGGTCCCGGTTGGTCCGTCGGTGCCGCTCAGCTCCTTCGCACCAGCTGAACGCGCTATGAATAATTGACCGTGGCGGCGGCGGCCGGCCGCCGACCGGCTGCCGGCCGACAGAAGGAGCGCCGTCCTGGCCGCTTAGTCGCTCCGCTGTCGGAAATTGCGCAAATTAGAAGTTGACCAAGTTACCCAGGTCGGGCCGGAGCGTTTGTCCATCGATCGCCTGTCTATTCTAGGTGTCGGGAGGTGTGTTAAATAACGGGAGTCGAAGTTGGCGTCCGAGCATCACTGCGAGCTCGCCTCGTGTGAGCGTGGCGGTGGAGGATGCAGTGCCCGCCCGCCCGCCGCCCGCCGCCCGCCGCCCGCCGCCCGCCGCCCACCGCCCACCGCCCACCGCCCGCCGCCCACCGCCCACCGCAACACGCAGACTTGGCTCGACACTGGACTGACGGCTGCCCGGTGTTCTGCACGCCTCCACTCTGCTCAGCATGGTATTGTCTCCGTCGAGAGACATTCCCGTGCGTGCGTGCGGGAGGAATCGCCATTATTGTGCGTGCTGCCCGCCCCGGCGTCAGGGACGTATCCTGGTGCTGGAGACAAGATGATGAAAGGTTAGGGAGGAATTTGGGTAGGAAGTTGGAGGGAGGAGTATGGGTCGCAAGTGGGAGGGAGAAGCATAGTTAGGAAGTGGGAGGGGAGAGTGGAGATGGTGTGGAATGAAACTGTCAAATTATCAAGGACGGTGACCGATGAGACGAAGCATCGGATTTTGTCAAGTTCAATATGTGAAGTGAAAGGACTGAGGACGTGCATTATGTATGCACCCTGTCAGGCATAGTGGATGCATAGGAGTGACATTTTAGTCGTGTTTCGGAGCGAAGCCTTTAATGTGAAAGGATGCATCGTTTCCGTTGTGGAGCTACGTCAACATTGCATCTATGATAGAAGTTATTCGCAGAAAGTTGAAAACAAATTTGCTATGATTCATTTATCTTGTGGTTCGTGCGTCAAATGACCATATGGTGGATGCAACGTTAACTTAAAATATCCAATCATGAGGTTTGTCTCCTCTTGGGTCCGTCCACGAATGTGAACAACATTCGCGCTAGATATCTACAGCCTAGCTGGGGCAGCAGCGGAAATCCACCAAACTGTGCACTGCAGCCACGCCTCCCCAGACTCCAGATTGATTGATTAATTATTTGGGCTTTGGGGCGCATCAACGGCTACTGGTTATGTAGCGCCCATATCTGATTTTGTCATTCTATAATTGGCGGCATGTGTCTATTTTTGGAAGGGATAGATTACGTCGAACTGGGCCGTTAAGATGTATCGATATATTTTTCCTGTCTGGATGCTTTCAGAATTGTTACCTAAAAGATCAGAGTATGACAATTTGTGGAAATTGGAGCCGAAGTGATGTCTTCGATCAACCATGAGGTTGGGACAAGAAAACAATATATGTCGAACAGTCATTGGTGAGCCACATCGGGAACAGTAAGGTTTTGCTTCCTTTCTCAAAAGGTAACCGTGCGTTGCATAAGTGTGCCCTATTCTCAGTCGTGCGAGAATTACTTCTTCTCTCCTACATTTTCTCAGTGCCGATGTCCACGGTGCCAGAATCGGTTTGATAGATCGAAGTTTGTTTAAAACCTGGGAGTTCCAGCTTTCCTGCCACTTTCTTTGGAGGAATTCATTTACTCTTGTGTAGTAATCCCTGGCGGGGAGGGGTAGAGCTCGAATCCTATGTGATTGCGCGGCACGCTTTGCAGCAGCGTCCGCGAGCTCATTTCCCACGATGCCGGTATGACTCGGTACCCAACAGAGAACAATCCTCTTACCCGCTCTACCCAATGAAGTCAAACGTGCTATGATTTCTTGAGCGAAATGGTTAGATGGGTCAAAAGATCGAAGAGCCTCAAGACTACTCAATGAGTCTGTCACAATAAGATGTTGGGTTTCGTCTCCAACTTCAATAAAACATAGCGCCTTAATAATAGCAACCAGCTCAGCAGTGTACACAGACGCGTGCGGTGGTAACGTAAAACATCTCGTGGCTGTACGACATACAAATGCACACCCAGTTCCATCGGCCGTCTTGGAACCGTCAGTATATGTTCTGGAGTAGTAGCGATAAAATTCTAGAAGCTCCAATGCTTCTGCTCTGAAAACCTCTGGGGTGGTGTGTCCTTTCTTGGCATTCGTGAGTGAAGTATCAATTTCTGGTGAAGTGAGTTCCCATGGAGGGGTTTGTGTGTGTTTGATCCTCGCGACACCTCGTAGTGGGATTTCAGCATCTTCGAGTAGCGCACGAATTCTGACACAGAATGGGCGCAGTCGATCTCCTCTCTGCCCGCGGAACACAGACAGCATACGGTGTGAAAAGACGGATTTATATGTGGGATGCGCTGGGAGCTGCCTTAGTTTTATTGCGTATCTTAGTCCTAGTTTCTCGCGTCTGTTTGCCAGCGATGGCTCATGGGCTTCTGCCAATATACTCGCCGCTGGTGATGTCCGAAATGCCCCTATGGCGACCCGCAATGCTGTATGGTGCACTGTGTCGAGCTTCCGCTTCAAGGAGCAACTAGCCCCGTCATATATAAGTGATGCGTAATCGAGTTTCGAGCGAATAAGTGATCGATATAACATTAAAAGTGTCACTCTGTCGGCTCCGTAATGAGTTCGTGAGACACATTTCATAATGTTCATTGCTCGGAAGCATTTGTCTCGCAATGTGTTGATGTGGTTGCCGTAGGATAACCGTCTGTCCAGATTGACACCGAGGAATTTTGCCTCTGGTCGCACGGGTATTTGCTGGCCATACAACTGAACAGCCATCTCTGGACAGTGACGACGACGTCGACAAAAGTGAACAGCGACCGTTTTAGTCATAGAAAACCGGAGGCCGTTCACTATCGTCCACCTTTCGAGGTAGGCTACAGCCATCTGCAGCTGTCTCTCCATGGATGGTGATCGCGACGCACATGACCAAGTAGCCAAATCATCGACGAAAAGTGATCTCCCAATACTTGATGAGAGTCCTTTGTCTATGTCATTGATTAAGATTGTAAACAAAGCAACACTTAGAACGCTCCCTGTGGGACTCCGTTCTCCTGGGTAAAACGTGGAGATAGATGGTTTCCCACGCGGACTTGGAAAATACGGTCACATAGGAAGTTTTGCAAAAAAATCCCATCGGTCCACGTATCCCATGCTTCCACACTTTTTGTAATATTCCGTGACGCCACGCTGTATCATAGGCAGCCTCAATGTCAAAAAATATTGCTCCCACGTGCCCATTTTGCATGAAACTGTGTTTTATTTCTGTGTCTATTCGTAAAACATGATCTATGGCGCTACGATTCTTCCGGAACCCACACTGAGAGTCTGCGAGGATGCCTTCTTTTTCCAGAAACCAGCTAAGGCGAACATTTATAATTCGTTCCATGAGCTTACATAGGCATGACGTCAACGAAATGGGGCGATAATGTAACGGGTCACGGCCAGTCTTGCCTGGCTTCACGATAGGGATTACAATGGCTTCCCGCCAAGATGGGGGGAAATGGCCGCCGAGCCATAATGAATTGAATGAGGAAAGAAGAGAAGCAAGAGCGCAGGACGGGAGGTGCTTCAGCATGTCATTGTGGATGTCGTCCGGACCCTCCGATGTTGTCCGGAGTGACCCTATAGCAAACGTTAGCTCTGCCATGGTAAAACGACGATTGTAAGAATGGTGTACTGATGTGGTGAAATCTATTGGCATCGACTGCTGTATAGATTTGTGGCGTAAAAACTCTGGGTCAGCAACGCTCCCTCGACTTCGTTGCGCTAGAGCGTGGCCAATCGCATAAGCAACTTCTGCAGGATGTGTAACATCCTGGTTCGCGATTTGCAGCATTGGGAGAGGAACTGAGCAGTATGTGCCGGAAATTCTTTTCACTCTGGACCATACCTGTGACGAGGAGCTAGACCGATTCAATGTATTTACGTAGGCCCTCCATGATGCACGCTTCGCTTCCGAGACGGTACGACGTGCAATCGCTCTTGCCTTACGGAACAGAATTAGGTTTGCTGTGGTACTGTTTCGATTAAATGCTTTAAATGCACGGCGTCGTGCCCGAATAGCGTCTCTACACTCCAGAGTCCACCACGGAACAGGGGTTCGACGAGGACATCCCGATGTTTTCGGGATGCACCCTGCTGTTGCTTTTATGATCAACGACGTTAAGTTTTCTATTGAGTGTGGTTCTCGTTCAGTTGGAGTGGGGAATGTGCTCTTGAGTTGAGCTTCAAATGTGGTCCAGTCAGCTTTGCGCATGTTCCATCTTTTGGGTCTGGTTCCTAGTGTTGAGTTTGTTCGATATGTCAGCCAGATGGGGAAATGGTCACTACCCATGGGGTCGTCGGATACCGACCATTCAAAATGTTGTGCGAGCTGGGGGCTACACAGACTCAAATCTATTGCCGAGGAATGACCTGATGGCAGCGTAAAGTGGGTATGAGTGCCAGTGTTTAAGATGCATAAGGATTCATCTGTTATAAATTGATGCAAGACGCGCCCTCTTGAGTTTACGTTATCACAGCCCCACATGGTGTGGTGAGAGTTAAAATCCCCTAAAACTAAAAAGGGTGGGGGCAGTTCTAAAACTAACCGGGCTAGTTCGTTGCAGGTAAAAACAGTCCCAGGGGGCAGATAGATCGAGCATATCGTGAGAAAAGTGCTATCTAGTTGGATGCGAGCTGCCACTGCTTGGAGGTCTGTTCTCAGCGCGACCTCAGTTGCTCCGACACTATGATGAACAGCCAGTATTACTCCACCATGTGCGACAGTATCTGTCACCAAGTCCTTTCTAAAAACTGAGTACCCCTTCAAAGTACATGGGAGGTCAGGTCGAAGTTTGCTCTCTTGAAGGCATATAGCGAGAGGGCAGTACCGATTTAAAGCTACCTGGATCTCTTGGGCGCTGTTCCTAAACCCCCTGCAGTTCCATTGTAAAAAGCCCTGGTTGGGAAACATTTAGGGTTTGACTAGAATAGCGGGAGAGTTACACAATAAATTGGCTTCTGACGAGACAGCGGCGAAGGGGATTAAAAAGTCAGTGCACTGCCCAGGCACAGGGTCAGTAATTGCCTGAACTCGGCCCAAGGGACTGGGTCCTCAGGCGAGAACGCGGTGATCCCTCCGCCGGTGGGGAGCCCGATAGTGGCAAGCCTCTTTTCTGGGCCCCCAACCGGGATGGAGGTGGAGGAGGGCCCATTTCGTTGCCTGGCGGGGTTGGTCCCTCCACCCGCCGACGCGGCGATGGAGTGGCTGGCCGTGGGGGTAGAGCTTTGGCAGCTTCTTGGCGGCCAGTTGTCCGGGCCCTCTCCATCTGAGCGGGACGTGCCCGCTTGGCCTCGCGGGCACGTCTTTCGGCTTCTTGGTAGTTCAAGTTCACGTCGGAGATAGGTATTGGTCGGTGGGTGTTTCTGGACGGTGATGGAGGTGCGGGCGCGGATGTTGATGGAGAGCCCTGCCTCACGGAAAGGGGGTTGGCTTCAGGGAGGAAGGAGGTGGATGATAGGGATTTGGCGGTGGTGGTGGTGCGCGGAGGGGCTGGGTTGATGTTGGAAGGAGGATTGGAAGTAGAAGATGGGGCTTTCGAGGTGGGAGGAGTTGTAGATGGGAAGAGGCTGGCCTTTGGTGGTGAGGCCGATGTGGATTTGCCTGGACGCCCCTTCCTCCGCACCTCCTGCCAGTTTCCATCGCGCTCAAGGGGGACTGTGGGCGTGTGATCTGCGGGTAATCCATCCACGGGTTCCGTGGCTTGTGCTGCATTCCCCACCATCGCGGCTTCTTTGGCTGCCATTGGGGATAACGGGGGCCAGGCGACCCCGAAGGAACGTAGCAGAGCTATGAGCTGACCAATCAGCACCGCAGCACTGCCGTGTTCATGCTGCTGCGGGCGAGCTGGGGCCCCACTCATCGCTGGTAGTGTTGCTGCCTTGGCAGCGTAAGAAATTACTGGATGTGTACTTGTATACATATCACGAGCTTCGCGGAACGAAATGTTGTGGGTAAATTTCAGTGACATAATCTCCTTTTCTTTAAGGTAAGCAGGGCAGGTACGGTCATATGAAGTGTGCGGTGCTTGCTCACTTCCACAATTCACACACCAGTGCGCATGGGCATCACAGTTGTCTGCGCTGTGGGTCGTAGCAGCGCAATTTGCGCAAGCGGGCCGATTACGGCATGCCGGCTTGGTATGTCCAAAACGTTGACATTGGAAGCATCGCATGGGATTCGGGATATACCTGCGAACCTTCACACGAGTATATCCGACAAGAACTGTGGCTGGAAGGTCAACTGTATTAAATGCCAAAATTATGTTGTTGGTTTGTTGCATCTCCGTTCCTTTTTCTCGTATTGATACGACGAGCCTCAGTCACCCCCACTTCCGATAGGCCGTCCACTATTTCCGCATCAGAAACGTTTCTTAGGTCGTAGCAGTTGATAATTCCCTTTGAAGAGTTTTTCGTCTTGTGTGGTTCAGTGAAAATTGGAATAGTTACCTCACGTCTGTCACTACCCTCCCGCATGCTGTATGTGAATAGTTTGGCTGCTAACGCATATTTCGCATCCTCTCTCCTCGAAAACTCCACTTCCAGCCCTCCGTCACGCAAAGTGTGGCATCTGATGACAAGCCCGAATTTGTCACATCCGTATCGTCGCTGAAACGGTGATAGCGAGGCCAGCTGTTTGGCACCTTCACATGCTCGGAAAATTAGTATACGGGGACCTGCCTCGTTCACAGCGGATCGGTCTGTCTGGCTCCTGCGAGAAGAGCCAGGAGTTGTGTTTTTGTTTGGAGTTGCCATATAGTGCGGTTGGTTTCGGCTCTTCAGGCACCCCCACCTCACGGGGCCCTACTGAGGGGACGCCTGCTTCCCGCGGACGGGAGGTCGCCAGGCGCCCGAAGAGCTATACGGGGCGAGGGCGCCTTCCCCCGGCCGGGAGAGAGTAACTCACCACCCCAACCGGGATCCAGCGCCGCCCACCCCTTGACCCCAGCCGGCCGGTCCGGCAAGCACCAGGCCGAGACCTAGGCCCCCAGACCGAGGCGACCAGTCGCTTGACCCGTGTGAGGCCCCACGGGCCCGCCCGCCCCCTCCGGGATATCGGGACCAAAGAGGTGTGTTGGTCCCCCGTCACAACTAGCACCGTGCGACGGGGACCTCAACCTCCAGGACTCCGTCAACCCCGGGGACGGGCCGAGGGGGCGCGGCTACCCCGATAAAACTGAGCTGGTGGGCAGGACCGGGGAAGTTGCCCTGCCTGCTCGTAGTAGGGATAGTTGGTGTTGCAGGGCCAGGTGAAGGACGTGGATGTTGGGATGATATGGGTATTGGAATGGGAGCGTATGGACGGAAGGAAGACGGGTGGCTGTGGTGACCCGAGGGAGCGCCATTTCCCTAGCCAGCCGTGTAACGAGGCCGGCCCCACTGCGGGCACCCCAGACTCCAGAGAAACACCAGATAGGCGCCACATCTCACAGCAGCACCGCGGCGCGTCCAATGTCCATATGCTACCCGTGGTGCCTTCCTGGATTATCGTGGAATTGCCTGGCTTAATTCTTTTCAAAGCCGTCCTCATGATTTTCGGACCACCAGCCATCAGAAGTCAAACGGTTTAAATGCACCAAGATGAAGCTGCGTGACGGTGATAGCGCCGGGCCGGCCGATGTGTCGCTCTTGATCCTGCTTTGGGGTGTCACTCTCAGGCTGGCCGATGTGTCTCTCTCGGGCCGGCCATGGGGTGTCGCTCTCGGGCCGGCCGTGGGCATCACTCTCAGGCCGGCCGTGGGGTGTCGCTCTCAGGCCGGCCGTGGGGTGTCACTCTCGGGCCGGCCGTGGGCATCACTCTCAGGCTGGCCGATGTGTCTCTCTCGGGCCGGCCATGGGATGTCACTCTCGGGCCGGCCGTGGTTCATCACTCTCGGGCCGGCCGTGGGGCATTACTCTCGTGCCGGCCGTGGGGCATTACTCTCGTGCCGGCCGTGGGGTGTCGCTCTCAGGCCGGCCGTGGGGTGTCGCTCTCAGGCCGGCCGTGGGCATCACTCTCTGGCCGGCCGTGGGGTGTCGCTCTGGCCGGCCGTGGGGTGTCGCTCTCGGGCCGGCCGTGGGCATCACTCTCTGGCCGGCCGTGGGGTGTCGCTCTCAGGCCGGCCATGGGATGTCACTCTCGGGCCGGCCGTGGTTCATCACTCTCGGGCCGGCCGTGGTTCATCACTCTCGGGCCGGCCGTGGGGTGTCGCTCTCAGGCCGGCCGTGGGGTGTCGCTCTCAGGCCGGCCGTGGGGTGTCGCTCTCTGGCCTGCTGTGTGTGTCACTCTCGGGCCGGCCGTGGGGCATCACTCTCGGGCCGGCCGTGGGGCATCACTCTCGTGCCGGCCGTGGGGTGTCGCTCTCAGGCCGGCCGTGGGCATCACTCTCTGGCCGGCCGTGGGGTGTCGCTCTCGGGCCGGCCGTGGGCATCACTCTCTGGCCGGCCGTGGGGTGTCGCTCTCAGGCCGGCCGTGGGCGTCACTCTCTGGCCGGCCGTGGGGTGTCGCTCTCAGGCCGGCCGTGGGGTGTCGCTCTCGGGCCTGCTGTGGGGTGTCGCTCTCGGACCGGCCGTGGGATGTCACTCTCGGGTCTGCCGTGGGGCAGCACCCTCGGGCCGGCCGTGGGGCATCACTCTCAGGCCGGCCGTGGGGCAGCACCCTCGGGCCGGCCGTGTGGTGTCGCTCTCGGGCCGGCCGTGGGGCAGCACTCTCGGGCCTGCTGTGGGGCATCACTCTCGGACCGGCCACAGACCGGCGGCCGACGTGACGTGACGCGACTCGATTTCCGGCTGCCGTCGGCCGGCGTGCTGTTTGTTGTTGCAGTTACGATAGCATGCTGTTGCACGGCGGCCGGGGGCACACACGGCCAGACTGGCGTGCCTATTGATTACGTCGAGTCGCGCTGCTGGCGTTGACCAGGTGCGGCGGCCGCCTCCGTCCTCTGTTGTGGTGTGGCACACGTTGCCGGGGCGACCGTGTCCAGCCACGGATCGAGACGCCTGATTGCAGCCGTGGGCGTTGGGAGCCATCGACGGATGGGGTAGCTCAGTCCGTGGCCACTGACGGCGGATGTGGGGAGCCCAGTCCGTGGCCGCTGACTGTAGGTATGGGGTAGCTCAGTCCGTGGCCGCTGACGGCGGATGTGGCGAGCCCAGTCCGTGGCCGCTGACTGTAGGTATGGGGTAGCTCAGTCCGTGGCCGCTGACGGCGGATGTGGCGAGCCCAGCCGGTGGCCGCTGACTGTAGGTATGGGGAGCCGAGCCGGTGACGGTATGCGGCTCCGCAGTGGTGGCTGCTGACGGTGGGTGTGGGGGAACCCAGCCGGTGACCGCTGACGGTGGGTGTGGGGACCCCAGCCGGTGACCGCTGACGGTTGGTG
The DNA here is from genome assembly GCA_034440575.1 of Imbricaverruca yamaguchii. NCBI lineage: Eukaryota > Metazoa > Arthropoda > Thecostraca > Neoverrucidae > Imbricaverruca > Imbricaverruca yamaguchii. Next base: position 1,772,590 of record JAOTOL010001571.1, read on the forward strand.
TGGGAAGCCCAGCCGGTGGCCGCGTGCGGCTCCGCAGTGGTGTCCGCTGATGGGTATGGTGAGCCCAGCCGGTGACAGTATGCGGCTCCGCAGTGGTGTCCGCTGATGGGTATGGTGAGCCCAGCCGGTGACGGTATGGTCCGCAGTGATGGTGTGCGGTGGGGGGAGCGTGATCATGACGGTGGGTTGGGAGCGTGACCGCTGACGGTTGGGGAAGCCCAGCCGGGCGGCTCCAGTGTGTCCACTGATGGTACGGTGAGCCCAGCCGGTGACAGTATGCGGCTCCGCAGTGGTGTCCGCTGATGGGTATGGTGAGCCCAGCCGGTGACAGTATGCGGCTTCGCAGTGGTGGCCGCTGGCTGGGACGATGGGCAACCGCCGGGCCACCTCAGTGATATAGTTTAATGGCACGGCAAACGATGCCGTGCGGTGTTGGCCTAGTGCCTATGGAAGATAGCGATGGGCGACCGGAGATTGGATTGGTTGTGGACGTCCCGACCAGCCAATGAACGGCGGAAGCCGCAGCGTCGGATTTGACAGTCCAGAGCTTACTTGACGCTGTTCACAACTACCACCGTTCCGGTCAAAGCACAGCGGTCTACCGCACCCTTGATATTGCTCGAAATGGAAATCAAAGGCTGGAACGTGCGACACTTGGTTGATATGTTGGAAAAGGGCTTCCCGCATCTGCTCGCTTGTGATTGGTGGGAACAAATTAAAGATGGTGAACGAATTTAATGTTTCATGGTACACACGGTCCTTTGTAAATGTATTTATCTGAACGTCATGCGTTGTGTTGCTGAGATAAAAGCAAGTATTCAATCAAGATGATTAAGTAGACTTTCAAGCGGACACCCGATTGGTGCCACCCACAATCATCCGCAGAGGTTCACCCAGAGGTCTGTGGTTAAATCTTCCTGCATTTTCCAGTGGTCCCCCCACCCTCCCAGTTATAGAGTTGGTGACATCTTCGTGTTGTACGTGATGACGTCATATTCACACTGTACCACCACTTGTGTCCGCTGTAGCCCTGGCCGCCTGACGTCTCGTTTTGAAGCACGGTTTCTGTTTGGTGCCGCCAGGTGGACTTGTGCGGGCGAGCCGCGCGCCGCCCAGAATGTTGCAGCATGGCTGACCTGCTCAGCTATGGCGACGACGAGATCAGCCGACTGTTCCCCAAGTGCCGACTGTCGGCATACAGCAGCGGCGCCGATGTGAACGCCAACCACGACCTGATCGACCTGACTGAGCCAGCGCGCCCGCCGGCCGTGTCCACCTGCCGCGGCCGGCACGACCGTAACGGCAACGCCCACCGCCGCCCGCTGGTGATGGAGGAGCGGCGGCGCGGCTCGTGCGAGCCGCCCGGCGACGATTCGGACTCCAGCTCTGGCCAGCCGTGCGCGCCGCCGCGCGACTCGCGCATCGAGCTGGCCGGCGGCCGCGAGCTGTTCTGCCAGAGCCGCAGTCGGCCCGGCAAGCGGCGGCCGACGGGGGCGCGCGCCGACCGCCGTCCGCTGGCCGAGCTGCCGACAGAGCGGCCGGCGCCCGCCGACGCCACCAACTCGCTGCACCTGGCCATTCTCGGCTTCCAGCCGATCCGCGAGACGACGCTGGACAGCTGCGAGCCGGACATGGCCGGCGACGGCTTCGGTGTCGGCGACACTCCAATCGTCGACGGTCGCGTCGTGTTTGACGACACGGACTGCGTCGCGCCGGCGGTGCAGCCGACGCGCCACAACGGCCGCAGCGGCGGTGCACCGTCGCAGGTTCCGCGCATCGATGGGCCCACCGAGGACGCGACGGGCGCCGATGAGGACACAACTCGGCCTGGTCAGCGCGTGATCGGCTCGCTGCCCATAGCCGACTACGAGGGCTCGCCGCGTCGATATGGGCCCAAGCCGTCGACGCGAGCCGGGCCCGGCTTTCCGCAGCGCGTGTGGCAGGAGGCCGAGCAGCGTCGGCCCGAGCGTGAGGTGGTGGAGCAGGCCGACCCGCCGCCGCAGGCACCGCACCCACAGCCGCAGCAGCAGCCGCAACAGCACTACTTCTGGCCGGCCGAGGTGCGTGAGCTGACGCAGAGTGCCGGCTCGGAGACGGACCGGCCGGGCCATGCCGGGCCGGCGCCGCTCGGCACTGACGCCACCCAGTCTGGCGTGGCGGCCGACGCCGAAACTGGCGCCGACGTCTGTCACACCAGCGGCGGCGGCGGCGGCGGCGGCTGCGGCGGTGGTGCTGGTGGTGGTGGTGGTGGTGCGGCCGCCGCCGGGCCGAGCCGCAACTTCACCCTGTCACCGGAGACGACCGAGTGCGACTCTGGCGAGGTGGAGTCTGAGCTGTCCGAGGGCAGCCTGCCGTCGAGTGGCCGCCTCTGCTCGGCCATGCCCGTGCTGGAGGACGGACTGTCTGACGGTGGCGCTACCGAGTCAGAGCACGAGGACGATCCTCCTCTACCGCCGCCGGATTTGTCCACCAAGCTGGACCCGACCGCCACACTCATCCGACACCACCTCAGCCAACTGGAGGCGGACCGAAGGCATCAGCCGCCGCCTGCTACTCCGCCACCGCCACCACCACCGCCTCCACCTCCGCCTCCGCCACCGCCTCCGCCTCCGCCTCCGCCTCCGCCTCCGCCTCCGCCTCCGCCTCCGCCGCCGCCGCCGCCGTCGTACGCTGATGGCGGAATGGCCAATAATACGCCTACCCGGCCAGGGGAGTTGGATACATATCTGAACCAACAACAAGAACAACTGCAGCAACAGGCGGTTCTACACCAGGATCAACAGGAACAAGATTTGCAAGAGCATCACCATCAACAACAAGCTGCATCAGTTGCACCACCTTCAGGAGCAACAGAAACACCTGCAGCAGCAGCAACACCATCATCACAACCAACAACAGCAAGATCAGCATCAGCAGCAGCCCCAGGTCCAGCCCCAGTCATACAGAGTCCGCTATGGGAACGGCGATGTCGACCTGAGGTCACTGGATCCACTTGGTACGTACTTGCAGCTGGACACCTGCATGCGGCTGGTATTCGAGACGTGACGTGTGGCCGGGTACATTTACATTAGGCATCCATTTGCTGTGTTAGCTGTACTTTGGTAGCTACCATCAACCCACACGACAAGAAAATGCAACTTGCAGACCGTGTCACAAAGGCTGCGTGTCATGTCCTTTTGATGCCGATGTCTGGCTAGTGGTGCATTAAGTCAGCAACAGCTGTGTCTCTTCGATTCATTGTCCTTCCGTGATAAGTTTGTCCATGGTACGGTACGGCTAACTTGCGCTAGCCTGTGGTGGCAGTTTTGTAACTTGTCTTCTTGAATATTTTCCTTAGGATTTATGCTTGTTGGCCTACTGTTAAGCATTGCTGGAGCTATCTGGAAAGTGTTGCCTCTGACATTGAGACATTGATAGAGTGTTGTATATATATATATATATATATATATATATATATATATATATTATATATTATATATTATATATATATATATATATATATATATATATATATCACATTTATATATCACATGTTTTCAATAAGAGAATCAAGTAGCAATCATTCATTGATTTTATCGGACGTCGAAGGGTGCCTTTATCTCGTGGGCGTGGAAGTTAATCTCGAAATATGATATCTCATTGCTGCCACTTCTGCACGTGGATATAGATCCACCGCTGAAAATTCCAACGGAACGTGGGAATCGCACGTGTTGGAATGTTTGACATCTGTATATTATATGGACTTGGGCTAATTTTCCATGAGCGTCCGCATTCCTCGGCGAAACGGACTTTGCATGGGAGAAAGTCTGTTTGCAGGCGTTCCCTTTCAATTTATATTTCGCACAGACGTAGATGTAGCGTTGACCAGTGGAGTTTTATGAAGTCTTAGGCGAATTTCAGGTGGTGCTTTTGCACGGCCTTGTAGTTCCTAGGTGGTGTTTTTTTCGGCAGATCCCCATAGGCACTAATGTTGAATTTCTCAAAGCTAAGTGGTGCTCAGTCACTCTGAGGTGGTGCTCAACCAACACCTGCTAACATTAATGCTCCACGCAGGGTAGCATTGTGAATGTAGTGTAGCATATCAAACATTGTGAATGAGCAGTCACAATGCATCGCGAGTCGGGAACATCGGGACATCTAACTGGAAAAGTACACATTAAAAATAAAGCAATTACTTTCTTAGGTGTGTGTACATTTTTTTTTTTTACATGTCACTTATCCCGCTTGTGCTGGTGGATAACAATTTTATGTAGTCCAGGATGCGCAGTATGTGTCAGATGCTGGAAAAATAAACGTATTTGTGGTTTTAGAAACGGGAGCATGACACTGCTGAGGCCGGATCACACACGTTTAGATAGTAGCGCAAATGCCCACACATTGGAAACATTTTACTTCCCAGTTTGCTTCCGAGTTGGGAACATCAGAGGACATCTAGCTGGAAAAGTACACATGGAAAACAAAGCAATTGCTTAAAAAATATATGCGCATAATTAATCGCTCACCCCGCTTGTGCTAGTAGATCAAAGTTACTATGTAGTCCAGGATGAGCAGCATATATCTGAGATGCCAGAAAATGTCATATCTGTATCTGGTGCTATACTCTACAAGAATGGATAGAGGACCCCATGTGTTGATGATTTACATGTAAAGTTGTTGACGGAGATGGAAGGCATTTGCCCGGGAAAGTGCCGGAGTCTGCTGGTGCTCGTGGAGAAAAACGTATGCGATGCGGACGGTGGTGGTTGCCAAAATCTACCAAACTCAAATATTCGCAACGTATCTTGTCGTTCTCTTATGAAGCATGTTTGTGTATGTGTGTGTGTGTTTTTTTTTAGGGGGGGGGGAGGTGGGTGGTTGCGGAGTGAGTTGAAATATGTATGTATCGTCGCAAAGTTGTATTAAGCCTTGGAACTTCTCAAGCCCCAATCTCCACTGTTTTCGCTCCACCGTTGCTGACTAAAGGTAAAATGCAAATATTCCTGGGAGGCGGGTGAAATTGAACGGACATGCACATGTAAAAATGGTGCACGTGTACATTGCGGATAGTGGAAATTAACTTACAGTGTTGGTGTTATGGGCTGGGATGGCCGAGTGGTTAAGGTCATGGGCTCTGGATACAGAGATCCCGGGTTCAACATTCGTATCGTTCGGATGTTTCCCAATCCCGCGGCCTACCGGCGAAACAGTTTGGGCGTCGTCATTAGCCGTGAGCAACCATGCCTTGTTCCTCATGAACCACGCAATAGAAATGTTTGTGTTAAATGACAATAAGGCGTTATATGTAAATTGCATGTTGATCATCTCAGTTTTATTCAGGCTTGGCAAAATGCTAGTCTGACAAAATATAGCTTTTGCCAAAGGATAGTATTGACCGGGTAAAACCGGTTATTCGCAAAAAAACTGTCGACCTCACAGCAGACCAAGGTGGGTGTATATCCCTTGGATCCGGAGAACTTCCGGATCCAGAATCACAAACCTGTGACAGTTGGGCATTGTAGAATGGCTATCGGGAATTTCTCGTTCGTCCTACAAACTTGGCAGCATAATTTCACGAAAATGTCGGATCGAATGACGTACTTTGCGGACGGACTGTGTTTGAGTGTGTGCCAGTTCCGGCAGTCTGTGAGGACGGGCTGACGTCTGCCTGGTGTCGGAATAACTGTCTGGGTGTTTTATCGCTCTGCTGGTGGCAGCTGCCGGCGGCCGGCGGCGTCTGCCTACCGTCGGCGCCGGCCGCTCTCACCTTGAATTTTGATAATGTCGACGCCGGTCAGCTCTGACCTTTATTCTCATTTATGTATTCGACAAACAAGCTCGGCAAAATTGCGCCCCGGGACGGCCGCCCTTTCATCGGGCATTGTGCGCGTGTGGCTTTTTTGATTGGCAGCGCCTGGGCGCCTGAGGGCGGCGGCGCTATTGCGCCGGCCGGCCGATGAAGTTAGTGGCGGTCGGCTATTGTTGTCGGCGGCGGCGGCAGCCTCGGCTGTCGGCCGGCCCAGCCATCGACGCCCCGCCTCCCGTGAGGGTGCTGTGCCCGGCCCACCATGACCAGAGCACGGCTCTTCAAGAGGCTGCCTGGTTCCCAGACGGCCCCGATCGCTCCCGGCTGGCGACAGCCACGTCGTAAGGAGCGGCTCGCGGTGTTGTTTTGCTCCCAGCGCAGGTGACCAAGTGGGGACTGGACGCTGAGGCTGGGCAGCCGCGGCGGCTAAGTGAAGCGCTCTGCGTGTCGCCAGAACCTCTGCACCTCTCAAGCAGACGTCGGGTTGACGGGCGCTATTTAAACAGTCTACCGTCGGAGCTGGCCCGCCCCAGGGCGTTCATGCTGTCATAGGCGCCAGCTGGTGTACTGCGTCACCCATGCGCTGAATCTGGCCACTCGCTGAAAGTGATCTGTATGTTTGTTCGGTGGGACTCCAGACAGTTTTCCAAAAAATGGGACGCTGCGAATGCTAGATTGCAGCCGACAGGTTAAAATTTCATCATACCCCGCTCACAGCGGAAGTTACTTTTTTACATAGGAGAATAAACAAACCAAGTTGACATGACCAGAATTGAACCCATTTTCTGTTTCCTGTCGATGTTTAACACGCGAGTAGCTTCCAGCGTCCGATTAGGACGACGCCGTCCAGGAAGCCGTCACTTCCCTGTTCGTGTACAGATAAGGCCACCGAGCCTAGGCAACTGCGCCCCGTGAGCCCCGTCAGGGTGCCACCGTACAGACGCTGCGTATGAGAAGTTTCTGATATGGCTGCCACGTGATCAGATCACTGAAAGTGCATCTTTAAGGCCCGGCGATCGGTAATCCCTGTCAATTCAGTTGGCGAATACATTACCCACAAAATATAAAACAGTCGTCCGCCAGCGAATTCTCTCGTGACCGATGGTTAAATAACTGCCCTCTGTCGTCAGGAAGAGACTAGGGGGCGCTCCATTCTCTATAGGATCAGGCCAGTGGATCCTTCTGGCAGAAACGCCCGGAACCTTTCCTCACCACTTCGACAGATTTAAACAATTCGGTTTTATCTTTTTGCTCCATCTCGCTCTGGTTTTCGTTCTTGTCCTCGCTCGTGCCTTGCTTCTCTCTTCCAGCTTCCATTTCTATATCGCGACTGCTACTATATGTGTAGCAATATATATATATATATATATATATATATATATACATACATTTTTATTACCTTTTTTCCCTCCCGTTCATTCTCGATTTCGTTATCTATTCTCTCCCTGGCGTTTCTTCTCATTCTCGCGTTCTCTGTGTCTCTCACTCTCTGTCTCTCATTCTACTCCATTTAGTGTGTAGAGCTAGAGAGAGAGGGGGACAAAGAGAAAGAGGTCTTCCCCTGCTACGTGCAATATCGTGAAATCGAGAGCGGGTGCCTCCTGGATATCTGGTGTTCCACTGGTGATTGAGCATGCCTATGTCGAAGTTGTTGATGTCGGATGCATTCCTGCTCACACGGGCCATTATTGAGTGGGCTCGCCGGCACTGGCGCTGCCGACGCCACGCCACGCCTGCCGGCGCTTCTCGATGCGCGCGGTCGGCTCGTGCGATGGCAGCCATTTACAACCGTGCTGGGCGCGCCGTCCGGACGCGCTCGTAAAGGCTCGATGCGGCGCCACCAGCCGATTCTATTTATCTCTAGGTGTGGCTAGCGATGTGACCCGGGGCCCGTGTGTTCAGTCGGTGACGACGGGCGCGCCCGAGAATGTGGGCCTCCGGCTCATGTGCCGTCCAGCAAGAGCAGGCTGGCCGGTGGAATGGCACCGTATGGAATAACTTGGCCAGTCTATGCAGCGGGCTCAGGGGTCAATGCACAGCTGAATGTGAATGTCGCTGCATATTTTACGCTTCATGTTCTGTTGGGATGAGATTGCCACTCTGCAGAGCGTTTAAATGTCCTGCGCTGAGAGGTTCATGTGGATGATTGAAGAACTTCCAACATAAATTTCTGACATCTCGAACTACAGCGCATAACTGCCGAATAGTTAAAATTAGGTGGCACGAAAAGCAGCGTATGTGTCCACATTCATTCTTGGTACCCTGGTTCGCATTGGTATTTTCAAGAATCGCGATTAGCGTCTGCTTAATTGAAATCCCGGCGCCAAAGAAGTGATTGCTTGCCTGTATGCTTTTTATAGAATCCGGATTCATGCTAAGCAGGGCCAGTGAGATGAAACCTAGTCCTATGATCCAATTCGCTAATTCAATTTCAATGGTAGGTTTTTTCTGAGAGCTGATTCGGAATTATTAAGTAGGGTAGGGTGTCACACGCCTCGGAAGTGTAGCAAATGTGGACGAAGCCAATTCTGATGTTTGATGGCAGCATGTGCCCGTGATATCTTGTCAGATAACGTGTGCTGTTTTATAATCGTCGCACCAGTTCATTCCGGCATGTCGGTGCACGCAATTGCTGTTCCGCCAGACATGCGGTAAATGCAAGTTTGTACAGAGGTGTGACATACTTCATTATACCACACCCTTAAAGCACACTTTGGCATACAGCAGTGAAAAAGTTACTTCGACGTCACTTTTCACCCATTCTGCACATCTTGCTTGGATTGTCTAATTCACGGTTCTCCATTGTTCTTCTATTATTCTTGCCACATAATGTAAAGCCTTGTTTTCTTACAGAATCATCACTTTTCGCTTGTTCAACAACCTCCACCGTTTGTCAATCGATTGTATCTACATCTAGGTTCAGATCAAAAGTGGCCCTTTCACTATCCATCATTTAAGCTATGCGGTTAAATTGGAAGTTATCACTCATGCTATTACCACACGCGGAAAATGTCCCACTCTTGACCGATAATGATGATTAAAAACACTTGGTGTTTTTATTGGTAAACATCGGGGCCTAACTGCCCTTGGTTGTCCAGCAAGAAAAAATTGCTGATTTAAACATAATCTTCCGGTCCCGGGCAGGAGTCCATGTCCGCCAAGAAGTTGGCTGATTTGTTTGTATTCTTCGGTTTAATTCACGCCATAATGTACCTTGCACGATGACCGACGACAAACGGATCGAGGTCCAAAGTATCTCATTGTTTAAACTGCAGTGTTGCTGCTTGCTTTGCACCACAGCGGACTGAAGATTTAAGTTCAATCAATATGAGCAGGTGAGTCGGTTTTAAACAAAATATTTTTCAAGCGTGATGCCTCAAGAAATTTATTTTCTCGGGTAGATTACATGTTTATAAAAGCCTGCATTCCATAAGCAAAGTCATCAAAAACGTCTTCCGGTTCTAGTGTCCATAAAGTCATCACTATTTAAGTTGATTGACAGACGTTCCCCCTTTCCATTTGCATGATTGAGCGTGATTGTCATGAGTACCTTGTTTTCATGAATCCACATCTGGTTGTTCCAATGTTGGAGCTGTTCACTAGTAGCTCTTATGGCTTCTGTCCTCTGACGCCGTAAGCGGCAATCTCCATCGACAGCTCCAACCACTCTCCCCACCAGTGTCGCTGACCTTTCATATTCGACAACAAGTAATCTGAAGCACTGACTGCCCATCTCCCCGAGCATGATTGCCACAGCCACCCACCCACACCCCCACCCCACCAACACTGCCCCCTTCCAACAGTTATATGTACAACTCTTTTCCAGCGCCCTGATCATCCCTCTATTCCAGCGGTTTCGACTACCCCTCTCCACCATGAGCACCAACTGTTCCGTCCTTCAGGCAGATCTGCCAGTTCCTCACCTTCAGCACTCTGGCCTTTCCTCTACATCAGCGGCTCCGACCAGCCCCCCTCTCCACCATGAGCACCAACTGTTCCGTCCTTCAGGCAGCTCTGCCAGTTCCTCACCTTCAGCACTCTGAACTTTCCTCTACATCAACAGCTCCGACCAGCCCTCTCCAGTAACAGTTCTGACCGGCCGGTGCCTCCGACAGGCTCGGCGGGCCCGTCTCCTCCACCGCCGCCACCGCCGGCTTCCACGTCGAGCTCGGCGCCGCCGGGCGGGCCTGCGGGCGGCTCTCCTCCGCCGCCTGGTGGGCAGCAGGTGGCGCACCGGTCGGCGTCGGACGGCCCGCCTCCAGCTGTCGTATCGCCCGGCCACCGGCCCGACGAGTCGGTGCAGGCCGCCATCCAGGACATCCGCCAGGCGATCCGGCGCACCCGCACGCTGCCCGTGCGCAACTCGCCGCCCGAGGGCGAGACGGACCGACGTGACCGGCCCGTCTGGATACCCAGGTGACTGCACGCGTCAGGCGCCACTAGGTCCTGGGGGATTGGATACCCAGGTGACTGCACGCGTCAGGTGCCTCTAGGTCCTGGGGGATTGGATACCCAGGTGACTGCACGCGTCAGGTGCCACTAGGTCCTGGGGGATTGGATACCCAGGTGACTGCACGCGTCAGGTGCCACTAGGTCCTGGGGGATTGGATACCCAGGTGACTGCACGCGTCAGGTGCCACTAGGTCCTGGGGGATTGGATACCCAGGTGACTGCACGCGTCAGGTGCCACTAGGTCCTGGGGGATTGGATACCCAGGTGACTGCACGCGTCAGGTGCCACTAGGTCCTGGGGGATTGGATACCCAGGTGACTACACGCATCAGGTGCCACTAGATCCTGGGGGATTGGATACCCAGGTGACTACACGCATCAGGTGCCACTAGATCCTGGGGGATTGGATACCCAGGTGACTACACGCGTCAGGTGCCTCTAGGTCCTGGGGGATTGGATACCCAGGTGACTACACGCGTCAGGCGCCACTAGGTCCTGGGGGATTGGATACCCAGGTGACTGCACGCGTCAGGCGCCACTAGGTCCTGGGGGATTGGATACCCAGGTGACTACACGCGTCAGGCGCCACTAGGTCCTGGGGGATTGGATACCCAGGTGACTGCACGCGTCAGGCGCCACTAGGTCCTGGGGGATTGGATACCCAGGTGACTGCACGCGTCAGGCGCCACTAGGTCCTGGGGGATTGGATACCCAGGTGACTACACGCGTCAGGCGCCACTAGGTCCTGGGGGATTGGATACTCAGGTGACTGCGCGCGTCAGGCGCCACTATGTCCTGGGCGATTATATGCTTAGGTAACGACACGGACCGCCTGAGACTCGGTCGTCGGGCTGCTGGGATGCGGTCGAATGGGCTTAGAAGTAGGGCTGGAATGCACATTTTCATGTTTGAGCAGCATAACCTTTTGCATCACAAGTAAAATATGTTCATTATGCTGGCATTGGCTGTACTTTAATGTCTCTGCCAGTTTCATATATCCATCTTTAATTATTGTATTCTTTTATATTCCTTGATGTAAACATTCATTACAAACCGCAAGATGTTCTTTTGTTTGTACCCAGAAAATCCCTCAGACTCATAAACCGGAATTTAAGAAGCCTAACCTTGTGTCGAAGACAAGAAAGACGGAGGAGAAGTGCACTTCCCACATATCAGTCAGATAAACTCGAGATACATTCGCAGGCTGGTGCTTTGGTGACGGTTGGGAACCCATGCGAGAGTAGCGGGATGCCGAATAAGGGTTGTCTAACAGACGAGTCAGTATGCATGAGTAGCAGGTATGGGCCGCCAGGTATGACGGGGTATGTCCATTTACATTTTATACAGGTTTCCATCACAGTGAGTAGTCATACTTGGCTGCCGCGGATATACCGTACCAGGTGCCGTACCATACCGTGCCCCTACCGGACAGTGAGTACGGATTGTGTTATTAACAACCTCTGTAGGACTTTCGATTGGTCCTGCTTGGCCACCGTTGCAGCGCCTTCTTTTCTTCATTGGTCGGGCTCGGTGTTGTTTTTCGTGTGTTCGGTCTCACGACGTTGGTCGCACGCAAGCGGCAGGTTTTGGGCTGGCCGGATAGGTGGCGGTGTGATCAATTGTGACAGCGGCATATCATTGAGCTTTACAGTGAGTGGGTGACCAGGACGCATTGTTACTTCGCTGTCAAGGCGCGATAGGTGACGAGGGCCTGCAGTTTCCTGATATTATGGTTCTGTCGATCATCGTCCATAATTTTGGAGCCGGACCTGTATGCGAATTCTGGAAGCAAGCAGCAAAGCTAAAGCCATTGAACTTAAAACGCTTGAGAGGGGCTGGCCTGTATAGTTCCATGTTAAAATTGATAATTATTGAAGAGATCAAGCAAACAAACAAGCGGCTCGAGCTCCTGTAGAGATATAGGAAACTCCATCTATACCTTAATGTCAGTACTTTGGTTTGTTATTTTGGCTTAGGGGCGCATCGACTGCGATGGTCATACAGCGCCTATGTCAGTAGTGCTTCATGCGGGGCATGTTGTAATACGTTGATGGCGTTTTTGAGTAGGGATTGCACTTCTACACTTGATCAGTTAGTCACATCAAGTTGCCGTACCTAGTATGCTCTAATTAAGGCACTGGATGTTGAATAATATTTTGATATAAATGCGTACAGCCACTGTTCGGGACTACATTAGAACAATTCGTACTTCATTCATTCATCATTCATTATTAAAATCATGTACTTCACGACCACTTCAATATTCTGATTCTCAGATTATCTATATTGTTTTTTCTTATATGTATTGTCTGTCTTTTTTCTTCCATAGTTTGGGTCCCTAGGTACCGAACAATTCTCTATAAACATTGTAGGTATTCAAACAAATGCATCACATACTGTGGTCAACGCGATCGATTTGAATGCTATTGTCATTGTGTGAATTGGATGTTTCATATTTATATTGATCATTGTCTACAACGTAAACGTCCGGTGAGGTATTCGTGTCGGAGCAAAACAGCAATGCGGTTTTTTTTCAGGCGCTCAGGCTACAAGAAGTTGTCGACGCAGTGCGACGATCCGCTGCCGGGCCCTCGGCTGGAATCGGGTGAGTCCGGCTGAAGCTCCGCCAATGCTGACCTTCAGCGATGCTAGTCCGGAGTGTGACGTCATCCGGACCAGATTCTTGGCACGATCTCAGCCGGAACCGTAGCGTAATTCCGGTTGTGCGTCATGCGTTTGTATCGCAGTCAATGTCTATCCGGAATTAAATTCCGGTCGTGGCTTCGAGCGCGATTCCACGTATTGTGACGGGATTCCTGTTACATTTACTTGTCTATATTAGAAGTTTAGACGAAGTTATGATTCGAAATTGCGATCTTCGGTGGATGATTCCGAATGCTCAGCACGATTCAGAAAGTTCAGGTTCACGAGTGGTTTCGTTTTCCGCTCAAGGTGTCGCCGAGAGCTTCTAAAGTTCCTCTACGCTTATGAACGTTGATACCATTGACACAGTGGAGTTTCGTCCAAACATTGGCAACGATCATTTCGGACACATGGACTAGGGCCTCCAGGAGCATCTGCGACCTCCTGCGACCACACCATGCTTGTCAGCGCTTCAGAGCACCGGTCCAATCAGTTGTCTTGATGCCAAACTCTCCAGGGCCTACGGTTTTGATGCCAGGCTTCGTTTCTGGTAACTTTACCATCGGCGGCCAGCCGGCGCTGAACACTGGTGGCGTCTAATGACCCCAGCAGCTGCTCGCACCGGTACACCACCTGGAGGAGCGACACTAAGTTTGGCCAGGGTTAGCGGACGGCAGTAGCGTGTCAACTGATGTCGGCGTCACACCGGCGCTACGGCCTTACATCTGCGTCACGTTGGCGTCACGTCGGCGTCACGTCGGCGACACGTCGGCGTCACGTCTGCGACATGTCGGCGTCACGTCGGCGTCGCGTCGGCAACGCGTCGGCGTCGTCGGCGTCACGTCGGCGTCACGTCGGCGTCACGTCGGCGTCACGTCAACGTCATGTCGGCGTCACGGTGCGCAGCTGCGGCCCGGCCGTGGGTGGACAGCCTGATGGATCCTGGTCCCAGCGGATCGGCGGCGGCCCCGGCCGTATTGGCCGGCGCGAATTGATTTCATTTGTCATCCGAACGGTGATTCGATGTGGTCGCTCCAGAAACGGGCAGCTGGACGGCGTAGGGTGGCGGAGCGGCCTCCGTCAGCCGCCCGACGCGGGCCGTCGGGCCGGACAACCGAGCGGCTCGCGCCGTACCTCACACGGGGGTGGGCCTGACACAGGCCAATAACTGGCGACGAGACAGGACAGCCGAGCGGCTCGCGCCGTACCTTACACGGGGGTAACCCCACACAGGCCAATAACCGACCGCTGGGCTGGACATCCGAGCGGCCCGCGCCATACCTCACACGGTGGTGGGCCCGACGCTAGTGCGGATACGCTGCCTCCATGGACGAGAAGTCCAGTCAGAAATTGATGCGCTCGTTAACCTCAAATCAGATCGCACCGGACCGAGACCTGCCGTCGGATGAGGTGTATTGATCAGACGTTCGGGTGGAATTTCAAACATTGACCTTCGCCATGGATGGAAGCTTCGCTGTGTGGTTTCAATTTCTGGAGCTATTTCTGGCGAAGAAAGTTCCACTAGGTCGACTTTCACGAGCTGCCGATCGGTTGGTGTTCGCTCTGTACCAACCAGGCGCGCTCCCCCGACACTGGACAGCCCCGAGCGAACGCTGCTCTGAGCGGACCCTCTTTGTGCTGAGCCGTACCGGTCCTCCTCTGGACGACCATCCCCCGGACGGGCCCTCCCTGTGCTGAGCCGTACCTGTCCTATGAACTGGTCCTCCTCTGGACGACCATCCCTGTGTGGCCGTACCTGTCCTATGAACTGGTCCTCCTCTGGACGACCATCCCCCGGACGGGCCCTCCCTGTGCTGAGCCGTACCTGTCCTATGAACTGGTCCTCCTCTGGACGACCATCCCTCGGACGGGCCCTCCCTGTGCTGAGCCGTACCTGTCCTATGAACTGGTCCTCCTCTGGACGACCATCCCCTGGACGGGTCCTCCCTGTACTGAGCCGTACCGGTCCTCTTTTGAACTGGTTCTCCTCTGGACGACCCTCCCCTGGACGGACCCTCCCTGTGCTGAGCCGTACCGGTCCTCCTCTGAACTGGTCCTCCCCTGGACGGACCCTCCACTGGACGGACCCTCCTCTGGATGGACCCTCCTCTGAACTGGTCCTCCTCTGGACGTACCCTCCCCTGGACGGACCCTCCCCTAGACGGACCCTCACCTGAACCGACCCTCCCCTGGATGGACCCTCCTCTGAACGGACTCTCCCCTGGATGGACCCTCCCCTGGACAGACCCTCCCCTGGTCGGACTCTCCTCTGGACGTACCCTCCCCTGGACGGACCCTCCTCTGGACGGACCCTCTTGAACAGATCCTCCCCTGAACAGACCCTCCCCTGAACAGACCCTCCCCTGAACAGACCCTCCCCTGGATGAACCCTCCTCTGAACTGGTCCTCTGGACGGACCCTCCTCTGGACGGACCTTCCTCTGGACGATATATCCTCTTCCTCTGAACTGACTCTCCTCTGGACCGACTATCCTCTGAACTGCCTCTCCCCTGAACGGAAAATCCTCTGAACGGTTCCACGGCGCACTAACCTGGCACCTGATATTTGATTAGACCATCATTGCACCTTCGCTAGCCTACCAATGAGCGTATCTAGGCGAACGCTCAGTTGTGATGGTTCTAAATTGCAGACTAAGTTTATCCTTCTTTCCCGGAATGTTGTGTAACGTCTGATATATGGCGGCGGCAAAGTTGTCTGCATGGAACTGGCAGCAATAATACAGCGTGTGCTTTTCTCTAGCTCAGAATGGGAAAAGTGTGGTATTCTGTTGGATCCCAAGCTACTTGAGCATTGTCGGTTGCCATTTCCTGCAAGATAATTTTACCACAGTGCTTGCCTGCACAGCAAATGGCAGTCTTCCTGGGATGTTGTCCTGGACAACCAACTGAAAGCGTTAAAACCTCGCCTGGGTGTATGGCAATCTTGCTCGCGACGATCGAGACTTGAGGGAGTAATTGTCTACGTCTAGAACACACGTATTCTTCACATTGCTACCTTCTTGGTTCGAAAGAACGACAAGCCTGCCCACATTGCGGCGATGCCCCCATCTGTGGCCCATATTCTCATCACGTGTCATCACTTTGAGACGGAACGTCGTCGCTTCTTTGGAACCCCATCACACACCCTGGTTGAACTACTGAGTGATGGTTCACATGATGTTGCTGAACTCTTACCGTTCTTTTCTGCGGTTGGATTTGACGTGATGTACTCCCGCAAACAAACCTAGCATACGCACACTAAATATGTTCTGAAATCGCAAAATAACTTCAACGAAATGTCATAGCATGTTGTGACCTTCAGTCCTCTCATCTACTTGCCGCCGATGCGTTAACGGCTAGTTTGACTGACGAAGTTATGGGCGCTGTAGAACCTATGGAGTGGATTCGCCCCTAAACCCCAATAACAACAACAGTGTGTGCCTTGCGCTGCCTTATCGATGAAATCAAATCATCATCACTCCCATGGTAATCGGTGATCCAATGGGACTTACCGCTAGCCTACTCACTTAACAATAACGAACTGCCGGAATGTTTGATTTTATTCTTCGAGTATTCGTAAGTGTATTTGACGTTGGTTGTGTTACCGGATGCCTTTTCGAACCTGCGCAGCTGCGTCTAGCTCAACCTGAGCACAGCTCTCCGCTGTATAAGGTCGATCGATTGTTGAAGCCTTTTCTTCGTACGGCGAAAATCTGGAACGGTTGGCCAGCCATCGATCGTGTCCGCCACACCGGCAGTGGCGGGGCGACGAAGGGCCGACTCGTTGCACGAGTGCGCGATGGTCGACTCGTTGAGTGCACGACATGGGCCACGTCCTCATCGATGACACAGCGCGTCGGCAGAAAACGGCGTCTGACCTACGCAGAGTGAGCCTTTACCACGCCCTGTCGCTTCATTATTTCTCGTGGCGCGCAATATCCATGCGGTGCTAATTCTGGCGAGCAGTGGAGCGGAACGTCGGCGGCAGATATTGCCGAGCCGTCTGATTTGGATGCCTGGTGTCGTGTCGTTATTTCCACGGCCGGCCGACCTCAGCTGGAGGTCATTTGCGGTGGGTCGTCAATTGGAGGCTGGTGGCAGGCTGACTCGTGTTCCTTATAGCTGGCCGCTGTTGACTGCGTGTGAGTGACATAATTGGATTTCAGTTTATATCAGGAGCCTGCAAATAGGCCTCGCACGCCATTTCTGAAGGCCAGAAACACATTTTCAAACGAATTTTCTGGCCGTGGCATTAAGCCCACTGGGAGTCGTGAACCAGGGCTGCCCACCCATTGGTCGCCACGCTATCACACCGAAGCCGCCATACAGTGGATCGGGCGCCAGTCAGCAGCAGGCGCGGCTGCCCACCCATTGGTCGCCACGCTATCACACCGAAGCCGTCATACAGTGGATCGGGCGCCAGTCAGCAGCAGGCGCGGCTGCCCACCCATTGGTCGCCACGCTATCACACCGAAGCCGTCATACAGTGGATCGGGCGCCAGTCAGCAGCAGGCGCGGCTGCCCACCCATTGGTCGCCACGGTGTCACACCGGAGCCGTCATACAGTGGATCGGGCGCCAGTCAGCAGCAGGCGCGGCTGCCCACCCATTGGTCGCCACGCTATCACACCGAAGCCGTCATACAGTGGATCGGGCGCCAGTCAGCAGCAGGCGCGGCTGCCCACCCATTGGTCGGCACGGTGTCACACCGGAGCCGCCATACAGCGGACCGAGCGCCAGTCAGCAGCAGGCGCGGCTGCCCACCCATTGGTCGGCACGGTGTCACACCGGAGCCGCCATACAGCGGACCGAGCGCCAGTCAGCAGCAGGCGCGGCTGCCCACCCATTGGTCGGCACGGTGTCACACCGGAGCCGCCATACAGCGGACCGAGCGCCAGTCAGCAGCAGGCGCGGCTGCCCACCCATTGGTCGGCACGGTGTCACACCGGAGCCGCCATACAGCGGACCGAGCGCCAGTCAGCAGCAGGCGCGGCTGCCCACCCATTGGTCGGCACGGTGTCACACCGGAGCCGCCATACAGCGGACCGAGCGCCAGTCAGCAGCAGGCGCGGCTGCCCACCCATTGGTCGGCACGGTGTCACACCGGAGCCGCCATACAGCGGACCGAGCGCCAGTACAGCAGGCGCGGCTGCACCATTGGTCGCACGGTGTCACACCGGAGCCGCCATACAGCGGACCGGCGCCAGTCAGCAGCAGGCGCGGCTGCCCACCCATTGGTCGGCACGGTGTCACACCGGAGCCGCCATAACCATACAGCGGACCGAGCGCCAGTCAGCAGTGGCGCGGCTGCCCACCCATTGGTCGGCACGGTGTCACACCGGAGCCGCCATACAGCGGACCGAGCGCCAGTCAGCAGACAGCAGGCGCGGCTGCCCACCCATTGGTCGGCACGGTGTCACACCGCAGCCGCCATACAGCGGACCGAGCGCCAGTCAGCAGCAGGCGCGGCTGCCCACCCATTGGTCGGCACGGTGTCACACCGGAGCCGCCATACAGCGGACCGAGCGCCAGTCAGCAGCAGGCGCGGCTGCCCACCCATTGGTCGGCACGGTGTCACACCGCAGCCGCCATACAGCGGACCGAGCGCCAGTCAGCAGCAGGCGCGGCTGCCCACCCATTGGTCGCCACGCTATCACACCGGAGCCGTCATACAGTGGATCGAGCGCCAGTCAGCAGCAGGCGCGGCTGCCCACCCATTGGTCGGCACGGTGTCACACCGGAGCCGCCATACAGCGGACCGAGCGCCAGTCAGCAGGCGTGGCTGTGTCAGACAGTTTCGTCGGCACCGGGCGGTGACCACGGCACGCAAGGCTGTGCCACAGAACGGAGCCTCCTCCTGAGCCGAGCTCGCCGCGGCCGAGCAGCAAGGTCGCTGAGTCGGTTGTCTTCCGGCGCGGCCCGGCGTCGGCCGGTGTGCGGCAGTGGTGGTGGCGAGTCCAGCGGCGGAGGTGTACACGTCTCATGGCTCCCAGCGCACTGACGACGGGCCTCGAGACGAACGGCGGCTGTGTTGTGACTGCGCCGGCTCCGACGGCCGCCCCACCCTCGCCGTGAGTACAGCTCACCAGCTGTGTTTGTGTCATTGGGCGACTCTTACCGTGGCGTCGGGCGATTTTTGACGATGGACGGTCGGCCGTGTGACATTCTCGGACAGCGGGAGACTTGCCGCTGGACCTTCCTCGACGGCTGTGCACGGTCCGCGACAGTCGGTACTCGGCCGGTCATGGTCGTCAACGATCCTGGAGATCACACGAGAGTTGGGTGCTGGAAACAACATGGTTGGACGGCTCTAGTACCATTGTTCTGCCACTGACCTTGGGACGTGCAGCCCAGAGCATTGGGGATTACACCATAACAGTTGGACGGTTGCCGACGCCCTTCACGAGCATGGTTTGAGAGTTGTGTGGCTGGAGCATGACCGACATCAAGCGTCGTTTGTCTGCAGTAGCTGTCCGGACCTGAAATGTCTTTGTCCTGGCATAAGAACTGGGAACGGGGTTGCCACTGGCCTGACCTAGGAGTCGAAACACTTCAGTCCCAACCTGTGAAGTCTGCTTGGTCCAAGGACACCTGCACTGATTCACCAGTGGGAATACTAGTGCCAAATATGACACCTCTCTGACAGAATCTGGCCCTCATCTGAACTCATGTCATCTGATGCAGTACACCTCCGATCTAACCTGGTCGGGTCCGCCTGTGACCTGACCCGTCTCGTCTCTGAACTCACCCGAGCTATCTTTAACCTGAATTGACCCGCCACCAACCTGGTACGCCTGTGCTCTGACCTGGGACGTCTCCAGCCTGACCTGGCACACCTCTGGCCTGACCTGACTTGGTACGCCTCTGGCCCGGCCTGACCTGGGTCGCCTTTGACCTGACCCGGCCCGCCGGCGGGCTGACGTCAGCCGGCCGGCTCAGCTGGAGGCCGCCGATGTGATGTGTGGTCCACCGGCGATGATTTGTCGCCTGGTCGCTGGGCCGCCGGCGATTGCCACATCCATTTGACCGGGCCGGATTTGCGGTTGGGCGCCAGCTGAGCCTTGGCGGGCCGGCGGCGGCCCGGCGGCGGCCCGGTGGCGGCCCGGCGGCGGCCCGGCGGCGGCCCGGTGGCGGTCCGGCCGCGGCCGCCGCCGCCCGCCGCGGCGGACGCGTCCGTGCGTCGAATCACGGCCACGTCGGTCGGCGGGCGGCGGGCGTCGCCACCGTCGCCGTCGACGCACAGCAGTGGGCCGGCCGCTGGGCCGGGGTCAGTGGAGCGGCCGAGGTCAGCCGGGCCGGCTCAGCCGCTCATCCGCTCATCCTCTCCGGCCCGGGCCCGATCTGATCCGAAGGACGCCATGATCTACGGACTGTACATCCGCTACGACTCGTCGTCGGACGGTAGGTGCGGGCCGTCATCGGCACACACTAGAGGTGGCGCAGGTAAACACAGACACGTTGGTCAGAAAGCCAGTTCAAGACCGGCAGCACTTTTACCGGGAGTTGAGGTTGATACGAGGCTTTTCGCCCATATTAGAATGTCAGCCCATATTAGAATGCCAGCAGAATATAAACATTAGCATACTTTCAACTAAGTTGATTATGACCATCATTATGCCGCATGTGAACTAAAATTTCACCTGACATTTCGTATGGTTTGTATAAAATATATTTACATAATCAAAATTCAGACTTTTACATTTGTTGTCAAGTCTCTATTGAAAATTCGTCGAGCACCAACTTGCATTTGTTTTGACATAAACCAAATCGTAGTAAGCCCTTTATTGTAATGTTGTGTCCTGTCATTACAATGCTTAAGCCAAATAAAAGCAGCAGATTAGCATGACAACTGTAACAAACAGGGCGTTTTGTACCATTCAAGTGGCGAATGTATAGGTCGTTGTTCAATCTTGGGTCCATGCCTACCTATTTTCCATAGAAATCAAAGTGAAGAACATTACTATCCCCCCCCCAGCTTTTAGGTCGTGGGTTCGAGTCTCACTTGTCGCTACTCTTCGCCCGCGACCAATCGGCGTGAGATATTGGCGACGCTACATGACTCAGCGGTCGATGTGTCGTAAAACCAATAACCAACCAACCCACACAGTTTTTGGAGTCTTTTGCCAAGTTTACCTGTCTCACTATCCTAGGGGCGGATCAAGGAATGTTCATGAAATGGGAGATACTCGTCTGAAGGAGCTCCATTTCTTCGGGGATGTGTCACTTCAGGTGAAAATTCGCGGGAGGGCGGGTAGGCACTCGAACTTCCACAGGATTCCTCTCAGAGGTGCGCCATTGCTTGGACCGATAAAATTCGTTAAAAGAGGGTATGGAGGGGCGGGGGGGTGTAACTTCTAATCCTCTTGCTGAAAATTTCGCTAATCGGGAGGGGAACACTCCCCATTAGCCTCCCCATGGTGGTCGGTGACATGATGTGCATTGTTTTCTTGGACGTTTTAGTAGAGGTAGGAGTGGGTGAGTGCTATTTGTCCGATACGCAGTCGTGTCAGCGCTCGTTCATTAAGTCTGGTGTTTTGATTGGTAGTGTGCCATTGCTCTTGTTTGTGGTGTATTTCGTGGTGTTGTGTTATTATGGTGTCGTATGTTTGTTGAATGTGTTTGTTGATTGTCGGATGTATCGTGGGATAGTAGTCAGATTGCGAGTATGTGCAGTGTATGGTTTGTTGCAGTGTCGTGGCTTGGTTTGCTGCAGTGTCTGCGTGATCGTTGCCATGTATGGTTGCGTGGCTCGGGCAAGGAGTGTGGCTGTGGCAAAGCGATCAAGCTTCGCTGGATTCAGCTTGTATCTGGATGGGAATTAGGCGTTGGTGGCAGGAAGGTGCAATGGTTACAATTAGGATAGATCCTAGCTCATAAGACAGGCATGTGACGATCGTCTTGAAGGTGACATATTTCTTACAGGGTTTCATTTCCCTTTTATCTTCTTATGGTATCCCTATATAGCTACCATTCCAGTCCTGTTTGAGATTTATGTTAGCTTTAGACATTTATGACCTTTGTAAAGGACTTTCACGGCCTTCCAGACCTTTTAGGCCTTTCATTTATAACCTATTTCTAAGTCATATAAACACCTTAGACAATAAAATTTATGTCAAATTGTGTCTGCACACTTGTTTCTTTTCAAGCACACTCGTCATGAGGCTTGATCCAGTTTGGCAATATTTTTCCTTGGCTTTGTGTACACAAATCACAGTTCATTAGTTCCATCATTCTCGCAAATTCTTACCATTGTCATCCATGCAAAAAGCAGATAAAAATTAAATCCTAGTTATTTCCGGGGTGGCTTTATGAACCAGGGTTTCGTTGCTAAGCAGAGTTTGTTGCGTGAACACTGACCCCACCATCCGATCCATGAATTCCAGTACAACCGAATAATTTTGATCGAGGGTTTAGCGTACCTTCAACGCACGGACACGGCCGCCCGGTAGCTCGTTCCCGGCCTTATCGGGCCAGTTGCCAACTGACCCTCCCAGCCGGAGGCTAAATGCGAGCGCGTGAAGCGACTCGAACCCGAGGTTGCCAGAATAGGGGAGACCAGTACAGGCCAGCGCTCTAACCAACTGAGTTACCGGGGCGGCAATTGCTATTTTTACTAGATACGTATCAATCTCAATTTTGCTTCCAAGAAAAAACTAGAAGTTGGAGAAGTACTAAGCTGTATGTGTATTCCTTTTGTTTGAAATATGCTGAAGTCATATCATGGAGTTAAGGTGCTAAAATGGAGGAATTAGAAAGGCTGTAGGATTGCCAAAGTACCTTTGTAGTGCTTTGCACATTATTATTGCTGGAGATACAGCGAAACGTAAATGTCTGCGAAGTGACATTCGTGCCACTTCATAAGTGGCAAGCGAAGTCCAGGGACATTCGGCCAGAGGATTGTTGAAAATAACAAGTTATCAATCACATAGGCGGCAAATAACTCAGACATAGCATTGGTACAGATTGACTTCATGGGCAATCTCGCCGTAATATATGTACAACAAAATGCAACGCTACTAGCTTATATGCATTGCAAATACGCCGGCCTGATGACTGGGCTTCATTGCAATTTGATCGGATCCGGCCCCAGCGGACGGGCCAGTCCCGGGCTTCGGTCCCAACATTTTTGTATTCACCACTTCTAGCAGACACCCTCGCAACGCCCTGACGGCAGTTGGTACTGACCTTGTGTCGGATCATTGTGAAGCCGGCGCGTGGTTGGCCATCTCTTCTTTTGTTTATTGGATACCGGGCGGGTGAAATGAGCAGAGGCAGTCATCGGCGAATGGTACTTTAGCAGGCACTGTTTTCAGCTACCGTCAAAATTGGTAGGAGATCGTGCCGTATTTTCCGTCTAGTTCATAATTGCCACGTACGGATAGATGTTGTGTGTGTCAGCGTGATGATTGGCACTTTAATGCACACGGTGTGTGACTGTGGAAGCATTGTGTGTCGATGTGAGTGGTGTCCGTGCGGTACTGACCACGTTAGACGTCCAGCGAAATACATTTTGCCATCATAACTTGTGTTATGAAGCAACAATAACTTATATACATGCGAGGTCAGTGTTCTTAGCATGGCACACCATGATATTGTTTTTTTCCGTGCCGTCGGGGTCGAGTAGTCTAGGGATAAGTTGTCCGTCTTACAATCGAAAGGTTGTGGGCTCGAGTCTCACCTGTTGCTACTCTTCGCCCGCGGCCAATCGGCGTGAGAGATTGGCTGGTCGGACTATTTCGACAAATGGGGCTTCCATATCACCATGTGTTCCGCTCTGATAAGCCTAGACACAATCTGATCATGGTTTATTTTCACCAGTTTTCTTCTGTGTTTTATTGTTCTGAACAGATTCGGTTCCACCTTAACTGATTAGATTAGGGTACGTACCTTAACTATATGTGGCCTTGAACATGAGTAACCTTGACCTCCAAATGACAATCTAAGGTCATGCGAAGTGCCGTTGTAATCAACATCTCGTCTGATAGCACAATTCGCAGCTGGGGCGGTCCAGCACCGGGCAACCAACGGGTGACACCGCAATGCGAGCGATTTCAACCTAAGTGGGTGTAAAGGATAGTCATGGGCGCTGTATCAATCTGTGAAAGTTTTAGCTTCGTACTGGCAGCGACCTCGGAGATGAGGCCCGAGTGAATTTTCGTAGGTCACATTGCAGGTAGATCTTTGAGAGCGATTATCTCCGGTACTTTAAAATCTAGCATAGACATATAGCATATCTGTAGCATCGCAAATACTTCTGCTTTTTGTTTCTTGGATCGATTTTTTATTTTTAACAAATTTCACAACTGGCCATTTGACCTCAGGTCACGTGACCTCCCGTGACCTCAAGCCACTTGATATTCACATTTGTAACCACATTTACTATATGAGTCATCGATTGTCTTTCGAAGCAAAAAATATAAATAATGTCTATTTACTGATTTACTGAACTATTAATAATTTGCCTTCATTCTACCAGAGTTTATTGATTTTCGCACGTTTTGCTGAGTGGTCGGGTCAGTCTTTTGCTAGCGATTGACCCCCAAAGCTCATAGGGCTATGCTTTGAGATATGCACTTTGCGATTCTACAGATATGTTATATGTCTATGTTATATGTTTTAAAGTACCGGAGATAATCGCTCTGAAAGATTGACCTGCAATGTGACCTATGAAAATTTCCTCAGGCCATATATCCGAGGTCCCTACCAATACGAAGCTAAAACTTTCACAGATTGATTCAGCGCCCATGACTATCCTATACAACCACTTAGTTGAAATCGCTCGCATAGCGGTGTCATTTCCCAAGAATTTTGGTCGCCTGGTAATGGACCTCCCCAACTGTACTTACCCGAGGGATACATTCTCGAACGAGTTAAACTTTAGTTTTAAATGATTTTAAGCTGAACATTAGTAACGCAGCTCATTTCATATCCGACAGGAAATATTCAAATCATCGAAAAGTGTCAACAAATCCATACAGAATCACTTTTGGAGAACGTTTTCCCTTGCCGATTGCTTCGAGCATGACATTCATAACTAATTCATTGTTCCGTGATTTGATATAGAAATGCATTGAAATTGGCGGAAGTTTGCCAAGGTTCGAAAGTAGGCCATTGCAAATGAAAAAGGCTCGCTGCATTCCCCGGCACTGGCAGAGATGAATCACATAGTTCCAATTATTGCAAGGTCGATTCAGCGACCTTCAGATAGGCCTGAATGCCACTATCAGCTGATACTGCCATGCTTCACGGATATGCACCGGACCTGGAAGCCGTCTTAATGGATTGTGCTCAACACCCTCGACTCGGTTCCCGGTAATAATTTGCAACCGATGCCTAAGAAGTTGAATGCTTCTTAATTACAGGCGTCACGTGATCCCTTTGATGTTCGTGCACTGATACTTGCGTCTTTCATGCAGTCATGCATCCGGTTGCGGAGGTATCCCCACACGTCCATAAACCCACGTTGGTGCGTTTCGTATCGCAATGTACTTAGTTCCCATGTTTATGCGTCCCCATATTCGGAGGCGCACAAACATTTAGAGAACAATTTACCACTTCGCTGTTGCAAGATGGACAATGCACTGACAGCTGGCACCTCTGTCGTCGCAGCTTCAGCCCTGCATTGACAGCGCTGATTTATTTTGCATCGCCGGCACTCAAGCCAGCACTGATTGCGCGTAAAGTGTCCACGGTCCAAGTTGTAGCCGTGGGCGCTGCCGTCGGGCCGGCGGCCGGCCCAGCACTGTCGTAGGCTCAGCACAGTCGGAGTCGGCTGGGATTTCCCCGGCGGCCGCGATTGCAGCAGTTCCGCGGCGCCGTTGTCCGCAGCGTGACTGGAGCACCGGTGCCTGCCGCACTGCCGACCAGCGCCGGCGCTCCGGAGCTCCCTTGCTTACGGCAGCGAGTGGCAGTTTCGTCCGGTGGCGGTGTGCTGCAGCATCACCACCATCAAGGTGTCGTGGTCCCTTCAGCGGGACTACGACACAGTTACCTCTAGCGACAGTGTGTCGCAGGTTGTTCCAGCGACAGTACGTCGCAGCTCGTTCCAGTGGCAGGTTGTCCATTGAGTTCCCCTTGACTGGCTTGCGCCTCAGTTCCCTCAGTGAGAGCATTCCTCAGTTCCCGCATTGACAAAGTGTTGCAGTTCCCTCTTGTGAGAGTGTGTTGCAGTTCCGTTCAGCAACACTGTCGCAGTTCCCTCCAGCAATACCGTCGCAGTTCCTTCCAGCGACAGGGTGTCGCAGTTCCCTCAGCCGCGGTGTCGAGCGGCCCCCGCGGTTGCCGCTGTTTGATATGCATTGAACGGTGTGGCGGTGTCCCTGGGCCATGATTAGATGGCGTCGGATAATTTGGACCGGTAGGTCGGCGACCCAGGCAGTAACTGACGCACGGGCTCAGGTCCGAGAACGGTCCCGCCAGCACTCAGTCATCTCGGCTCGTTCTACCTCAGCCACTGCAATGCTGGCTAGAATGCACGAAACGATTGGCGATTGGCACAATTGAAGCGAAGGTTCAGTGATATGAACTGCATTCGCGCAATGCATGGGAGTGCATGTTTTCTTCGTCATTCGCACAATGTACTTGTGTACGTTTTGTGCGTGTCTCTCACTTCTGGATGCAACTATGATGCATGTGGCTTCACGATGCGCTCCGTTTGTCGGTGGGGACCGTCAATTTTGTGTTGCTTGCTCTGGAGATCGTAGCCAGTCGTTTCACGTGCCCGTCAGAGTGTGGCTGCCGGTTTTGTGCGTGTGCGCTGTCGAATATTCTCCCACCGGAGCAGTTTTGAAATGCTTCCGTCCGCCAACAATTCCTCAACACCATCTGTTATCCTTCCACTGCCACGCCGCTAGTTGTCTGTTTTCTTTTATCTTGACAAGCCCGTCGGGTATCCCTGTTTCGGAACAAATATGTCATAAGCAGGCGCGGAGTTCAGCTGCCTGCCACGAAGTTGAACCGCGAGGGAAAAAACATCTCTTATCTTTTATGGTGTGTCATCAGATTAATATGTTTGGGACCTACCATTTTAACAATAAACAAGCTATGGAGGACTCCATAAAGTGACCTAGTTCTATTTTGACGTTCGGGTTGTCCCTTAAAAGAGAACAAAAAGAAGCACACTGAGATCTTCAGAATGTTATTTATTTGTCCTGGGCATGGTTTGGGACGATGTTGATCCTTCCCGTCATTCATGCAGCAGGATCCTTCAGTGTTTTTCGTTAGGTATGACATGTCGAAACGAACATTGTAGTATGTCGAAATTTGCCACAGCTGCGATGTCGCTGAACTCGTTCTTCCAACAGAATTTTGATCCAGGATTAAAGGAAACATTTCCGTTCCTTCATTTAAAAAAACATACCTGACACGTATATTAGGGCGGAGTGATTTCCAAAAAATTTGGTGTTAAAGTCTTAAAACTTGCGTTTGGTTCTAAAAAGACGATCTGCAACGTTTTAGAGCAATCTGAGGCCGGGAAGCCGCCGCGCCTCAGGGCTTTCGAGGCCGAAATGACGTTTTTCTACCAACTTGCGGGATCAAGCCCGATTTCAGGAATTTAAATCATTAGATAGCAAATAAATATTTATTTTATTGCATTGTGCAGTCTTTCATCCACCGCTGTGCTAATTTTCACTTCCCTAACTTGAAAATTGTGCCTGCCATGACGCAGAGATCCGTAAGGTGTGCCGCCCCCAGCGCCACCACTGCCCTCTATCGGCAGAAGTATAAACTGCGACCTTTCACCGTTCATTCCGCAATATAAGTATTTTTCTTGATCAACTGGGGGGGGGGCAGGTAGGTGGTGGATTTGAGACACAATGTGTAGTGCACAATGTGCTGACTTCTTATGCGCACAGCGCTATTACGCTATTACGATTCCAGCGACTTCTATCGACCGCTATACACGATTGGAGCGTAGCCACAGCCAGCTTTGGCATATTGTGGCTTGCCTTTCAACCTCCAAGCTCACAATGTTTACCTGAGATACCCTGCTAGTATGTTTTCCTGGCCGCATGTGAATTGTTATTGCAGATATTTGAATTTAATTAATTTACTATGGCGGAAACACTGACAATCCCATACCTTATTGGGTGGGTACTCGGTCGCACGACTAACGCAGACCGCTCAAATTTAGCAGTACTGGCGATGATTTTATGTTCCGACCGTCCATTGCCCACCAACTGTTGCATTTACTCATCATCACCACCATGGTCATGGGTAAAGAATTGTCTTGTAAGTTACCCCACCGGCGGCCAATGTATTGCGCAGCAATGGCCGGGGTAACTTGAAAGTTACCCCGGTATGGGGAAAAGAGAAGCATCTGGTATTTGTGAGCGAGCCAGATGGAACCTACATAGCTCACAGAACACTGGCATCAGAAAATAGTGCATCAATTGTTGGCAAGGCTTTAGAAGTCATTCGGGAGTGCGACTCAGAAGAATCCCTGCAGGCAGTATTGGTCGATGGCACAGCCGTCAACACAGGCCGCGAAAACGGTGCACTCACGAGGATGGAGCGCCGGCTGGGCCGTAGCGTCCAGTGGCTCATCTGCATTCTTCATGGCAACGAACTTCCGATGAGGTATGTGCTGCTTGCTTTTATAATAAAACAAGAATTGACTGAAGTACTTCGCCACTATCCACCTGATCCTTACAAATTACATGACATACAATAATATACTGCGTCATCTGCATATCTATCTAGAATCATGGCAATTTGTGAGTCCGTAGTACAATCCAAACACTTGCCATGCCATTTGCCCATTTAGACCCTGATAAATGTCTATCCAATTCCTTCCTTGTCCCAATCCCATTCTGTCCTGGGCTTTTTCGCAGGCATGTGTTCGTGGAGCTGGATGGAGGCCACGGTACCAGTGGGCCCAAGTCCTTCAAGGGCCCGCTGGGACAAGCTATAGCTGGTAACATTCACCGCCAGCCGGGGGTGGACTTCCGCCCCATCACATTCAATGCGCCTAACATCGCGGAGCAGGTTGTCGCAGACCTGTCTGCTGACCAGCGCATCCTTCTCCGGTACTGCCGAGCCGTCGCCACCGGCGTTGTCAGTGCTGAGCTGGCACGCGCCAGGCCGGGTCCGCTTAACCACGCGCGGTGACTAACTCTCGGCATCAGAGTGCTCGCACTGTACACGAGAACTGCGTCGCCAACCCCGGGTCTGACAAAGATGACGGAGTTTGTCCAACAGGTGTATGCCCCTATGTGGTTCGACATCAAAGCGCGCCCACTCTTCATGCAAGGAGCCGTGCATCTCTTCAGAACGATGAGACTTGTGGCGAACTGCAGACAGTGGCGAAACGTTCAGTGAAACGAAATGCGTGGTTCGCCCACCCGGAGAACCTAATCGCGGCCATGGTTGTCGACGCTGAGAGGTCGATCCGGGAGAGGGGGTCACACTGATCATGAGTGCGCGGAGTAACACGGGATCCCGGTGCCGACAGTTCAGGGTGCCCCCACTGAACTGGGAGGCGGCCACATACACCGACGTGATCCAATGGGACCATGTCGAGGCGACCGAACCGCCAGTTACCGCTCACATGTCGGACGACGAGATTATGTCAGCCGTCGACCAACCTCTCTCGCTACCGGCATTCCCATGCCACGCACAAAATGTCGAGCGATGCGTTAGGCTCGTAACGGAGGCGTCCACGCGTGTGTTCGGCGAGGACAGGCGACACGGCATTATCGTATCGCGCCAGGCCAGTCGTGCCGCGAGACCGAGATCCGCCAAGAAAAGCGACTTCGTGTAACGGTAAATGTGAGAGAGATGGGGAGAGAGAGAGAGAAATATACCCTGTCTTAGATCCGCCACCTCCCTGCCTTCAGTTGTCCCAGAGAGGAACTAAAACTGGGGAAAAACGGCCAATGCCCACAGTTCACACTTCCGCCGATAGAGGGCAGTGATGTCGCTGCGGTCGGCGCACCTTACGAGACTGCGTAATGACGGGCACAATTTTCAAGTTAGAGAAGTGAAAATTGGTACAGCGGTCAATGAAAGACTGTAGAATGCAATGAAACAGTTCTTTATTTTCTATCTAATTATTTCAATTCCTGAAATGGTGATTTATCCCTCAAGTTCCTTGGAAAACATCATTTCGGTCTCAGAAAGCCCTGTGGCGCGGCGGCTTCCCGGCCTCAGATTGTTTTATAACTTTGCAGATCATTTTTTGGGAACCAAACACATGGATCATTTTTATACTTTATCACCCAGCATTTTTACAAAAACGCATAAAATCACTCCACCCTAATTATATATAACAATAGGAAATGTATTTATTTAGAAGTGCTACTGGAAGGAATTCTGATTTCGACCATTTCGTGAACCCCACCTTTATCTTAGTTGCTGTAGACTCACGTGGTTATTTAGAAGAACTCATTCCAAGTTTACTTGAAAATGCCATTGAGTGCTTTGGTGCCCGGTTTGTTGGTTTTGTTACTGTTCGAGTTTCTTTAGTGGGTTATATAGCTGCTAGAAAAAGTCAATTCCATGTCGACAAGAATGTAAATTGAATAAGCGGAACGTGTTTCATTTTTAACGCGCCTAACCAAATTAAAACGTTATGCAGTTCTGCTGGCAACGTTATCAGCAACCTGTCGATGCGCCATACACCGCAAATAGCTAACGCTATATCACTTCTTGGTGGTTGAATTTGTATTCTGTACAGTGCACCGGAATCCTGAAAGTTGATGTACGAGTTTCTCACATTGTCATGTAAGCAGTTCTATCATATACATATAAATCAAAATACCAATAGATCACTTGTGATAGGTGGCCACTATTGTTTTTTAAAAAAAATTGTACATGTTCTGCCAAATATAGGATGCTCCAGTGCTTCGCACCTAGTCAGTTTTCTCTTCATCATTATCAATGAAGGAAAACCCGGGTAGGACTAAGAGTTTCAAGTGCGTCATGCAGTACGATCTGACGGGTGTGCTGGGTTTTCCACAGAGGAAGGTGTCGATACAGACCAAGAAACAGACCGTCTGCTGGGACAGCAGCGGACCAACGCGGCCAGTTCCGATGCAACTTCAGCACTGGACAAGGTGCGTTGACAGTCCACCGTACCTCTGTGCTGCCGATAACCGAACCCACCACTGGACAAGGTGTGTCACTAACAACTCATCTCACCATTGGGCCAGGTGTGTCACTGATAGCTCATTTCACCACCGGACAAGGTGTGTTACTAACTGCTCACCTCACCACTGGACCAGGTGTGTTACTGCTCACCTCACCACTGGACAAGGTGTGTTACTAACTGCTCACCTCACCACTGGACCAGGTGTGTTACTGCTCACCTCACCACTGGACAAGGTGTGTTGACAGTCCACCTTACCTTTGTGCTCCCGACAACCTAGCCCACCACTGGGCAAGGATGTTACTGACCGCTCACCTCACCACCGGACAAGGTGAGCTGACAGGTCACCGTACCTCTGTGCTGTCGACATCCCACCTCAGGAATCGACGAGTCATTGCTGGCAATAAGATAAAAGAGAAAGACGTAAAATGGCAAATCTAGCGCACAATATGGCGTTTAATGTAGGTACTGCACCAGATCGGGACAGATTGTGGCTTACAGCACCAGCGTTTGGCAACGTCCACCGTCGATAGCGCACCGCACCGTACCCACCAGCAATATATGTGTGACTGACACCAGCATACTATCAGGCGTGTCGCGAGACGACGAGATGCATTGATAGACTGTCGGTGCCTTGTACGAATCGTGGTGTCTCAGGCCACGTGCGAGGAGTGGCCCGGGACTCAGGCCGAGCGGTGGTGTCTCAGCAGCTTCTTACAGGAGCGATGATGTCTCGGTGAGTCGTGACAGGGGCGGTGATGTCTCAGGGACTTGTGACAGGGGTGGTGTCATCTCAGTGACCCGTGGCAGAGGACAGCTTTCCTTGTTCGGAATATTTTATCGATATTGTCATGCTCACTGTCAACGCATGGGCCTAGTGTTCCGTGCGCTGCGGTTCTGCAGTGTGCTGGTGGTTGTGTCGCAGTTCTGCGTGTTTTGAGACAATAGCAGCAGCGTTTGTCTCTTCTTCTGATCTTAGATCCTAGCTGAGCAGGAGGCGTTCTGTATACCACCGACACAAGGTGTTCCTACTTTGGTACATAGAATGTTCAGAGCGGGCCCGCTCGCCGCTATCAGCCGAATGATTCTTGTCATTGGTCGTGAAGGTCGTGAAAGTCCACGGTCGATGCCAAGTTTTATCATTGGCTGTGGTACCTTCGCTGGTTGGCGTCCGGCGCGGCCGTCTCAGGTTGCGTCCTCTGGTGTCCTCTGACATCCTCTGACATCCTCTGGCATCTCTGACGTCCTCGGGCATCCTCTGACATCCTCTGACGTCCTCTGCTGGGCTCTATGTTTCAAGTGCTGGAGCGTGGTGATGTGTGCCGGCTTGCGTCCTGTTGGGCCTGTGGTGGCTCCGTAACAATTTGTCGGTACGGGGCGGCTGGTCCGGCGGATGACAAATTGGCTGATGGCTTAACCTCGGCAGCAGCGGAGCAAGGAGCAAACTCAGGCTGACCGGTACACACTCTGCACCATCATACCGAGGAGCACCGCGTGCCTGTTCAGCTTCTCGGGTCGAGCTATTGTGGTCTGCTAGGCTGACAGACACATTTCGCGCAAATTTGTCGCACCGGTTGCCGTTGGCAAATGTATGGCCGATAAAGCTGAGCGACGGCCCATTTGGGCGACGCCTCGAGAGCCGCATTCTGGCCACTCTGTCTCCATTATCGGTGGCGGCTGCCAGGTAACCACGTCGCTTCGACGGCAAATAATGTTGGCTTGCGACGGCGCGGAGCACGCGTCGATCCTCTCATTAATTTAACACGCCACTGGCTTATTTACTTGACAAACTGCACGCCGAACCGCCTCTACACGGCTTTGGTATTCTGGGCGATTTCGCCGATATTCCATCGTATCTGTCGGGTCGCTAAGATGAGCTGGCGATTCGGTGATATCTGGATCGGCTCGCCATGGATATCTGGGGTCGGGGCAAATGTGCCAATATCTCGCAACTGCCAGGGCACTCAGTTGTCGACCGGCCTGCACTGCTGACATCGCGTCGGACGCTGTTTTCGCCTCTTGGTCTTATTGGTCGGTAATGGTGGTTGGGTCATCTCCATTGACGGGAAGTGGCTGTCTGTCGGACACCAACCTTAGGAAGAGACCGTGACTCCATGTAGGACATCAACCTCAGGAAGAGGCAATGGCCGTCTATCAGACACCAATTTCATGAAGAGACAGTGGCTGTATATCGGACATCAACCTTAGGAAGATAGTGTCTCTATGTTTGACACCAACCTCAGGAAGAGACAGTGTCTCTATGTGGGACATCAACCTTAGCAAGATACATTGTCTCCATGTTGGGCACCAACTTCAGGAGAAGACAGTGTCTCTATGTGGAACACCAACCTCAGGAAGAAACAATGGCTCTATGTTGGACACCAACCTCAGGAGAAGACAGTGTCTCTATGTGGGACACCAACCTCAGGAAGAAACAATGACTCTATGTTGGACACCAACCTCAGGAAGAGACAGTAGCTCTGTATGGAGCAGCGGACCCAGGGACAGTCGCTCTATGCGAGATACCAGCCATCAGAAAGAGACAGTGGCATTGTGGAACACCAGACACCAGGCACAGGGCTCTGCTTGGGACGCCAGGCTCCAGAGAAAGAGGAAGATAGAGGGAGAGAGAGAGAGAGGGGGAGGGAGACAAAGACTTAGACAGTCAGTGGCACAATGTGGGACATTTAGGCGCTAACTGACCTCGTAGTCGGCGCGCCCTTAAGCACAACTAATTAATCAATCGATGTGGGGTTTCGGGAACAATGTTCTTCCGACATGGCTACTCAAGCTCTGGCTGTGAAGCATGAGCTCGTGTAACTGAAAGAATTCGCTAAGTTCCTCACACATCATTAGTGCATGCCGATATGGGCTCCGACATTGAAGGTGGGAACACGCCGGTATAAGCACCCGGAATGTCTTCCAAATGCCCTTTTTGTATGGGAGGATGCCGCATTAAAGCAGTGTGTTTAAGATATCTCCCTCCCCTCCCACAGTTCTGCCGTCGTTCCTCTGCTGCACAGGCGGTATGAGCCCATTAGCTATCAGTGTGAATTATTTTTCTTTTTCCATGTTGGATAGGATATTTGTGATAAATGTGCGAGCAACACATATACAATGTAGCGTCACTTGATATCGGGCACCTCGTGTATACACAGCAGTGCGCGCCTAGGGTTGTGCATCGGCTTCTGGGAAAACAGTTGATATTCAGTAGTTTTCCAAGACGGCCAGGCCACGGCATTGGACGATGGTATATGCGGACATGATATGTTATGCAATGAATTTTCCAAATGGTACGGTATGCTTCGTACACACGATTGTATCGTGGCGCAAATTCCAACCCGTGATGTGCCAGATGCAGAGGCGCGATCACCAACGTTGGCTGTATGATTGCAGGGTGCCTGTGTTGGATGTTGGATGCCCGACAGAGGACGACCAGGTATCCGTGCACGTGACGGAGTGTTTGCGGGTTGTTCTGTTCTGAGAACGCTGGCTGGGCGGTGGTGCTGGGCACGGGGTCGCAATGTGCGAGGATTCTCGCTCAGCAATCGATCCTCTTCCTCGGTGTGTTCACCAGTACATCGGGCGGATATTCACACGACACCCAATATCCAACATGTGGTGGGAGTATTTTCGTCCCACCCTTCTCGTGCACTCTCATGTTTTAGTGGATTATCCCCTCATCCCTGTGCCCGCTGATATCTCGGTTGGCTATACCGACATCTCAGCCGTAACTGCTTTGTCTGTGGGAGGGGGGGGCAGAGCCATCACCCCTGTACCCATTGTCTGGAGATACCGTCATCCTTGTATCCACCGTCTGGGGGACGCCGTCACCCCTGGACCGGGTGGTATCTCGGGAGTGATGTCACCCCTCCCCTGCCGGCGGGGGAGCCGCCCCGGCGCAAGTGTCGCCGCCGGGGCAGGTGGTCCCGCTCGCAGCGCGGTCGTCAGTGTACGCACCGGCGCCGACACAGGATGGGACTCGGCCAGCCGGTCCTCCGGCCACGGGTGAGTCGTGCACGTCTGGTCCGAGCTGTCAGCCGGACTGCCTCTGGTGGTCCTTCCTGTGGTTAGGACCACCCCTGGTGTTCTGTCGTACCGCCCGGACCACCTCTGGTGTTCTGTCGTACCGCCCGGACCACCTCTGGTGTCCTGTCGTACCGCCCGGACCACCCCTGGTGTTGTATCGTACCGCCCGAACCATCCCTAGTGTCCTGTCGTACCGCCCGGACCACCTCTGGTGTCATGTCGTACCGCCCAGACCACCCCTTGTGTTGTATCGTACCGCCCGGACCGCCGCTGGTGTTGTATCGTACCGCCCGGACCACCCCTGGTGTTGTATCGTACCACCCGGACCACCTCTGGTGTCCTGTCGTACCGCCCGGACCACCTCTGGTGTCCTGTCGTACCGCCCGGACCACCCCTGGTGTTGTATCGTACCGCCCGGACCACCCCTGGTGTTGTATCGTACCGCCCGGACCACCTCTGGTGTCCTGTCGTACCGCCCGGACCACCCCTGGTGTCCTGTCGTACCACCTCTGTTTGTATCGTACCGCCCGGACCACCCCTGGTGTTGTATCGTACCGCCCGGACCATCCCTAGTGTCCTGTCGTACCGCCCGGACCACCTCTGATGTCCTGTCGTACCGCCCAGGCCACCCCTGGTGTTGTATCGTACCGCCCGGACCGCCTCTGGTGTTGTATCGTACCGCCCGGACCACCTCTGGTGTTGTATCGTACCACCCGGACCACCTCTGATGTCCTGTCGTACCGCCCGGACCACCTCTGGTGTCCTGTCGTACCGCCTGAACTACTTCTGGTGCGCTGCTGTATGGCTTGTGCCACTTCTGGTCTCATCTGTCGATTCGGGTCATTTCTAATGATCCATTCCGTCACTTCGGACCACCTCTGGTCGGATGGTCTAAATCTTACTCAAGCATTCCTGGACTTATTTAAGACGTCTATAATTTATGTGATTGTTGTGCTCAGTCACATTTTTCTCATAACGTTACACCCTCGCGACACCGATATTTTTTTAATGTCAGTTTGCGATGTCAGCCATAGCTTTTAAGTGGCAATGAAATTGTCGGACTTCCGGCCGGGGTTGCGCTCGGTTTGACGTTGCGTTTCCTGGTAAGCTATTTTGGTTTGACGCGGTGCCACTCATGCCTGCTGAGCTGCTGCCTGGTATTTCACATTCATCGTCAATTTGCAGGTCAAATGTTCAAGGAGATTCTCATTTCCAGTCGAGTTTAAATTTGACAGTGTTTCCCGAGATCACAGAATCAATAGCTAAAACCCGTAAAAAGTCGGCTATGGCAACTAGCGAATTGTGTAAAATAACTATATTTAGGATGGCATTAGACAATCATAATTATAAATGGCTTAAATTTTTACCGGCACCGTGAAGAAGATGAAAAGAATAATATTTATATCGATGAAATCGGACGTAAAATACGAGTTGCCGATCTGTATCCCGTTTTATATTTCATTTCTTTATCTTTTCCTTTATCATTTCCTTTTAACGACCTGCACCAACACAGTGCTGCCATCCTCCAACAACCTATCAGGGGCTTAGTGCTGTTTCCTTTTAGCTGAATGTCTTGGTGAGCACTCATTGGCCGATTGTAGACTAGTTGGGTAAAAGAGTGAGAGCAAACGGTAATCAGGCATATGAAGTATGACAATGGGTGCGACTGCACAATGATGTAAGGGACTGGTGGATTTTTTATTTTGCCTGGGCATGCATACCGGATACCTAGTATCGCCATCATTGTATTCCACAAAGCAGGGCTGAAGGAGGCCTCTCACGCAGTCAGCGGGGGTTATTTTCAAGGCATATTTTTAGATTGAATACGAAAAGTTACAACTTAACAATATCATAGAACCAAACCACGGGGGTCCAGACCCCCTCCCCCGACCCACCCGGGATCTCCAACCATGCCACGAAGCATATCCACGTGGTCCAGTCCTCGTTCCAAACATGTGGGCATAGTGTTATCTCGTGGCATTTGTGCTGGTTTGTGTGGGGTGTGTCGTTTGCCGTGGTGTGATGTGGGGGAAATGGTGGCGGGTTTTCATCCTGGCATTTGTGCTGGTCTGTGTGAGGTGTGCCGTTTGCCATGGCGTGATGTGAACAAAATGGTGGCGGGCTCTCCTCAAGCCAATATAAATCAGACTCCACCGCATCCAGCACAGCGGCCGTGTCTGGTCAGTGCTGGGCTGGGCTGGGCCCGGCTGTGACGTATAACAGAGGTGTACCGTACTGCGCGGTGCACAGCGATGTGTCGCGATGTGTAGTGCCGTGGTGGGCGGTGTGGTGCGGTACCGCGTTGTTCCATGTCCTGCGTGTGGCACGGACTGCGGTACTGTGCGCCCGCGGTGTGTAGTGCCGTGGTGGGCGGTGTGGTGCGGTACCGCGTTGTTCCATGTCCTGCGTGTGGCACGGACTGCGGTACTGTGCGCCCGCGGTGTGTAGTGCCGTGGTGGGCGGTGTGGTGCGGTACCGCGTTGTTCCATGTCCTGCGTGTGGCACGGACTGCGGTACTGTGCGCCCGCGGTGTGTGTGGTGGGCGGTGTGGTGCGGTACCGCGTTGTTCCATGTCCTGCGTGTGGCACGGACTGCGGTACTGTGCGCCCGCGGTGTGTAGTGCCGTGGTGGGCGGTGTGGTGCGGTACCGCGTTGTTCCATGTCCTGCGTGTGGCACGGACTGCGGTACTGTGCGCCCGCGGTGTGTAGTGCCGTGGTGGGCGGTGTGGTGCGGTACCGCGTTGTTCCATGTCCTGCGTGTGGCACGGACTGCGGTACTGTGCGCCCGCGGTGTGCGTGCTCCACACGGCCACCTGTGGACGCGATATAGGCACGCTCTTCCCTGGTGACTACTGCCACCTCGTGTGCGATCTAGATGTACCTCTGACTCAACATCCGTGGCGACTTAGCAAGCCCCAGCACGAGGCTGCAGCAGCGTTCGTGATCGCCTC
Organism: Imbricaverruca yamaguchii; assembly: GCA_034440575.1. Taxonomy (NCBI): domain Eukaryota; kingdom Metazoa; phylum Arthropoda; class Thecostraca; family Neoverrucidae; genus Imbricaverruca; species Imbricaverruca yamaguchii. The sequence continues at coordinate 1,810,532 of JAOTOL010001571.1, forward strand.
TCCGAGAGTCGACACGCCATACACACTGAATACGTGCTGGAAGTGTGCATACATCATTGCTCCAGCGGTCCAGAGGCTAGCTGTACAACCTCCCGTGACAGCGGCGGTGGCCGCCGTCGGACGCCAGGGAAGCTCGCTGAATATGGGTGTCGTCAATGGGACGTCGGGACCCTGGCGAGACCTCTCGCCTGACCTCAATCGCGCGAAAGTCCTGGCAGGACATGATGGGACGGTGGGCGGTGAAGATTGGAGAGTGCATGGCCGCTGGTCGATGGTCGGTGGTCGGTGGTCGGTGGTCGGTGGCCTGCGCTGGCCGGTTATCTCGTCGGGACCTGGCGGGGCTGTCTGACCTCCTCGGTGGACGAGACACGGCGGCCGCCTGTGTACTCCGGTTCAGCCGACATCGACCGAGCCGGGCCGACTGGGAGTAGGCTTATGGTGGGTGTGAGTGAGACACGTCAGCTGCCTGTGTACGCCGGTACGGGCAGCATCGATCGGGCCTCTGCGCCTTCTGTTGGCCTATTTGACACCTTCATTCTGGGGCCGAGTCTGCGGCAGCATGTGACTGACGATCGCGACACGCCCGCGCTACACATGCGGGCGGTAATGGTGGCCTGTGCCAGCCGGGCTGCCACCGCCACTGCCACCGCGTGCACCGGTGACGGCGTGGCAGGGCAGGGCGCGCGTCACATGCGCCGGCTACTGTGGAGGTGCCCTGGGTACCAGTGGTAGCCCGGACTAGATCGGCACCGTTGCGCTCTCGTGACCGCGCAATTTTAACACAAGCCGGCATTGCAGGGAGCTGGCCTGCATTCAGTATAAGCCACATGCGATCGTGTGTTGCCTGCAATTCGCACATTTGCCGATAGCGTTATGATTATATGATATACACGATATGTTTGTTTCGGTTGGGTTCATGTCGTTTGGCCGTCTCGATGCACCTTACGTAGAATTTGGTGATAGGTTCCTGCAATTATGAGCTTATTAAGTGTATAATGATATTACACTACACGTACTGATGAGGACGCAACTTGACCACTAGCTGTTACTCCCAAAAGCCCAGACAATCGATCTATTATCGATTTAGTCTGTTGCACCCGGCAGTACTTGTACGGCTGTGTCATGCTGGCGCTATTGCCCAACTGGCATTCACCTTTGACCTGACCAATGTGGCCAATGACTGACCTGCACGTTAGGTTGGTGAGGTAACATCACAGGAGGAGATGCCACACTGGCTGGTAGACCACCTAGGCGCCTCCTCACCAGGTACCCCGACAGTGGATCCCTGGTGACCCGTGGTCTGGTCGTAGTCATTGGATCATCTGCTATTGGGATTGTATGTTATTGGGATTTAAGGGCGCATCAACTGTGTCCGCTATTCGTCCAGTGGATCCTCTCCTCTGGCCAAACAGTGGATCTGCTGTGGCATATGACGTGACCGCAGTGACTCTGCTTCAGAGCTGGCGTAAGTCACGGCCGCGGATACCCAAGTCCCACACCACTGGCGATCTGGTCCCATCCTCACCCAGTGGCGGCGACAGCCAGCTCAAGGTGAATACCAGCCCCGGATCGAAGCCTGTGCTGGCCTGCTGCACACCCCACCCTCTGCACGGCCGCTCGATGTGTGTTGGCACCCCTTCCCCGGTGGAGCACGTGACAGGATCTGACGCGCGCCGTCGTTGGTCTCGGTCGGCATGCGTCTTGATTGGCAGCGCTGACAGGCGGTGTAGCGTAGCGCGCCGGCGATCAGTGTGACGGTCGTGTACTGTCACGCACGGCGAGCCGCACCGGGCATTTGCTGTGGCAGATGACGGTCGGGTCGTCACGGTCTTCACTGTCTTCCAACTCACCGCGCCATCCAGCTACGGACGATGGTGATGACTGGTGCCGATGACGCATGCGAGTTCGCCGACTAGTGTCGCTGGCTCCGTCCACCTGTTCTGCAGTCTAATTGTGTCTGCACGGTTGTGACCCAGCTCGCTTGTATTGCCCGAGATGTCGATGGATCGAGCGGCAGCATGTTGATCTGGGCACGCTGAGGCGAGATAGTCTCTCGAAAGTTGCCATGCAGTCTGCGGGCCGTGTAGTCTGCCGGTGACTTGTCAACAGGTAGCCTGAGATGAGATTGTGTTGCTGGAACTAAGCACGGCACACTGCGAGAGTAAGCTTTGGCGGGCTCCCCTTGGACGCACTAGTGGTGATGGCGTCCGCCAGTGTGTAAGTATGCACATGTCGAAGGCTGTCGCACCAGCTGCGCTGTGGTATGATTCATTCGAGCACACCCACCTGTGTGCAGAAGCCGGTGGCGTGCTGGCGTCGCGTGCCACTCTGTTCTGCGCTAGGTGTCGTGCGCTCAGCTGCAGCTCGCCACAGCACTGATCTGCATCCCACGCTCAGCTACAGCTCGCCACAACACTGATCTGCATCCCACGCTTAGCTGCTGTTCGCCACAGCACTGATCTGCATCCCACGCTCAGCTGCTGTTCGCCACAACACTGATCTGCATCCAACGCTTAGCTGCTGTTCGCCACAGCACTGATCTGCATCTCACGCTCAGCTGCAGTTCGCCACAACACTGATCTGCATCCCACGCTCAGCTGCTGTTCGCCACAGCACTGATCTGCATCCCACGCTTAGCTGCTGTTCGCCACAGCACTGATCTGCATCCACGCTCAGCTGCAGTTCGCCACAACACTGATCTGCATCTCATGCTCACCTGCAGTTCGCCACAACACTGATCTGCATCTCATGCTCACCTGCAGTTCGCCACAACACTGATCTGCATCTCACGCTCACCTGCAGTTCGCCACAACACTGATCTGCATCTCATGCTCACCTGCAGTTCGCCACAACACTGATCTGCATCTCATGCTCACCTGCAGTTCACCACAACATAGATCTGCATCTTGCGCTCAGCTGCAGTTCGTCACAACACTGATCTGCATCTCACGCTCACCTGCTGTTCGCCGATCAGCATCTGATCTCAGACTGGTGCATCTCATGCTCACCTGCAGTTCGCCACAACACTGATCTGCATCTCATGCTCACCTGCAGTTCGCCACAACACTGATCTGCATCTCATGCTCACCTGCTGTTCGCCGCAGCACTGATCTGCATTCCACGCATAGTTGCAGTTCGCCACACCACCGATCACAGACTAATACACTAAGTGCATAGGCCACCTGCCCTGCCAGTGATTATTGTGCATATCCACACTTACTGGTCGCATCCTTCCGCGGAAGCACCTATGCGATTGTTAGTGTCTGTTTGCGTATGTTCCATCGCAAAGCGTTTTGCATGAAGTGTGAGAGCATTGTGAGGCGCATGGCATGATCCACGGATGTCTTGCTCGTCATATAATACAATATGGACCATCGGACGGTTGCATGCTATTTCTGCATACCCGTCTGCTGCCTTGCCATAGACAGTGAATTTCATTCGCGACAGGGTTTTGCTCTGAGTGCCAGCTTACGTCCTATTAGGATTTGCATGGCCGCGGGCTAAAGTTTGGTGGTATCCAATATGCTGTAAATATGTGTGCTGCAGGTTCATTGTGCTGAAATTGCCAGGACGATATTAACCCGCTGGAACGTATTGCTTACACGTGTGGAGTTTCCGACCACAGCTGTAATATTCGGTTGCTTTTAAGCCTTATGTGTAATTGTGCTTTGGAGATCTGCTCACTATTTCGTATTTGGAGTTAAAATCTGCTTACTTTTGTATTGTATTCAGCCTCTTGCCACCGGGTACCAGCGATCTGAAAGGAGAGGGATCGATCAGCGATCTAATATATCATCTTAGATCCGTATCTGTTTCAAGGGTTACGAAATTCATTCAAAACGGGAACAACTGGATTAGTGGTAGCTAAACGTCTGACTCAGCATTCATAAGCATTGACTAAAATTAGAATCCGGTTATCTCACTACATTTTGCCAATTTTTAACTGTAAATGATGGATCTCCAATCCTATCTGTACTGCTTGTATCAAACTTTTTCAATTAACTCAACGTATAATGGTTGGCATGCAATACTCATAAGCTTCTGGGCATTCACGATTGGAACTTACAATGCTTTTTTTTTCAATCTATGGAGCTACGAATGTTTATGATTACAGCGAAATTACACCAATTCAAAGGTGCTGTATTTACGAGAATATTCCAGAAGTTCGGAATGTCGATGATGCTAAGATGGTCATAACGGTCGCTATGTTATGTGTGCCGATAATTGAGTAGCCATACAGTGATGTCATGCGATTATACTGCAATAAATATACAATAATGCAATAGCCACATAATTATGCAAATACCTTCGTTGATTTCCTAGTTTTTGAATTGGTTTAGCTACGTTCTAGTGAAATTATTCATATAATTACAATGCATTTTCCCCATTATTTTCGGCCGCACAAATTATATCTTTACCGAACAAATTGTCAGTACTGAGTTTAATGATGCTGATAACCGTGTCGTATGTAAGCGGGATGAGATGATTTATTTGTTTTGACGGCCGTTTTCAGCGTGAAATGAGCCCCATCTGACAGACTTGATAGCATCGTTACCTCCCGGGTGTGTGCTCCGTGACACCAATGGCGTGACCAAAGGTCAGCCAACGCCTGCTTACCTAGCGAGCTCTGACCAGCCACATGTAGGCTCACTTTGCCGTTGAAGGCATTGAAGTAGACAACGCGTCAGTCCTACCAACTCCAATGGCTATGCCATCAACTTGAGAAAAGTTAACGTTAGTCTAATGGAGTGAACGTTTGAAATTGCTGAAAATAGAAGCTGGCTCGACCGACTTTAAAGCTGTTTCTGCGCACATGTCTATTGTCATCCGTTCTTGTTTCAGGAGAGCGATTCGGCTAAAAAGAAGAGCAAGTCAAAGGAAGGTACGTAACTTCATGTTGAGCCAAAGCCCGCTCCGATCACCACAAAGTATGCAATCGGTTTTTCCGGGCTTGTTTTTGTCTTTAAATGTCCTACCAGTTCTTAGACTTAAAAACGATTCATGGGCATATCAAACGGTGTCGGTACATCAAGGATAGTTGTCTTTCAGTTCTACTAGGTTAATATCAATGTTCTGTGCACAATGGGGCTTTTCGTGTCGTGGGAAGGTTATCTTGAGGAATATTGGTCACTAAAATATACAAAATGTGGTTGCATTATGTTCATATACTTCATGGGAAGAGCCTTCCTTCCCTTCGGATTTCTCTTCCAGGCTGTGACCTTTTACTCCCAATTTGATCGTACACTTTAACGTAGCGATGCTGCCTATTGCATGCTTAACCGGAGTCAAAATTGCGGAACCAAACTAGTGGGTTGGAGCTACGCTATTGGACACACTTCGGCATGCGTTTATTCAATTATTTTGGCGTATTAATTGTACTCTGGGCACGTCTGGATGGTTGTGGAGCAACTTAGTTAATCTCGGCAGCCAAATTCCACGACTGCGTTATCAGCATGCAATATGTGCCCGGAGACCATATTAATTACTTTTCGCAACACATTGTGCTCAATGCCCTTGGTGCCTTCGGACATTTTACGACATAATCAACAGTCAGATTACCCCTTTTACCCTTCCTGTTATGCTCTACTTCACCTACCGTATCCAAAATTAAATCTTGTTCACTCGGCTGCGGATTATTTTTGCTGAAGGTAGCCTTCTCGTGTTTGTTTTGTTCCATCACAGCCTACAATCTGACGGTGTTAGATCCTGATCACATTCACGATTTTCTTTTGTGTGAGATATTTGTCAACTGTTTGACTAAACTTGTGTTCTACGTGGCGTGATAGTGCACATTAAGCTTGTTCTGACATACCTTGTGGAATCGTGTGCATTTTGCTGCGTGAATGCTGGGAGCTGTATTGTATGTTGCGGACGGGCATTTCGTGTCAGTACTCCCAGCTGCATCTAGATGCTCCATTATAAACGCGAAACGTTCAAGTAAGTGTGGATGTGTGGGGTGATGGAAGAAAGGGGAAGCAAAGTACTTCTCGGACTCCATTCCTTGTATTGCACGCAGATAATTTGTAGCTGCCTGTGGCTTGTAGTTGAACAAAGGAGCCGTAATCCTGCCTGTGAGTATCGTCAAAATCTTCGTCGTCGCATCCTGTATTTCTTGTAGCGTATTTTGTTATTACGATCGCTCTGCATCATTGGGAAGAACTAGGAACGGGCTTATGAGAATCAACCAGGATGAAAATCGAATTCATTCGACCAGAAACGGAGTTTCATTTTAACATTTCTCCATGCTTTTCTTTGCCTTCTGTTCGGTGTGCAACATTTGCGGGGATGAGTGTGGATAATGGTGGTTTTTATGTACGGTATGCACGGAGTATTGAAGCCCCTTAGCCTTATCAAAAATATTGTGCGTGTTGTTCACCTGAAAGCTCCGAAGATTTCCCTGTTAGGCTAAATTAATGTTTGTCAGAGTTCTTGTGAAGTGTGTATGAAATTAGCAAAAGAAATATCTGTGTCCGAGCGTACGGCTGGAGCATTACTCCTATACGTCGGAAGGCGGGTCGGCCATTTGATTATTCGGCCCTTTTTAATGGACAGTACCACGCACCATCATTTATTTCTGAATATGTGCATGGTGTTTAGGAAGAACGGTGTCCTTTCTGCTGGAAAATGGTGACATCAGCTTGTGAATGTACTGCAAAGTTTGTAAGTTTTCTATTTCGGTTCATTTCAACATATCTAATTTAATTATGCAGATTCTGTCTGCCCTATTGTTATTTTTTTTTTGTGGAGCAAGTGCTGAATGGATGCGAAGACTCATTTTCCAAACTGACAATATGACACCACTGAAGCTTTACTGCTCTACGATATTGGCCATTTGTTTTCCGACACATGCTTGTATTTACATATATATGAAACAGCAATATTTTCGCTCCGTGTTAAACAAACTTCGCTTCTAAAAAGTTGTTTATTTGAACCGTCGGCTACCCTGGACGAAACGTGAATTTTGGAACGGGTGTGACATTCTGCCTCGCGTTGGTGGTGTGGTGATGTTAGTAGTGGTGGCGGTGTTGGGCAGAGGTGATGTTGGGGATGTTAATAGTGGTGGCGGTACTGGCCAGAGGTGATGTGGTGATGTTAGTAGCGACGGCGGTGTTGGGCAGAGGTGATGTGGTGATGTTAGTAGCGGTGGCGGTGCTGGGCAGAGGTGATGTTAGTAGTGGTGGCGGTGCTAGGCAGAGGTGATGTGGTGATGTTAGTAGTGGTGGCGGTGCTGGGCAGAGGTGATGTGGTGATGTTAGTAGCGGTGGCGGTGCTGGGCAGAGGTGATGTGGTGATGTTTAGTAGCGGTGGCGGTGCTGGGCAGAGGTGATGCTGGCGATGGTGGCGGTGCTTGATGTGATGGCCATGGGTGCGGTAACGCCCGGCAGCTCTGTTTCTCTGTGCTTCGATCTGTGCCGTTATTGGTGCGACATTCACCCAGCTGTGTGTTTTCGCCTGCCGCCTGTGTCGTGTGCGGACTCTGCGATGCGGTCGGGTGAGTGGCGGCTGAAAGCAGTGTGCCCGGAGACGCAGCCACCGTGTGTGGTGTCAGGGCGCCGACAACGCCGCGTGCCGGCCTCGCGATACCCATCACACCATAACCTCCCTGTAAAGCTTTCAGCCTGATAGAATGACCATGGGTTCGTAATTTAAGAGTATAACTTACACGCTTTTGAAATATTGCGCAACTGCTTTTTGGGTTTCAAAGTTACACAGGGTCGGTGTCATAAACCTGCGAAATGTGTTGCAATCTGCTTTTAGTGGCGCCGGCGAGCCCACCGGGATATCACTGCTGATGTTTAAGACGCTCTTAAACCGCGTGGCGTAGCAAATTTCAGTAGCAGTGTTGCTGTGACATTATTCCTCCACCACCGACCCTCCATCAAGACACGCTAGTCGACTGTTCCGGTGCCAACGCCTGGATTGTAGGCATGTTCCTCCCGTATTATTTACTCCATCAATCTCTCAGTTGTGCCTCCATGTCTATTGCTGATCTGTTAGCTTCTTCCGCCGCGGTCTCTGACTGGCTTTCTTTGAGTTGCTTTTCCATGTGGATGCTATGACTGCGACTCACTTTTGAATATGGCGAGAAGCTCATGGTATTAATGGTCCACTCACTCAAGTATATGAAATTAAGGGGTGATAGGATTAAAGGGTCAGACAATGTCAATCTGAATAATGCTCTTCAATTTAGGGAATCGCATGGTAATCATCAATTCATGTCAGACAACTCAAGATATAGGGCAGTTCAACTCCGGCAGGTTTTCCGTCAATGAATAAGTCAATAGATTAAGTTGCATACTGATGCAGTGGGGAGTTCCTCATTGAATGTATTACAAAATAATGTAAGTGGGAATGGGATACCTAGGTCCGAGTCTTCTTTTTTATTTTTAAGTTTCTGCAGTAAGGGGATTGGAATTGGGGCTAGATGGCATGAACTTAATGCCGGTAGGTGTGCAAATTGCAGGCCCCTTTTGGATTGCCTCCGGTTCTTGTTGGATCTTGTACCTTTTATGTCTTAGTACAATTTAGCATTTATAAGCATGACCTAACAGCAGGTGTACCGGGCTGTGGATTCAGTGTTGATCTTCAGGTATATAATGCTGATGAGATTGGTCATGGTAGCACAGTGGGACCGATCGTCGCTCTATGACTCAAGATATTGCATTGATTAGAAGGGTTCATCTCTCCCTACAGTATCCTCCCTTCGCAGGCGTACCCAGATGGCCCCTGTGGCTGTTATTAAGCCGTTGCCATTGATGTGTTTATGTTATTCTCGTTGACGTGGCGACGTCTGTCTCGAGTGTCCCATGTGTGTCGTGTCGTGTTTGACCGGAGCACCGCCGTGCCGCAGTGATCATCCATGAACCGGCAGTGCTGATCGAGGGCGTGCTGTTCCGCGCCCGCTACCTCGGCTCGACGCAGCTGGTCTGCGAGGGCCAGCCCACCAAGGCGACGCGCATGATGCAGGCGGAGGAGGCCGTCTCCCGGATCAAGGTGAGCGCGGCGCGCGGCGGCCGGTCGGCCGGTGCCGGCGGCTGTGCGCGGTCTGTGTGGCCAGCTGTAGCCGTGTGTTGCACCGCTCCGCCACGTGCCACGGCTTCTGTACGTGCTGTGCCGTGTCGTGTCACATCGCCGCCCGGTGGGTACCGCGTGCGGGGCGGCGCCAGCGACTGCCGGCTATCCTGTGGTGAAGTAGCGAGGTGTTGGCGACCAGCCGCAGACCGGCACCTCCTCCACCCTGGTAATCCCCATCGAGCGGCGATGTTCCGGCTGGATTCGCCGGCCTGACCCAGGGCGCGCTGCTGACACGCGATGCTCGTTTTTTCCAAGCCGCAGCACGCCCGGCACGCTCGCCAACTGGAGATCAGTTATATTGCTGTAACGATGAAAAACATGCAAATGGGTGTTGAGCTCAGTTGACACCCTGGGTATTCCGATAACCACTGGAGCGATTTATTCACCGAAAGCGGCTTTCGGTTCCCTGGAGCGTGGTCTACATTTCTGGAGAAACATATTGAGTGGTTTGTCATGGATGGATATGAGAGGTTAAAAGTAGGAAGTTTTTTTAGTTTCCCCAGTATTGTCGTATTTATGGAGTGATTTGTAATCTTGTTATCATTTGCAGGTTAAATGACTGATGTTTGATAGCATGTGTAAGTTTTTTTTTTAATCAGTACCGTTTTCGGGCACAACAAAATGGCAGCCCAACGTTATATTTTTACATTATATGACATCTTTCCGTTTCCTGTCCTTAATTTAGTATTCCGGTATCGTAGAATTGTCCGCATCACTATTTGAGCTGGATTGGAAATCTTTCCGTAGCTGCCATACGAAGTCCACATAAATTAACTCGATTCTCAACATTTATTATCCTTCAGAGCACTTGAACAACGAAGAGGGTCATTGGCGCTCCAGGAAATACTCTCCTCGAGTAGAATAACGTACGGAATCAAACCATCACGGCCACCAATGTGTTATGCCACCAATGGCCACCACGGTCAGTCAGTAAAAAGGAGTACATCCCTCAATGTGTTATGTTTCGTTATTTTGATGTTCAGTAATGTCTGTATTGCCATTATTTGCTAAAATAATTGGCATAGGCATATGTTAAAAAAGGCTTAGAATCCTAAGCATCCTATGCATAAGCGTAGGATCCCATGCAACACAAATTGGGCGGATCTGAATTGAAAAGCATGTAACTAGCATGTAACGTCCACATCAACAAACTAATTTCCGACATGTGTGTGCTGAAGGCCTTATGTGTATCTTCTAAGCACCTTTCAGTATAACATGGCCATAGGCGGACCTAGAAGGCGAGGTTGTGTAGAATGCGTACTCATATAAACGACTACCCTCGGATTCAGCCAGAATTGTATGTGTTAATTAGCAGGTGTAATAGAGTGTGCAAAGTGACCCGGTATACCTCCCAAGAACCTGTTCTATGTCCGCCTCTGGGAAAATACTACTTCTAATTTTATAAAAAAATGTTTATTTAAGAGTGATGCGGAAGCTAAAATGGAAATAGGTTGAACATGATCAAGTGTATTAATTTGTGAAACTCATGCACCTTCCTCTCCGTCTTCAGTGCCATATTTTTTGTATTCCTGGAACCCCTATTGCATTTATACATATCATAAAGACATAAGACATAAAGGATCAGTGCAACTATGAGCCACAAATGACCTTCTTGGTTGCACTCTGGATACTCAACCAGTTGCCCACCAAATCCGTCGATAATCCCTCCCTGGAATACTGAAAAGCAAGCCCTCTATTCCTATTATGATTATCATCTATGCTGTTTTTCATTATATTCATTGTGCTGCTACTGACAATGGTCTCTGGCAGCGTGTACCAGTGCTCTATTACCCTGTTGGCAGTGATACATTATTCGTGAAATAGGGTGGGATATACCACTTCCTGAACACTTAACCAATACCATTCCCGAAGAAGTATCGACATCCTGCTCCTTGATGCATGCTTATGAGTTCTTCATGCCTCCTTTCTGATAAGTATCTTATTTGTAAGTAACATGTGCATGCTCTCGATAAGGAATGGTGATACACGAACATTTCGCAATGCAATTTCGGGTAAAGGAATTACCTATAATGTGATATAGCATGCAATGCCAGTTTATAGCATGGTTATTATTCTCCCTATCCTGACTACAGCTCTTCTTAAATTTTGAATCTCAAAACAAATGAAAAAGGTAACATCATAAGCACCTGCACCATTTCCTCAAATATGAGTCCGAAGATATCAAAAGCATTTTGAATGACACGAATTCAATGGCAAATTTCAACATTCTACTGGGCTCGTTTCAATATCACACCTAACAAAAAAAAAAATAACCCTGCATGTTGGTGAAGAGAGACTGTCTTAAGCCTTGTCCTGCTGTGGTTAACTTTAATTTTGAATTCATGACCTCTCATTACATCATTTCTGCTAAATTCAAACATTTCCCTGAGATATCCCTTCTCCAGACCATGGGCAAATTTAACTACATTGATGAGATCTCTCAGCCCCACATCCTCTCATATCGAAGTGAAAACATATTCATTTTATTCAATCCTTCGTCATATTCCAGGTTGCTTCTACCATTAACCATTTGTGTGGCCCTCTCTTGTACTCTCTCTAAAAGCTAACAATATTTTTTATAACTAGACCAAGCTTTGATGCTGTATTCCAAATGTGGCCTGACATATGCACAGTCAGTAAAGCATCAGTCAGTAAAGCTTCCTGATGACTTCTTCACTTCTGTATGATACATTCCTATTTATTGCCCCAAGCATTCCAATTTTATGTTCAGAATAACACCTAAGTCCTTCTACTGTTGAGTCACCGATAGTACTTGGCCACCCATCAAGTATGGAGCCTTCATATGTTGCCTACCTACATGCATGATTTTGCAGTTATCAAAATTAAATTTCATTGGTCATTCTTCAGACCACTTCATAAGTTCGTCCAAGTCTTTCTGCAGTGAGATTTTGTGAAACTGATCCACAAAATTTTATACTAAGTGGAAATGCCAGTTCCTTTTCAACTTCCCGCAATACCATAGCATAAATTTCATCAGGTACTGCTGCCTTGTTTGGCTTTATTTTCTTGATACGATTGAAAACAACATCACTATCAATGAAATCAACATCGTTTATCCGATCACATGTCACTGAACTGTGGTGTACGGTTGGCAGATTAGTCATATCTTCCAAGGTAAACAAGAACTTTTGCTGTCCCCATTACAGTTCCTAGCCAAATCCAATTCTTTTGCTCGCTTTGCTGCTCTGGTTTTTTGCTTCACAGTGTCTCCAGCTTTTCGATACTACCTTATATTTACGATATTTGGAGCTTCCTTAAACGCTAAATGCAGCTTTCTTAGCCTTAATTGCGTAGTTGCTTTGCATGATATATCACAAAGTATGCAATTGGCACACATTTATTAAGTTTATGTTCCGAAAATTATCCACAGTACTGTAAGCTAGCCTGGAACTACGCTGATTAGCATCTGCAATAAAGGGTGTAAAATAGCCTGATTTTCTTCCAGAAATCCTGACTGAGGTTTGCTGTAACCAAAATAAATGGCACAAATTGTGTATTTTATTTGGGCTTTAGGGCGCATCGACCATGTTGATCATATAGCTATGTATATTATGAGCAAAAAGGAATTTTTGAAGTCACAAATTTCAAAGCACTGCCCCTTATCGTTAACAAGCGGTCCTCACAAAGCCAAGCCAAACAACACAGTGGGGTTAAGCTCCCTTCCTCTACACTAATAGGGTTAAATGGTTAGTTGGTTATCCGAGCCTTGCATCACATCGACCGTAGAAGCTCAGTTTGCGTCAGTGGTGGATGCAGGTCTGGCATGTCGGATCGGTATGTTGGCCGACATGTCTGGGCAGTGCTGGCTCCATAACGTTGGATCAGGCCGGTGAAGCGACGCGCCGGTGGATGCTGCAATGCCTCCGATAGAACGAACATGACGTTTTGACTTGGGTGGGCTTCTGGTAAGCGAGCGATAGTGTGCGGCGGCGAATTTATGTTTGACTGTTTTAGCACTGACAGCATAATGTAATGGTCTGAGCTGTGCTGCTGCCGCGCTTCAGCTGATAAGATTCAGCTGTCGCGCGGTCCAAAGCACGGTGCCACGCCCTGTTAAGAAGGAGCCTGGAGCGAGCGCCGGCCCAGTGTGAGATGGTCCCTGCCGCCGGCTTTTGTTAGTCTGTCACCGCACCAAGATCACTGGAAGGAAATTGAATCCGGAGTCACATGTCTCACAACATGGAGAATGCTAGGAAAGGCTGGGAGACCAGAGGGACCACATCAGATTGCGAAGACTCCACGTCTTGGAAGACAGTTGTCTTCTGGTTCGTACGGGGCTTGAGTCAATGGAGGGCATTCGTGAACAGCGCTCGCTTGCGACAACGTTCGAAGGCTTCGCGTGGGGATGCAAAGCGCCGGATATCCAGCGGCCACCGACGGACGGCGGCGTCTCAATCACGGCCGGCGTGCCGCATGTGCGTGCACTGCCTCCTGATTGGCGGGCGGTCGGCGCCGATGGATGGGACAATTACACCGCTCTGATGTGCGCACTGGATCAGTGGCCGGGCGCGCGGCCGTCCAGCGCGGCCGGCTAGCGCGGCCGTACATTAAGCACGGCCACCGGGCGGGCGCCGCCGAACAGAGTACCGTCTCTGCAGACGGCGTGCCATTAAACTGCGCCCGCTGGTTCACTGAGTGTCCTCGCTTCTGACTGGCGGGGAACGCGTATGTGCCAGGAAACAATAAGTGCTTTGACGAAGATGGATAGCACTCACTGAGAGGGACCTAGCGACAGCGGTGTACGTTCTCGGCGTGAAGTCCCACACCACATGCATCGTGTTGGGGAATGCTCCGACAGTGATGTGTGCGCTGTGACAGTGGCGCGTGCAATGTGCTTGGCTGCCGCTGTGTGCCTGCAATTGCGCGGATTCGTGATGGGCACCAGCACCTCGGGCACAGCCGCGACGGCCGCCTGTTCTTGGTTTGCGCTGCACACGGCCCAGCTGCGCCTTCGCTTTCCCGGCTGCTCGAGTCACCGCCGCGCTACCTGGTGCTCCTCCGGACCCCGCCTGACCCTCCTCGACCCACGGGCCTGCCGTCCCTTGTGCTGCTTCACCGGCTTTTGCTCGCCTGCCAACCTCAATGATTTCCCCGGCCTGCTGATCTTTGATGACCTGCTCCCCGACCTGCTGACCTCGGGCGACCTGCCTGGACATGGTGACCTCGGATGGTCCGCTCTGAGCACGACCATAACCGCTCCCAGCTGTGCCCAGACCTACTGACCTTGGACAGCCTGTCCGGACCTGCTGGCCTTTGGTCACCTGCCCAGCCCACGCTTGCGTCGGGCCGCTTTCTTGGTTGGTTCACGTCACGACATTTTTGCAATTATTTGCATGCTTGTCTCTGAGTTGCACCGAAGACGGCAGAAGGTCACCGGTCCGCCGCTTCTTTCATTCAGCTTCACGTCACACTGAATACAACGGCCGACAGCTGACGCTGGCCGTTGTATTCACTTGCTCCTTGGCTTTAATGAGAAAATCGTAATGTACTTTGACGAGCTTGGGAAACCAGCTATGTGTGCTTTCTCACCAAAACTTCAGGACGTCGACCGGCGTTCATGTTTGTCCAGTTTGATTCTAGCCGTAACGTAATCTTTGATCGATTTTCTAAACGGTCTCCAATCATCAGGATAGCTATCGGTGCAGCTATCTGGGTGAGTGTGGTTTGCCGTTAGCTAACCGTGAACCAACCTGGGGTGTGTGCTCCGCAGGCCGGCGACGCCGAGACGCAATCCCTGCCGTCCATGTCACCCTCGCCACCCTGCCCGCGTCCGCCGGCCGCCTCCCTCTCCTGGGACATGACCGAACACGTGTGTGCCGGCCGCCGCCGCGTCGGCGACCAGTGTGGCGTGCGGCCGGCCACGCCGCCGTCGCCGGCGCCCGAGCATGGCTGGCAGAGGCGGCGGCGGCCGGCGGCGCTCCGGCAGACAGTCAGTCCGGCCGTCAGTCCGGCCGTCAGTCCGGCCGTCAGTCCGGCGCCGCCAGGCCTGGTGGTCAGTCCGCCGCCACTGCCGCCGTCCCCGACCGGCAACGGCGCCGTCGCCACCGGCCGCGGCGCGGCCAGCCCGCGACTGTCGGTCAGAGCCTCTCCCGCCGCCGGCCGGCCCGTCTCGCCGCTGTACCGGCAGTCCGACTCACCCCAGCCGCCCCACCAGCAGTCCGGCCCGCCCCAGTCACCCCACCAGCAGTCCGGCTCGCCCCAGCCGCCCCACCAGCAGTCCGGCCCGCCCCAGCCGCCCCACCAGCAGTCCGGCCCGCCCCAGCCGCCCCACCAGCAGTCCGGCCCGCCCCAGCCGCCCCACCAGCAGCCCGGCTCGCCCAGGCTAGCCCGCCAGGCGTCGGGCTCGTCCCAGCTGCCCTGCCTGGAGGTGGGGCAACCCCAGTCTCCGCACCAGGAGGTGGCGAGCCGGCGGCTGGGCTCGCCGGGCGACTCGCAGCCCGTCGGCTCCCTGTTCCACCTGCGGTACCTGGGCGCCATGGAGCTGGACGAGCGGCCGGAGCGGCGGCACAGGCGTGCCAAGCAGGACATGGTGCAGGAGGCAATCGCTCGGATCCGGGTAAGGGTCGTGCTGGCCGTCCGGACGGGCACCGGTGCGGGTTCTGTCGGCGAGCAGCGGCCGGCGGGTGTCCTGCGGCCCCTAGCCAGGGTCGGCACGTTCGGCCACTAACGTCCGGCTCGCACGGCGGGCACGGTCTCGCCCGCCACCAACTTACGGTCTCGGGTGTAGCGCTGCCGTTACAGAGGTACGCCCTACTGGACGTCTGAGTACGCCTGCACACAAACGGACGGACGGACGGGCAGACCAACGAACAGAGGGACCGGCGGACGGTCGGACGGACCAACGAGCAGACGGATAGACGGGCTTCTAGTTTAGGGTGTTCCTTCACTACAGATAAAAATATAACAGGAATGTTATGTGGCGTCATTTCGAAGAAACCCCGGGACAAAAAAAAAGAGTAGGAAAAGGTATCAAGAAGTTCGCTCCCCGACATTTTGAAGTTTCGAAGCGTAAACTGGTACCTGATGGGAAGGTTTGTAATCTGTGAATATCACTGGCAATTGTTGCAAATTGGTTACTCATTCCGACCAGAGGGACGAATGGAAGCGCTCCATCGCATTTTAGGCAACATATCGGCAATAGTTGCAGCCAGCGTGGAAGTAGCTGTGGAGTTGGCTTTAGTAGTTTCCCGGACTCGACTGGGGAGAGTATGGTGAAAAGCGTAGCGGAAACATTTTTCGTCACCAATTATTTAGATCGGTACAGAAGCGTCTGCACCAAGTGGTATGGTAATGGTACCAAGACAAGGACATACACGTCGCATTGCAAAGCTGTATGCTTTCACAAGAATATTTTACCAAGCAACTTGTTGCCAACGAGAAACGATTTGATATGCTTCGTTAAGCATGTGTCTAGAGACATGTGATAAGAGCAAATGGTGAAAAAGAAGTTTGGAGAGGGATGGTCAGCGTGCATCAGGAAGTGATTTGCGAAGTGATAAAACTGTGAGAGAGCAAAAGCATTCTTGGAGTCAGTGAAGCACCAGCAGCGGCGAATCAAAGAGCGTCATGCCTGTCGGAAGCCGTATCCTCCATTTGCGCAATCCACCGATCTGGTTATTCTTTTTTCTTTTTTTTTTTTTTTACTGGACACTAAATCAGATATGTACTTTGTTTGGCATTGTACCAAATCAAGCAAGTTTCAGTTGGCTTTTGGTAACATTATTACCGTTTATGAAGGTAAGATTTTGCTTCAAGAAATATATTTGTATAATAGGAAGACTATATGACTATAACCATATGTTTAGTGAATGTCTTAGGCACGTAGGTTCATTAAAAATATGGGTATTTGTGCCGTTTATCCGTGTTTTACTTGCATTAGTCTTGAATTCTAGTATGCAACAAGCTGCACTCGAAACCCATGACCTCAGTTGGCTCTGTGCTTCAAATATGAAGGAAAACTGATAGTCTAATTAGTTTTCTAGTCAGCGAGGTAAACAACCTGCAACAAGATTGTTCTGGTGTTCAGATTCATTTTAGGGGAAATAATTGGTGAGGCTGAAACAGGAGGAAATTGTTCTCCAGTTGTTTATATTTTATGGCATTTCTTAACTCCTTTATACTGCAAATGTCTGTGAACCGTCACACTGTTTCCACGCATGTGCAAACGGTCTTTACCTGGCCGAACTTTGAAAACCGCCCCTGCGAGGCACGTGTTATAGGTATGTGCTGAATCAGGCAGAAAAAAAATCCAAAAATAACTGCACGTAGGAAAGGAGAAACAAGAGAAAACAAGGGAGCCCGTAGCTCAGTGGTTAAGTTGAGCGTCTGGCAAGCCAGAAGTATGGGGTTCAATTCCACGTGACTCCCGCCCTTCCTGCCAGGGTGAGAGGCAGGTGACGCCATATGACCTCAGCTGCGGAGTGCGTCCTAAAGTCGCACCCACCAACAAAGAAAAACACTCGACCATACTAAGCACAATAGTTTCTATAGCTATTTGTTCAAGTGCATCGTATATGCGAGGAAGTGCAACGCACGTCAAAATTGAAAGTGGATTGTTCTAGATCAGCGTGGGCTGCTTAGGACGATAATATATGATCTTGATAAGTGAAAAGTTGAAAGAAGAAGCCAACTTATTAAGAGGAGACAAGGAAGGCTAAATATGGTGGATGGTTATTTGCCTACCTCAACTACTCAGACAGGCCCATCTGGACTGCAGCTATCACCTGCGTCATTTACGTCTACAGCTAATTCCAACATGAAAATATCCAGTGATGTCTTTTTGAGGCGTTGTACCTCCCCACCCCAAATGTTGACTCCTCCCTCTCCCTAATAATGCTAATTTTTGACATGGTCCATATTGGTGTCCCTAATCGATTTGGCTCTCCCATTTCCTCCATGTATACCTCCACCCTCACCACACCCCAATGGTTTACCTTCTGGACACCAAACATCCCCAGGCATAATACAAAACAGGCTCTTCCTGGATTTTTATGATCCATAACATTATTATCTCCAGAAACAAAACCAAAAAAAAACATTTTTCTAATTGGGAAGTTGAATCTGTTTGACAATGAGCAGATCCGTGATAAAGTGCTCAAGCTTCACTCAAGATGCAAACTGTTCTTTTTCTGATGTCACGTGAGAGTAATTTGGGGAGTGAATAGTGCTGTTTGCAATCCCAACGCGCTTTTGATGTAAACTCAGCACCTCCTATTTAATTAAAAAATTATTTTAATTTTATTCGATGTACCACAGATTTGAGGGAAATACCCTGGATTCGTTTTTTTTGCAAATCCAGTATTACAAAGTAGAAATCTAACTGCTCCGCCAGTAAACTGCCATGGTATTTCAGGTCGACTAGGTACTGCCCTTATTAATGCACATGAAATGGGCATCGACAACTCAAAGTTTGTGGCAGCGAAGCAGCAGTAGACAGCATGAAAATGTCGCCAGTACAGGGTCGGGTACGACGAACTACAGAACAGGAAGGCTATTCTGAGGCCGCCGATGGCCGAGTGGTTAAGGTGTCGGGCTATGTACCAAAGGTCCCGGGTTCGACGTCACCCAGGACATTTCCCAACCCGCGGCCCACCGGCGAAACAGTGTGGGCGGCGCCATTAGCCGTGAATGTGCATAAAGTGTGTCGTGAACCAACCAATAAACAAACAAAGGGCTACCTGGCTTGTATTTTAACGGCAGGAAGGATGCGACCATTGAGGAGCTGTTGAGTCTGCTCTTCAAGTTTATCGTGGAGCATTATGCTACCATGTGTTTTCACGCCTAGGCAAGCTGGATGTGCCAGCATGACCCAAAAAGTTCCCTTGAGGGGCGAAGCCAGTTTTGACCAGTTTTCCAGTTTTGACGCCGAGCCTCGCAGCAAAGGAGGCGACGGTGATGTAGCGGAACAGTTGTTGGGCTCACCGAGAGGCACTGCTTCTGGTAATCTTGGCGGGCGAAAGAGCGGCAAAGCGCCAGAGAGCAGTATGCCTACGTATTGCTACGTAGGCAGCAAAGACAAGTGGAATACAGTATGCGTTTGTTCCCTCTGCCTGTCGTACAGCGAAACGCAAATTACTGCACTGACGAACTAGCAGCGTGGGCAATCTCGGAGCAGCTGGCCTCTATATGCTCAGCATAGTTGATGCGCCCTGAAGCCCAGATAACTGACGATCTCGGAGCCTCTGCCCGCCTTGTTAATTTCACACGAGGCCCTGGCGGAGATGCGACGCAGTGTCCCCACATATCCTGTGCGCGCGCACACTAGGAGAGGACTGGTTCTGCATGCCTCTCACAACGTGCTCAGCGTGGCGGCCTGGAACGGCTGGGCGAGTGAACTGTGTTCCACAAGGGAGAAAGATCCAGACCTCTTCCGGGAATGAAATTCATGACCGATCTTGGCGAGTGACAGCAATGGATGCATGGTTGTCTGCGGCACGGATAATATGATGCGCATGTGACCATGGACGTAGGTTTATGGGGGAATTACTGGGTGGGGCTGAGGGATCAACCGACCAACAAACCGACAGACCGATTGACCGGCAGACAGACCAACAGATAGACCAGCAGCTGCACCGGTAGACGGATCAATGGGAGTATTGCCGGACCGCCGCACCGACAGACGAACGTTTGCGAGCCTCGGGCCGGTACTTGTCGCCGGTCGGTTATTACCGTCCGTGTTTCCTCACGTAATGGCATTGGCCAGCGGGGACGGTTTGCAATATGGCCACGGCAGCCTGTTATCTCGTAATGTTGTCCGTATTCAAATGTCCAAATAACTGCAAGAGGGGGGGGGGGAGATCGTCCACCACCGACGCATCTGGTGCTGTTCGGAATGGTCCGATGCTCGCTGCCAAGGAGCGGTGATCAGGACAGGCTGCGACTTCACGCAGCCGCCGAGGAAAAACGAAGGGAACGTAATGCCATGGTCATCTGAGTACCATGATGTTGCCACTTGTTGAAAAAAAAACTATTTCTAAATAGAACGTGGATGACGGTCAAGTGTAGTTGAATCTTGTCTTGCTTAAGCAATGCCTAGAACCAGTTAAGCTTAGCACAGTATATATATGTCTGCCATCTTGTCCTCTTTTCTGTGTTTATGAAGATGCGCCCTAAAACCACAATCACACACACTGTGTTTATGAACAAATTTCAAGGTCATGAGGCGTATCGAGTGCATTGACCTTATTCTGAAGCTAAGTGTGTGTTACATGCTTGGCATATTATGGAAACGCTTCGGACATGATATTTGGGCAGATGTTATGAACCAGCAGAAGACGTGGCAGATTCGTTCGCGGATGGTCGCTCTTCTTTCCCCCATACATATGTGATGTCCTTCCTCAGTATGATTAGAAATAAATATGTTTTTGCACTGTAATCCATTACATGCCTAAGATGGCAGTGTCGGTTCGTTGACTGTTATCATACGATACATGCTATATTTTACCAGTGTAATTTAGAAAACCAACCAACCAACACTGTCTGTCCATTCGTATGCCAGATTCTTCAATTCGTTTTGCAGTCATTACCTTTAGTTGTACTGATTGGCCCTTCCAATAATTTATGTGAAGTATCAGAATAATGGTTGCTAGGAAAACCCAGTTATGCCATGAACTCTGAAAGTGTTCAGCATCGTAGGTGTATGAGTAGCGGTGGGGCGATCTGTTGTAAGAGCACACAGACATGCCCGGATCTAGCCAGCTGGTTTGTAGGGGCGAAAATTTAAAAGGGGCCTTACATTTTCATCAGCTTGTCTGATTTGTATGCCTCAGACACTCACCTGAGTTTCGGCCTAAACAATTTTTAGTATTTTCCATTTTCTTAATATTTTCCATGTAGGATGTACAAGTTCTAGTTCCACGACAGCTCGTGTACAATGGCCAATTTTGCTCCAAATCAGGCCACATATGAGGAGGGGCATGGCCCCATGCCCCCACCCTTGGATCCGCCCCTGGGAACGGGCCACTTTTGAATCCCTTGACATGAACGGAAAGGTTACATTACTCAGTTAGTGATACGCCCTCCATTTATGGGAGGGCACAGCGCCCCGACACAGTTCCCCGACACAGCTCCCTAACACAGCTCCCGAACGCAGTTCCCCAGCGCAGTTCCCCAACGGAGTTCCTCAACGCAGTTCCCCAACGTAGTTTCCCAACGCAGTTTCCCAACGCACCAACGCAGTTCCACAGCGCAGTTCCACAAAGCAGTTATCCGGTACAGTTCCACAGCGCAGTGGCCCGGCACAGTTCCCTAACGTAGTGGCCCGGCACGGTTTCCTAACGTAGTGGCCCGGCACAGTTTCCTAACGTAGTGGCCCGGCACGGTTCCCCAATGCAATGACACGGCACAGTTCCTCGGTGCCGGTATGTTTCAGCAATCAATGTTGTGTATACATTTTGTGTTAACGTTGAAATATGTTAATGCCATTTCCACTGGGCCCTATCGAGTGCATCATGCGAATATTCCAAAGCCATGTAATGGCCATGCTCATTTATGTAATCGTTTGCTATCGAGACCGAGCCAATAAAATATGTGCACCAGTATTGATTATTGATGAATGAGGTGGTAGTTTTATTATGAGTAGCTTGATCTGGTGAGTAAATGGCTAGCTTCGAATGCATATACACATTGTAGTTTCTTCAACCTTAATGTGCTTCATAAAATCGCTTCCGGCAGCCACTGGTTGCTAGGGATGCTGCATTGTATACCGTTGGGCGGGCCACTTCCCCTTCAATGGTTGATCAATGCATGTTGTCCTCTGTATTTAGCATATGACCCCATGTCGTTGCCTCCTGTTACTGGAGGCGTTGTAGCTAATGCATGCACTGCTTCTCCAGTCGATATCGAGCCATATGCAGTATGCACTCATCTTGACCTACTCGGCGCCCCATCTCAGTTGTCTTTTTCTTCACTCGGTTTTCTCCATCTCCTTCATCCCCTAGTCTGGAGATGGCTCGAGCTGGTTGAAGAGACTTAATCGCATACCCGAACCAACCATCCGTTTCATAAACCTCGTGCGACTCGGTGGAGGCCCAATTATAACCAATGTTAATCGTTTAACACCCGCTAGGGTGGGTGGCCGATCGCATCGCGCTCGGGTGGAGTGGGGATCAATTTTCCCCACCACCCCCGCCATCTGAGATCTTGGAAACTAATGGAGCTAAAGCAACGAAATTGATCATATGTATGATGCCTGAAGGGTATCACTCATCTAGGTGTACAAGTTTGAATTTGTTAAGTTACTTGCGAGTCCAAACGGGATTGAAAGCTTAATTTTGCGATTCTTCCATGTGGCTTGCTGGCTCTTGTCCTTGACCTGGCCTTGTTTACTTCAGACCGCAACGAATTTGTGTTGATTTCTTTGAATATTCATAGACAGAACACGTATGGACATTGGGCTTATCCTGAAAGCTGGATGTTTTGCGATACATCGAATTTTGTCCTCAAACAGCACTTAAAACCAATGATCTTACTTTGATCTCGTCTAGTTCGATGACCATTGGTGTTTCCCGGACCGGAATACCACTAAGAAGAGATCCGCTGTCGAAGTGTAAACATCAACGGGGAGTTTCACGGTGCTGGGAGTCGCGATTGTTTTCTTTATTTTTGATATCTTGATGTGAGAGAGCGAGGTCAACTTGATCCTTCCACTCGAGTATGCGTTAAATATGGACTAAAACGTCACCTGTTCACGTAAGTAGATTCAAAAGCGAAGGAACTATCTCGAAGTTGTTGACGGGAGAGGCGGATAAACAATTTGGAAGTCATCTCTTTGCTGCATGACCGACGCAGTCGATGCGCCCTTAATCTCGAAGCCATCTCTTTCCATTCAACGGTTTTAGGGTGATGCCAAAAGTCATCCAAAGCGGGGAAGGAATAACTGTCTCTCGACCCCCGCTTACTATCCCATAGTGGGTCCACGTGGGTATCGTCGTTTTTCCAAAGAATTAAACTGCGCAATAATTCGTCTTCCATTGCACTATCACGTCAGGTTTCAGAATTACGGGAATCGCCCCAATTCCCGTGTTGCCTAATGCTTAATACCTTTTTCTGTCTCTGAAATGCATCTGTATAGAGATGTGGTCCATGGATTCTGTCACAACCAAGAGTTTGAGAAAGCGCTTCAGTTCTTTACATATAATTATCTGCAAGAGCCTCAGCCAAAGCCTGCGAAGATAAGCTCCAAATTGGATGATCCAGTTTTAACCGGCGCCGTTTTAACCGAGCCTCAAGATTTCCTCTGGGGAGGACCCAACCAGCTCTACTCGTAATACGCGTATATCTTTTTGATCGCGGCTCGTTTGCTCACCTGGTAGCTCTCACACTCTCCTTGGACGATTAATTTGTGGGACATTTTCTGGGGATCCGCATGGGCGCCAAATGACGCTGTAGTCGGCGCGCCCTTAAACCCAAATAATCAATCTCTGGATCTGCGCTAGTGTGGAGAGTCGCGCGGTGAAGAGCTGGCTCGACATTGGTCTATGTGTTCCGCTGATGTATGTACGTGGTGTCTTGTGTGCCTCCTGTTACGAGCTTGTAGCGATTTAGCTAGTTAGGGGCAACGTAAACCCAGGTATACATATACAAGGGACGGCTCTCCGGAGTAATAGTTTAGAATGTATTTTCGGATATGCTTGTGAATAGCTTGGTACGGTGCCCTCCGTCCCCTGCTTCCAGTTTTCATAGTGTAGCCCACCCTCCTCTTCTATCACCGGGAGCCCCGGGCATTGTGTCTATGTGTTGTATCCCATGCATTGTCTGCTGAGGCGCTGTGTCCATGTTGCCCTGGTGCGTTTCAACCCAACGCAGGCAGCGGTCGTCGACAGTGTCTAATGTTGGCTCATCTGTTTTCCCTCGGCTGGCTACAGGCGCTGGTAAGTCCACTGTATATCGGATGACCGACGTGCGCCGCTGCTGCTCACCTCCCCCACGCATTGTACCCCGGGTGATCGGCGTGCGCCGCTGCTGCTCACCTCCCCCCCGCATTGTACCCCGGGTGCTCGGTGTGAGCCGCTGCTGCTCACCTCCCCCACGCATTGTACCCCGGGTGATCGGCGTGCGCCGCTGCTGCTCACCTCCCCCGCATTGTACCCCGGGTGCTCGGCGTGAGCCGCTGCTGCTCACCTCCCCGCATTGTACCCCGGGTGACCGACGTGCGCCGCTGCTGCATCATCATCCCCACCTCACCCTAGCTGGTTGGTGGCGCTGATTGTGTTGTTTCTCCCCGCTAGTTTTTCCACACGACCTGACCGCTTCACACCTTAGCCAATTGTCGGTCTACCCGCCACACACCGCAGTCTGGTAGCAGTATGCCAACCACACACCACAGTCTGGCGGCAGTCCACCCGCCACACACTGTTGTCTGGTGGCAGTCTGCCCGCCACACATTGCAGTCTGGCGGCAGTCTGCCCGCCACACACTTGTCTGGTAGCAGTATACCCACCACACCGCAGTCTGGCGGCAGTCTACCCGCCACACACTGTTGTCTGACGGCAGTCTGCCCGCCACACATCGTGGTCTAGCGGCAGTCTGCCCGCCACACACTTGTCTGGTAGCAGTATACCCAGCACACCGCAGTCTGGGGCAGTTACCCGCCACACCGCAGTCTGGGGTAGTCTACCCGCCACACACTGTTGTCTGACGGCAGTCTACCGGCACACATCGCGGTCTAGCGGCAGTCTGCCCGCCACACACTTGTCTGGTAGCAGTATACCCGCCACACCGCAGTCTGGCGGCAGTCTACCCGCCACACACTGTTGTCTGACGGCAGTCTCCCGCCACACATCGCGGTCTAGCGGCAGTCTACCCGCCTCACACTGCAACCTAACGTCAGCTTGCCAGCCACACACTTCAGCCTAACGTCAGCCTCCCCGCCACGCACTGCAATCGAACGTCAGCCTCTCCACACACGCAGCAGACTAGCGTCAGCCTCCCCATCACGAACCGTAAACTAGCGTCAATCTTCTCGCCGCCGATCGTAATCCAGCGCATGTTGCACATAGCCGTTGCTGCGCATCGCCGTTGTTGCAATCCAGCGCGTAATCGTAATCCAGCGAATTTAGCGTTAGCTCCCGTATCACGCACCGCAGTATAGTGAAAGCCTTCCCGTGCACTATGGCATGGCACCAGCTTCCCTATCACACACTGCAGTGTGGTGCAAGCGTTCCCATGCACCGTGGCATGACGTCAGCTTCCCTATCACTCACTGCAGTATGATGTAAGCGTTCCCATGCACCATGGCATGGCGTCAGCTTCCCTATCACGCACTGCAGTATAGTGCAGGTGTTGCCACACACCGTGGCATGGCGTCAGCTTCCCTGTCACGCACTGCAGTCTGGTGTTGGCTTCCCATCAGGGGCGGATCCAGGAATTTGCATGGGGTGACTCGTCTCCAATGGCGCTATTTCCTCAAAGGGGCTCACCTTGAACGTTCCCACAGCGGAGCCGTTGGCCGAAAATCCGTTGAGTGAGTGGAGACCGCCCCTCTCAACTAGGTGTTTGGCCTAAAATCCGTTGAGCGGTGAGAGATGCACCGAAGCCTCCCCGGAGGGGCGCCCTTTCCCGGTCACAGAAGTCCCATCTTTACATGGGGAGGGACACATGCCCACAGTGCCCCCCCCTCCCTCTCTGTATCCGTCCGTGCCCTGCTTCCCACCTTGCGCTCTAGTCTAGTGTAGGTTCTCTCACCACAGTGGCTGACTTGTATCTCAATCATATCATTCCTGATGACTCTTATTGTGATTCATGGCTCGCATTTCATACCATGATTCAGGGGGCCTTAATTTCCGATAATTATTTATTGATTATAATTATATAATTTATCAATTATATTATTATATAGGTATTTGGCGGGGGTGGAGGGTGGGGAACAACGCATGGACGCAATAGGCGGACCCTAATTTATTGTGGGCCCACACTATGCTGCCCATGTTATAAGTTGGATTTTTTGTGGGGAGGCCAACATTGAGAAATCGACACCCGTGGCAAGAGTAAAGGAACTTGCGAAGAAGTGTTGGGAAAAGTTATTATTTGCTTCATTTCTTTCCAAACAAGTGCCAAGAGGTTGATGGGCAAGGCCCATTAAAGTACGGGCATTGCTCTCTGCCCCTCCCCACCCACGCCCACCCCCTTTTGTGTCTGCCCATGGTTCCGAAGATTTTTCTACGTTAAGATTAATTTTGTGACCCTTTTCTTTCAGCAAAAATAAGCAAAGATCTGTCGCTAACCTCTCTGGCTCGCTGAAGTGTTTAATACCGAGTATGATTAAACCTGGACTAAACTCGCCCGAGACAGCAATAGGACCCGAACTGCCCCCCGCAGATTCTGTCCGACAACAAGGCAGTCCATTGTGGCTAATTTTAAACTGACCAAATGACACCGTGTTGTGATGGACCTAAACACAATGCAACGCGTGGCGTGTTGTGATGGATCACAGCGTAATGCAACGCGTGGCGTATTCGTAATGCGTAACGTAGCAGTGCAATGTGCAAATCGTACCGCGATCCTTTTTATTCGCAGTGTCGTGATTGAATGTATACTGACAGAATATCTCATGCGGTACTCGGGGCCACACCTGGACAGTTAGAAGTCACCGTCACTGATGATCTGATTTTGATGAAGTTTGCCACGGCATAGTGCCTACATTTTGAGTCAAAACAATTGCATCCAAAGGCACGGGAACCATGTGAGCAGATTGGCTAGGGCCACCCCGTCCAATGTTGAACAAGTTTAACATTTACTCGACGGGCGTTGCATAGAAAGAATCGACTTCAAAATTGCTCTTGTCACCCACCTCCCAGCCCTGACAGTTCCCGTGCCGCTGATTTTACCTTTTTCGCTTTAATACTATTATCTTTTATCTTGCATGCAAAAAAAAAATGTTTCTTGTCATATCCTGACCGTGTAAAAACTAAAAGCAAGGAGGTGATTATGACCTACTTAAGCTTAGCGTAAGGCAGCAAAGAGCACAGGCCACCCGGCACCAACAATAGACGAGTCCGCCGTGTCCTTTCAGCCATCTCCGTTGTCCGTCGCCAACGATAGACAAGTCTGCGGTGTCCTCTCACATCGGCCATCCCCGTCGCCCAGCCTCCTGTAGCGACGCGTGCCGGCGATATATTTCCAATGTGCGCCACATGGGGGAGATCTGCTGTCGATGTGCCGAGCTTTCCTGCCGGCGGTAATCACTGTCCGGTGACGTCACGATGGTGACGTCACCGGACCCGCCATTGGCACGTGGCGACCATCGTCGCCGAACAGTCCGGGTCAGGGCCGACAGGGGATTACCCCGACTTAGGCCGTGAAGCGAGCTGCCGCTGGACGTCGCCAGAGACGTCAGCTGTATGTCGTGGGAAGGGACTGGGATCGGATGCTGGTGCATGTGGTGACGATTGTGGCTCCAGTCGTGGAAATGGAACCGAGATCGGATGTTGGTGCATGTGGTGACGATTGTGGCCCCAGTCGTGGGAAGGGACTGGGATCGGATGTTGGTGCATGCGGTGACGATTGTGGCCCCAGTCGTGGGAAGGGACTGGGATCGGATGTTGGTGCATGTGGTGACGATTGTGGCCCCAGTCGTGGAAATGGAACCGAGATCGGATGTTGGTGCATGTGGTGACGATTGTGGCCCCAGTCGTGGGAAGGGACTGGGATCGGGTATTGGTGCACGCGATGTGGTTATGTCCCAAAATAAAATTGTCCAGATATGTATTGCAGATGGCCTGATACATGGCAGGTCACACGATATCGATGTGGTTGAGATCAGAATATGGCGCGGTACTTTACTGGACCTATCCAATTCCTGTCCTTGGTTTAAAAATATGTTCTCGATGTAAGCTGCATTTCGCTATGGTACTTGCATGATGAACTACAATTGATGAATTGCATGATGCATCGACCAGAGACGACTGACTAGTGTTGGCGGCGGCTAGCAGTGCTGACATGAGTTTCTCCGTACTTTCCGCAGGTTCCTGACGGCGAGACACAGCCCAGCACAGACGTGGACCTGTTCATATCAACCGAGAAGATTATGGTGCTCAACACAGACCTCAAGGTATGCCTAGCCGGGTGGTACCACGCAGACTTCGCGTCCAGCTGGTCCAGGCAGCGTCACCGATATTAGTGCATCCTGACTAATGATCATGGTTCAATGACCGGTCCCACACGGACACTACCCGCAACTCGCTTGCTTTGACTGGAGAGGGGCGGGGTCTTTCTTTTCAACCGCCGAAGCGAGTACATTTTGCCGAGCTCGTCGGTGGTGCGGTGTGGCGAGATTGGCAGAGCCGGACCTGGGCCGCCCTGGGGGACAATAGGCAGCCGGGCGACGCCCGAAGGGCTCGGCAGCCGCCGCCGCCCGCCGTTCGACGGCCCGTTCCGTCGTGATCGGCGGCCGATCGGATCGAAAATGGTCGTCGCCGTGACCCTTAGCCGGCCGCCATATTGGCCCGCCCGGCATTCGCCATGATTGATGTCGGTGACAGTGTATTAGAGCGCGGTGTGGTGAGCGGCGCCCCGGCGGGAACGCGCCGGCTCCATTTGTCGACGTCGTTTGGCCGGTGGGGTGGGCACGTCAGCTGCAGCTGCTGTGACGGCCGGTACTGCTGGCTGTGTGCCGCCGCTGCCGTGTGGGTCACTTCTGACACGCGCTGGCCGGCGGGGTGGCCACGCCAGCTGCAGCTGCTGTGACGGCCGGTACTGCTGGCTGCTGTCCGCCGCTGCCGTGTGGGTCACTTCTGACACGCGCTGGCCGGTGGGGTGGCCACGCTAGCTGCAGCTGCTGTGGCGGCCGGTACTGCTAGCTGCCTGTCGCCGCTGCCGTGTGGGTCACTTCTGACACGCGCTGGCCGGCGGGGTGGCCACGCCAGCTGCAGCTGCTGTGACGGCCGGTACTGCTGGCTGTGTGCCGCCGCTGCCGTGTGGGTCACTTCTGACACGCGCTGGCCGGTGGGGTGGCCACGCCAGCTGCAGCTGCTGTGGCGGCCGGTACTGCTGGCTGCCTGTCGCCGCTGCTGTATGGGCCACTTCTGACACGCGCTGGCCGGTCATCAGTGAAGGCCGATCTCAGCAACACCGGAACAAAACGGCGGTCTCTTGAGCCGCTGCAAGCCGCAGAATGGTAGTGGCGGATGTTGGGGTGTAGCGCACTCGGACGGTACGGCACACCGGCGGAACATTCGAGAGTTGGTGGCGCCACAAACCATATTTTAAGTTGTTTTCGTGTAGTCGACGGCATACATATGGTTGACGTATCGATGAATTGTGTCTTGACAGGAATACCACGGGCTCTGCCACTCGAATGTGGATTAACTTACGAATTACTTGGAGGGGGGGGGGGGATTTTCCCCTGGTTTATCTGGAATAACGCTGAGGCCGCTGTCGCTACTAGGGTCATTATCAGTAAGTTCAAAGCCATTACAGGTCAGATCGAAATGGCATCATGAAGTCATGTATTGATGCGCGCGAGTGAGAACACGTTTGGATATGGTTGTCGTGCCTTCAAGTGTTCTAGGTCAATCGGATGGCTTGATTCCAATTTACAATAGGTCAAATGTTTGTATTATATTCTTGTGTAAATATATTGTTTATATGCGTAATATTATCGAATATTATCGTGTGCGTTAGTATTTAGGTTCACCTATGACGCCTTTCGATTTGTGGGCTTACTTTACCAATGACTCAATGCAAGGCGATATACCATCCTTGAGGTCATTGGATGACCTGTTCTGTGAAATATTGAATCTTACTGAAAATTATTTGATAGGGTGCAAATGCACGCTGAATTCGAATTCAACATTCAAGTTACTCTTGAATTGCCCCCGATTATTTCCTGGGATAGGGATCCAATTAAAGACGGTGTAGAGTGACTTATATACCGTGACGTAGTGCTGAAAACTGGGTTAATGGATTGAGTTCTTTTTGCTTACATATGCGACTCTATGATATCGATTTTACCCGACACATGACATATCCGACATATCGATTTTATTCGATATATTTTGACCGACGCATGCATCGCATGCCGCAGGTCTATGCAAATGTACGAGGTCACACTAGGCTAGGGTGACCTCGTATGGCCTCATTTGAACTTAACTGGATTACACGACGTGCATGTGATACATGAGAATGAGTTCTTGACATGACCTGTGACGTTGTCGGTGATCTCGATGTGAACACAACCGAATATGATGTGATGAATCTTGTTAGGCTTTGTGCTGGGTTTCATTTCGACCCATCTATTGGTTCCGGAGTTACGAGGGGAACCACCCCCGGCGATTGGTGCTTGGGTGAGCACGCCAGGCAGTGGCTGCCGGATTATGGCAGGAAGAGTGCTTCAGTTCCCCGCTGGTTCCGCCGCTGCTGGTGCTGTTTTTCTATTGGATGGCCGTTTGTAGTCTGGGCTTAAGACTCGTATGAGTATTCGATCGTGTCTGGGAAATTCCCCAAGCTGATCACTGACTGCCAGCCGCCCGTAGGTAGCCGCCGTCCGTAGAACATTATCACGTTACGCTATACCGACAGCGATAGCATCGATACCATGTGTGCCGCTTTCGTGACGGTCACGTGACCGACGCCGTGCCGTCTGAGGCGGTGTCTCGGTCCGTCTGAGGCGGTGTCTCGGCCCGTCTGAGGCGGTGTCTGGTCTGTCTGAGGCGGTGTCTGGTCCGTCTGAGGCGGTGTCTGGTCCGTCTGATGGGGTGTCTGGTCCGTCTGATGGGGTGTCTGGTCCGTCTGAGGCGGTGTCTGGTCCGTCTGAGGCGGTGTCTCGGCCCGTCTGAGGCGGTGTCTCGGCCCGTCTGAGGCGGTGTCTGGTCCGTCTGAGGCGGTGTCTGGTCCGTCTGAGGCGGTGTCTGGTCCGTCTGAGGCGGTGTCTGGTCCGTCTGAGGCGGTGTCTGGTCCGTCTGAGGCAGTGTCTGGTCTGTCTGAGGTGGTGTCTGGTCCGTCTGAGGCGGTGTCTCACCCCGCCTGAGGCGGTGTCTGGTCCGTCTGAGGCGGTGTCTCACCCCGTCTGAGGCGGTGTCTGGTCCGTCTGAGGCGGTGTCTCAGCCCGTCTGAGGCGGTGTCTGGCCCGTCTGAGGCGGTGTCTGGTCCGTCTGAGGCGGTGTCTGGTCCGTCTGAGGCGGTGTCTGGTCCGTCTGAGGCGGTGTCTGGTCCGTCTGAGGCGGTGTCTCGGTCCGTCTGAGGCGGTGTCTGGTCCGTCTGAGGCGGTGTATCGGCCCGTCTGAGGCGGTGTCTGGTCCGTCTGAGGGGGTGTCTGGTCCGTCTGAGGGGGTGTCTGGTCCGTCTGAGGCGGTGTATCGGCCCGTCTGAGGCGGTGTCTGGTCCGTCTGAGGCGGTGTCTGGCCCGTCTGAGGCGGTTTCTCGGCCCATCTGAGGCGGTGTCTCAGCCCATCTGAGGCGGTGTCTGGTCCGTCTGAGGCGGTGTCTGGTCCGTCTGAGGCGGTGTCTCGGTCCGTCTGAGGCGGTGTCTCGGCCCGTCTGAGGCGGTGTCTGGTCCGTCTGAGGCGGTGTCTGGTCCGTCTGAGGCGGTGTCTGGTCCGTCTGAGGCGGTGTCTCGGTCCGTCTGAGGCGGTGTCTGGTCCGTCTGAGGCGGTGTCTCTGTCCATCTGAGGCGGTGTCTGGTCCGTCTGAGGCGGTGTCTCGGCCCGTCTGAGGCGGTGTCTGGTCCGTCTGAGGCGGTGTCTGGTCCGTCTGAGGCGGTGTCTGGTCCGTCTGAGGCGGTGTCTGGTCCGTCTGAGGCGGTGTCTGGTCCGTCTGAGGCGGTGTCTCGGCCCGTCTGAGGCGGTGTCTGGTCCGTCTGAGGCGGTGTCTCGGCCCGTCTGAGGCGGTGTCTCGGTCCGTCTGAGGCGGTGTCTGGTCCGTCTGAGGCGGTGTCTGGTCCGTCTGAGGCGGTGTCTGGTCCGTCTGTGGCGGTGTCTGGTCCGTCTGAGGCGGTGTCTCGGTCCGTCTGAGGCGGTGTCTGGTCCGTCTGAGGCGGTGTCTGGTCCGTCTGAGGCGGTGTCTGGTCCGTCTGAGGCGGTTTCTGGTCCGTCTGAGGGGTGTCTGGTTCGTCTGAGGCGGTGTATCGGCCCGTCTGAGGCGGTGTCTGGTCCGTCTGAGGCGGTGTCTGGTCCGTCTGAGGTGGTGTCTGGTCCGTCTGAGGTGGTGTCTGCCCGTCTGAGGCGGTGTCTGGTCCGTCTGAGGCGGTGTCTGGTCCGTCTGAGGCGGTGTCTGGTCCGTCTGAGGCGGTGTCTGGTCCGTCTGAGGCGGTGTCTGGTCCGTCTGAGGCGGTGTCTCGGCCCGTCTGAGGCGGTGTCTGGTCCGTCTGAGGCGGTGTCTGGTCCGTCTGAGGCGGTGTCTGGTCCGTCTGAGGCGGTGTCTGGTCCGTCTGAGGCGGTGTCTGGTCCGTCTGAGGCGGTGTCTCAGTCCGTCTGAGGCGGTGTCTCGGCCCGTCTGAGGCGGTGTCTCGGTCCGTCTGAGGCGGTGTCTCGGCCCGTCTGAGGCGGTGTCTGGTCCGTCTGAGGCGGTGTCTCGGTCCGTCTGAGGCGGTGTCTCGGCCCGTCTGAGGCGGTGTCTGGTCCGTCTGAGGCGGTGTCTGGTCCGTCTGAGGCGGTGTCTGGTCCGTCTGAGGCGGTGTCTGGTCCGTCTGAGGCGGTGTCTGGTCCGTCTGAGGCGGTGTCTCGGTCCGTCTGAGGCGGTGTCTGGTCCGTCTGAGGCGGTGTCTGGTCCGTCTGAGGCGGTGTCTCGGCCCGTCTGAGGCGGTGTCTGGTCCGTCTGAGGCGGTGTCTGGTCCGTCTGAGGCGGTGTCTGGTCCGTCTGAGGCGGTGTCTCGGTCCGTCTGAGGCGGTGTCTGGTCCGTCTGAGGCGGTGTCTCGGCCCGTCTGAGGCGGTGTCTCGGTCCGTCTGAGGCGGTGTCTGGTCCGTCTGAGGCGGTGTCTGGTCCGTCTGAGGCGGTGTCTGGTCCGTCTGAGGCGGTGTCTCGGTCCGTCTGAGGCGGTGTCCGGTCCGTCTGAGGCGGTGTCTGGTCCGTCTGAGGCGATGTCTGGTCCGTCTGAGGCGGTGTCTGGTCCGTCTGAGGCGGTGTCTGGTCCGTCTGAGGCGGTGTCTGGTCCGTCTGAGGCGGTGTCCGGTCCGTCTGAGGCGGTGTCTGGTCCGTCTGGGGTGTCGGTCGTCTGAGGCGTGTGGCCGTCTGAGGCGGTGTCTGGTCCGTCTGAGGCGGTGTCTGGTCCGTCTGAGGCGGTGTCTCGGCCCGTCTGAGGCGGTGTCTGGTCCGTCTGAGACGGTGTCTGGTCCGTCTGAGGCGGTGTTTGGTCCGTCTGAGGCGGTGTCTGGTCCGTCTGAGGCGGTGTCTGGTCCGTCTGAGGCGGTGTTGGTCCGTTTGGGCGGTTTCTGGCCATCTGAGGGGGTGTCTGGTCCGTCTGAGGCGGTGTATCGGCCCGTCTGAGGCGGTGTCTGGTCCGTCTGAGGCGGTGTCTGGTCCGTCTGAGGGGTGTCTGGTCCGTCTGAGGCGGTGTCTGGTCCGTCTGAGGCGGTGTCTGGTCCGTCTGAGGCGGTGTCTCGGCCCGTCTGAGGCGTGTCTGGTCCGTCTGAGGCGGTGTCTGGTCCGTCTGAGGCGGTGTCTGGTCCGTCTGAGGCGGTGTCTGGCCCGTCTGAGGCGGTGTCTGGTCCGTCTGAGGCGGTGTCTGGTCCGTCTGAGGCGGTGTCTGGTCCATCTGAGGGGTGTCTGGTCCGTCTGAGGGTGGCGTTCGGCCGTCTGAGGCGGTGTTTAGCCGTCTGAGACGGTGTCTGGTCCGTCTGAGGCGGTGCCTGGTCCGTCTGAGGCGGTTTCTGGTCCATCTGAGAGGGTGTCTGGTCCGTCTGAGGCTGTGTTTCAGCCCGTCTGAGACGGTGTCTGGTCCGTCTGAGGCGGTGTCTCGGCCCATCTGACCGACCACTGCTGGGCCGCCAGGAGATCATGATGGACCACGCGCTGCGCACCATCTCGTACATCGCCGACATCGGCGACCTGGTGGTGCTGATGGCGCGCCGTCGCGTCACCGCCGACATCAGCAGCGACCTGCATACGCTGCCCAAGATGATCTGCCACGTGTTCGAGAGCGATGAGGTGAGACCCCGCGAGCTGGAGGGTGACGAGAAGTGAGATGTCACCAGTTACAGGGCAATGTCGTGAGATGTGTGATGGGGCGAAAGGTGAGGTGTTGGCTATGACATGTATATCTAACAGCCTTGAGTAATATGACTTGGCTTAGCAGCATGTAAGTCTGTCCAACTTCTGTGTCAGTGTCAGAGAAGATTTTGAAAACGAAACTCCATTTGCGTGCTTGACCAATGTAATGCAGCTTAATGTGGCAAATAATGTACGTGTCACATTTCGTACGCATTAGAGATAAATGACGTTTGACAGAACTGGGGATAATCCTGCCCAATTAACGCAAAACGTTTTACGTTATGTTGCAGGCGCAGTTTATCGCCCAGTCTATAGGACAGGCGTTCCAAGTGGCCTACATGGAGTTCCTGAAGGCGAACGGCATTGAGGACCACAGCTTTGTGAAGGAAATGGACTACCAGGAGGTGCTGAACTCCCAGGAGATATTCGGCGAGGAGCTCAAAATGTTTGCCAAAAAGGAACTGCAAAAGGAGGTAAGAGGATAGTGTGGGTGCGTGTTGGGACACATCGCAAACAAACAAAAACACTAATATATTTTTAATGCAGGACTATTAACCTCGTTGAATAGCCAAAGCTATGGCAAATATCAGCGGCAACTATGGGCAGTCGCAATAATACTGGTTTCAAATGTTGGTCTACGTGTGTAAGCCTGCATATAGTCGTACACAAGGGTTTGTCGGTTGGCTGTCGTGTATTTTGCCACCGTGACAAGTCCGTGTGGGAATCGTGACCGCCCCCCCCCCGAGCCAAGTGTCTGAACACATACACCCATGCGGTCCAGGTGGTGGTGCCCAAGCAGAAGGGCGAGATCCTGGGCGTGGTGATCGTCGAGTCCGGCTGGGGCTCGCTGGTGCCGACCGTGGTGATCGCCAACCTGGCTCCGGCCGGCGCCGCCGCCCGCTGCGGCCTGCTCAACATCGGCGACCAGATCATCGCGCTGAACGGCATCAGCCTGGTGGGCCTGCCGCTGGCCGCCTGCCAGACGTACGTCAAGAACGCCAAGCAGGCGACCGTGGTGAAGCTGACGGTGGTGCCGTGCCCGCCGGTGGTGGAGGTGCGCATCCGCCGGCCCGACACCAAGTACCAGCTGGGCTTCAGCGTGCAGAACGGCGTCATCTGCAGCCTGCTGCGCGGCGGCATCGCCGAGCGGGGCGGCGTGCGCGTCGGCCACCGCATCATCGAGATTAACAGCCAGAGCGTGGTGGCCGTGCCGCACGACAGGATCGTCAGCCTGCTGGCCACCTCGGTGGGAGAGGTGAGGTCACTGGGGACGGGGCACCTGGACAGGTGAGGTCACTGGGTCGGAAGCAGTAAGAGAGATGACGTCCTGGATCCGGGTCGGTGGGATAGGTTAGGTCATGGGGACGAGGTCATTGGTGAGGCGAGGTCTGGAAGGTCGCGTCAGCTGAAGGTGAGGCCACATTGCCGGCGAGATAAGACGTACGAGTGTTGCTGGTGAGTGTTAATAAGATCTGGTATCGTGTGTCCAGTTTCGCCGAGAACCGTCGCAGTGTTAGCGTTGTGTATTCGGTAGCGACTGCTCCTATAGTAGCGTCGTTTTAGCATCGTGCATTCGGTACCGACTGCTCGTGTAATGGTGTCGATTTAGCGTTGTGTATTCCGAACCGACTGCTCGTGTAATGGTGTCGTGCTAGCGTTGTGTATTCCGAACCGACTGCTCGTATAGTGGTGTCGATTTAGCGTTGTGTGTTCCGAACCGACTGCTCGTGTAGTGGTGTCGATTTAGCGTTGTGTATTCCGAACCGACTGCTCGTATAGTGGTGTCGTGCTAGCGTTGTGTATTCCGAACCGACTGCTCGTATAGTGGTGTCGATTTAGCGTTGTGTATTCCGAACCGACTGCTCGTATAGTGGTGTCGTGCTAGCGTTGTGTATTCCGAACCGACTGCTCGTATAGTGGTGTCGTGCTAGCGTTGTGCATCCGCGACTGCTCGTATGTGTCGTTCCAAATGTCCCGTGGCAGCTCGGGGATTGACTGCCGTTCAGTTTTGTTTTGATAGCTTTTCGGCATCGTTTGTCTCATTCGGTCTGGCCTCGTTTCGCGATTTATGGCTGATTGTTCAGCAAGGAAATGGCGCGGTGAGCTTGGCACTGATTGGCCACGGCGCTCATGACGTTTGCCCACATCCTCCGTTTCAGATCCACATGAAAACCATGCCAACGTCATTGTTTCGGCTGTTGACGGGCCAGGAGTCGCCCGTCTACATCTGATCGAGCTCGTGCGTGTACCCAGCATTCCTACGCGGCTCTAGTCAAGCCAGGGCGGCATACGGACATCGATATCATGGGGCGCGCGCGCGCGTGTGTGCGCCCACTTGACGCGGTGTCGCCGCGCGTGCGACGCTGAGGCGCGCGGCCGCACCGGCGCGCCGGACACATGTGATAGCGCGCGCGCGCTGCTGGGGCGAGGCGCGCCGCTGAAGTGCCATATCGGGCCCGCGCGCCCCTTGCAGGGCGTGGCCAGTGTTGAGACTGTGTGCGTCGGTCCCGGGCGGTGGCTGACGCCCGAGGCGCCGGGTCGGACCGCTCCGACACTGTAGTCCCGCAGCGTCCACATGGCGTCAGTGAAGCCGGGCGTCGGGTTTGTCGGACGTTTTTGTGTTGTGTGATAGCTGGCGGGCCGCGTTAAAATACTCTTGTCCGGCCCGCCACTGCTGTACGAGCCAGTTCCCTGTGAGAGCGGGTGAAGTGTATCGGGCCGTATTGTTTCTGTATTGTGTATCATCACGGACAACGTAAATACATTGAAAGTAACCAGTACGGTGTGCTGTAGATCGTTTGGTGTTCCAGGCAAAAACATAATTACGCCAGGTGAAGATCAGTTTGTGAAAGAGACAGGAGATGCACAGCAACGGAAATAAGTCAACATTTCATGTGCAATTTTAATGTGTTAGGTGCTCGATGTCCTGTACACCGACCGAACAGTGCATGCGTGTGATGTGGACGACTGGCGTGTTGCATTATCAGTCAGAAGAGAAACAATACATCTTATCATTGGATAACTTCATGGGGGTTTCAGCTTTATATGTGACTGGATGCTTCGCCAGAATCCATTATTGTAGATGTCTTCATAGCTGCAAGGAGAGGGACAAGGAACGCTTCTATGCATGCAACATGAAGCAAATTTTCCGAAGTTGCTAGACGTTTGGTGCCCATCGACTTCTACGGTCCTGTGCTCTCGTGTCACTGACTGATCACTGAGATCTAGACGATCGATTTCGTTGGCGAAGGCAATGTGTGAAGATGACGAAATCACCCCTTTTGGGCCTCAAATGACCACAGCCAAAGTTTCACCTGTTTAAATACAGCTTCCTGGTGACGCCCCTGGATCAGCACTCCCACCACCCCTTAAAATATCCTGATGGCTTCCAGAGGTGGAACTTTCCGTACTTTTCAGGTTAAAACTTGAGCATCAGATGGCAGCACATGCGCTCTGCCAGGGGGCAGCACTTGCTAGTTTGTTGGACTGCCCTAATTCTAGTTTAAAATATTTGGCACGTTAAGTGAGCAATATGCTACGAGACGTTTGTCCTATTGCCACATGCCTGGTCAGTAGGCGCGTAGCCTACCGCATAGCCCTAAAAAAACTCCTTGGCGCTAATTCATTTTTATGGCTATTTTCCTGAGAGGGGTGTCAATGGCCGCAACAAACTACCGTTTTTTTTTCTCGTTTTTTTTTTTGGGGGGGGGGGCAACAAACACCAATAAGTGGTGGAATTTTCGAAACCGAACGATAAGGTGACGAAATCTGAGGAGATTTTGTGGGTGGGAGTGGGGGATGAGGTTTAAGCCTATTCTGTGTCGCCCCATTTGGGTGCTTCAAACCGCACCTGTATGATGATCGGCGAGTTATCGCAGTGCGATTATTTTTTAGGTCCGTGGTATGGGTATCTGGAGGCTGGGTGTATACTGACAGTGACAGTCAAGCGTACCCATTATATTCCTTCTCTATCGATTGTCATCCGAAGATAAGAACTTCAATTAAGGGTAAATTGGTGCTTCAAGGCTATTTTAAATTATTTGGAAATTATTCGTCTCATCAAATTTTTATGACCGTGGTTGACATGACGTGACCACTCATTTCATCTGCAAATGCATACTTTTCAGTTGGCGGGAAAAAATAACACAAAAATGGTCGGAGTTTGGTAATATAGCATAAGAGATATTTCAATTGTAAATGTAACACCATAATGTACGATATTGGGCCGTGCTTACGTCACGGGGCCCCCGTACACGGGGTAGTGTGGTATCTGTCATGCGTGGCATTGACATCGAGTTGGAAGCCTTTGATTGGTTGATGGCTGGAACGCTGCTATTAGCGAAGGTTGCTTACACTGGACGAGGTTGGTTGGTCTCTGGAGCTGCTGGCACGTGACGGTGCTTGCCAAGGCCGTTGTCCGCTGTCTTTCTATATCAGTCGTTGGTGTCGGCGGCTGACTGTAGTCGAGGTTGGTAGGTACTTGGGTTTTTACAACACATCCGACTGCTGGGTCACAGCGTTACCAGCCTCCCACGCCGGCTGGCCGCGGGTGGACTCAGTAACCCCGCCGGCGGTGGGATTCGAACCCGCGACCTTACAACCAAGCGGCCGACTCCATACCGGCTGGTCTGCCGCGTCTCCAGATTGAGGTTTAATTTGCTTGACTTGCAATATAAGCAAGTGAGAGTACAGAACTACTGCATACATAACTACTTCATGTGCATTGCAAACAGGACTACATAACCTCGCCTAAACTCCCTCTAAGACATTTCTTAATGGGATTTTTTTTGCTTTTCTTTTTAAAAAAAAAAAACAAAAAACCTGTATCGGAAAATACCTTTCTTAGACGCCTTAAAAATCATTTTTTAACCTCAAAAGCTTAATAGGGGAAAATTGGAAAAAGGGGAAGGAAGGAAGGAGGGGGCAGCAGGCCTGTAGCCTAAACTAGTAACGACATCTATCCCCAACATAGAGAAAAAATAAAAAAGCTAACTCTTTTTTCTGGAAAAAAACCCGGGGGGAGGGAATTTTTTTTTTTATTAATAATTAATTAAAAAAACTGACATTTCTTTCCGAACTGAAAGGATTTTTTTTAGGTCTTACGATCGTGTGTTTGAGACTTTTTCTTAAGAGCTAATTTGAAGGAACTGATAAGCTGTGTATATCGGTGTTTTGTTCCGAAAGATGGCGACGAAGGAACTCTGCTATCGGGGTAAAATTGCCCTTCTTAGACCATTACTTTTGTACAAAATGTGTTGTAGTATGAGTAATAAGATCAAATTAACCTTTTCCTAAAAAGAAGAAAAGTAGTAGCCTTAAAAGATCGGATGTTGGTTTTTTTTTCTAACGGCTTCGGAAGTTGAGGGGTCACCGACCCGGCAGCGATTCGGTCACCGAATCAGCAGCAATCGGGTCACCCACCACGGCAGCCATTGGGTCACCGACCACGGCAGCGATTGGGTCACCAACCACGGCAGAAAGGGCGCGCCGGAAGAAAAGCCCCCCGATGTTTTGCCCCCTCCGAAGGCAAACCCCCCCGACCCCCCTCCTCCTTCAAAAAAAAGGGAAAACACCCCGCCCCCCCTTCCCACCCCCCCCCCAACACAAAAAAAAAAAAAAAAAGAACCCCACAAAAAAAATAATAAAAAAAAAAAAAAAGAGCGCAAAGAAAAAGGCAAAACTAGTCGAAAGCCGAAGACAAGGGGACTGAAGAGCCGCAAAAAGAAGACGAAACAATGGTTCCCTGCTTATACTGTCGAGGAGCCTTCGGTGATTCGTCGCCGGTGAGGATGGGCTGCTGCTCTGGCTGCAAAAATGGGCTCATGATGAATGTGCTGGATTGGGTGACAACGACACCAGCTTCGAGTGCGAGTTTTGCTCCTCCTGAGCTGGCTTTATGAACTGATGTGCATATTGCGCCGATTGTCCATACGTCATGATTTGTTTCTATTTGTCCAAAATTTTCGAATAATCCAGCCAAAATCCGTTGATGACTCACATGTTTCTAATACACATTTGGCGTTCAAAATGTAGTGTTTATCGCCGAAGAAATATGTGATTTGTGGAAGTTCAGGCACCCATGTTTGGTTGTCTTCGATCTCATTTGAATTTACGCTCCTGCCTGAGTTCGTTTGGCGCTTGCGTGCTTGTTCGCGGTCCTTTGGATTTCAGCTGTCTGTGTGCATTTGGCATTCACAAATCAGCCTGCATTTTCACAGGAGTTTCGTTTCGTAAAGCGTTTCTCTGAAATACAGATGCCGTTTTAAAATGAAATACAGGACGGAAGCTTACATATATATATATAGATACAAAAATCGGGTCGAGGGTTCATGTCGTAGTATAGCAACAAGGCTAATACAAAAGCAACAAGAGCTGTTCAGATACATACAATTTTCGTATTTAGGCCCCCAGTAGGTATGTATTATAATGAAAACCTATTCGTTGAGAATGTACATTTATTGACCAAGGAACATTCGCCTACTATGCTATCATGATCGCTAACATATCGTCTTGCTTTTCAGGATTTAAAGCGCGCAAAAACATATATGTGATCAGATAAATGTATGCCCGTTATGCCCCATGGAAACCCATCTTCCCCACCTGGTGGGGTAAGACGGGTTTTGCAGACTCTTGCGGGAAACGCTCCCATTTGCACACTAATGCATGGAAACTGTTGCAACCTCGGACATCCGTAAATGTGTGGGCATGTCTGAGGCCAAATAGCAAGGCTATCGTGGCACCGGTTCCTGAGATATGAAGCGTCAAACACTAGCATGCCCGTCTTACCCAACTCTCCCCTATCCTAACCAACCCAATCCTAACATATCCAATATATCCTATAATACATATCCTAACCGCACCCCGTTTTTGCTTCATGGATGTAAAATGTAAGCAAAAATTTGTATCGTTGTCTCATGAATGCTTTAAAGCACAATAATACCGATTTCAGTTTTGACAGTATTGGCAAACGTGATCTCAAGTGGCACACGATAGCAACTGCCCTTGTGAACATGTACTCCGACTCCCAGGTTTGCAATCAAGTATCCGAGTTTATGCCGGCTTTTTGTTCCTAGGTCACGTGGGTTCAGGAGCAAGATTGAGGGAGCACAACTGGCATGATGATCAGCATTAATTAGGATACACATATCGGAGAAGCTCCAAGGCCAATTCCTGGTAAAAATGCGTCTCCTTAGCTATTAGGCTAGGTTTAACAAGAAAAGGGCTTGGTTAGGTAAGGTTATGTTACCTTAGGTTAGGTTAGTTTATTGAATACCTCTTCAGCTGAAAATGATATTTTCGAGGTTCAAGGTATCCACAAGACAAGCTTTACACACATTTTACTTCCGTAAAGCAAACAAAGTGGCTAGGTTAAGTCTCTTCGGTTCTAAAATGCTGAGAAAAGAAAAAGTTTTTTAAGACAATTTTACGACGTAAAGTAGAATTCAGGGATCACCCTTGCTCTACGGAGTTACAAAGAAGTTTTTGTTTTCGACGTATGTTCAAAGAAGGCGGCGTCGCTGCTTACTTCAAATCATGGAGCGATTCCAGCATGAAGTTACTGCGTCAATGATGTAGTCCGATGAGAATCCGAATTGCTTCAGATGATAATCCGAAGATATATATATATATATATATATATATATATATATATATATAGAGATTGAGAGAGAGAGAGAGAGAGAGAGAGAGAGAGAAAGAGAGAGAGAGAGAGGGAGAGGGAGAGAGAGAGAGAGAGAGAGAGGGAGAGGGAGAGATAGAGAGAGAGGGGAGGGAGGGAGAGAGAACACATATATTCCTGAAGACGTCCTTAGTCCGAAAAAGATACGACCGGATACCCCACTGGACAAAAGATCATCCGTATGTCTTTGTCTAGAACTATGCGAATTGCGAGAAGAACCGCAGGCAGACCTGCAAACCATGCGATCAAATCATCCCTCAGAGAAAAAAATATCGATATTGTCTGGGATATCAAAAGGGTTTGCCCCACAACACACCCCATCTTAAACGAGCTTCCCGCAGCCATGCACAGGATAGCCAACCTGGTCCACTGCAGTTGCCAGACTTCCTGTTAAAACAGCCCCAAATGTTAATGACATTCATAGGACGAGTGGTAGGACGAATGTGGCACTGCGCTCTGCCTCAAACTAATTTATTCAATAGCATGGAGGAAATTGGGCTTACTAGAAGAGGATTACTAGGTTGTAGTACTTCCAGATTGCGAGATGTATCTTGAGCCCTCGCGAAAATTCGGATGTTCCACCAATGTTCTGCCGGGGCGTTCGTATGAATTCGCTGTCGGAAGGTGGCTATAAATCGAATCAATCAGCCCATCATTACTATCCACCATTTCCCGACGGAGTGCACAATTTGCGGAACGGCGCCGCGTGCGGACCAATGTGGCGCACAGTCGGCCTGACCGGTGACATGACTGTCTCGTGCGCCGGCCACAGCCCGCCCACTGTAAATAGCCGACCAGCGCCGGAGACTTCACTTGCACGCCTGTCGGCGTGTTTCGTAGATGTATATATAAACACATGTCGGCGATCAATGCGGCTGGCACGCCAGACGGCCGAGCGGTTTCCCGGAGTGTCAGTGTAGTCGTGACGGAGTCGGCGGACGCAGCGTCACGGACACGCTGCACGAGCCGCTGCACGAGCCGCTGACCAGCGCCGCTGTCCACTCACGTCTCGGTCCTCCCCGCCCGCGCCGGCCGCCACCGAGTCGGCCTGTCGGCAGCGACACCGACGGCCACAGTCAGCGGCGAGCGACCTCTCGACGTGCGCCGGAACTCGGACACGGCCGCGTGCGACTCGCCGGCCGGTGTGTGTGTGTGTGTGTGCGCGCGCTCGTGTGTGTATGTGTGGGCTGTTGCGCGTGCCGACCACAGAGGGCTCGCCAGGGCCGGATCCCAGCGCCTAGCAGGAGCGGTACCAGGCGCCGACTCTGACCAGGAGTCGACCAGGAAGACAGCCGAACAACATGAACGGCACCAGAAGTCGGGAGTCGAAGCCGGCGCGTGGCAGGATTGTCGGTCGCGTGCGCAGACGGGTGGTAAGTACTGTCCGGAAAAGTGGCGAATCGCTTCTGTAGAAGTGGGAGCCGACGGGCCGAGTAGTGGGTCCGTCAGTTCCGTGAGAACTGGATGATAGTCATGGATCACGTTTATATACGTGGATATTGGGTGACGCATGCGGGCATCATGGGTGCAACACCAGCTTTAGTTTGAGTGTTTGAGTTGCATTGCTAGTCACTTCGGCCTCCTCAGGCCATTTCGCGCCATAAATGAGAAAATGTAAATCGGGTTATATGATATAATTCAGCTCATAAATCTTGGAACAGGTTTGTATTGCGTAGAAAAATCAGAAGTAATTTGATGAAAATGGATGATGAACCCGAAATAGTGTAGGTAGATAAAAGGGAATTTTGTGGGTATGGCAAAAATCTGTCAGTGTTTTTCGAGGGCCGTGGTACTTCTGACAATGAAGGAGAATATGAGGAACTGTAAGATGGGTGTTGCATGATGGGCATGAACCAGCTTTATCTCTTGGAGCATGTAGTTTCCCAAACTTTGGATCACTTAGCCAAATTCAGCTAGCATTTTTAGCAATTCAGCATCTTTAGCAACACTAGGTTTATAGTTGGGAAGAGGATTTTGCTGATTATGTTCCATTAATGAAGAACAGAGTAATGGGTCACGTCTGTAGAAGTGAGTACCGCCCGGGAGAAGAGTGGGCCACGTAAGTAAAGGTGAGTACCGCCCGGCAGAGTGGTGTGCCACGTCTTCAGCATTTATCATGCCAGAAATCCTGGAAAAGATTTAATGATTGGTTATAAAATTCTTCGATGCATATGACACAATTGCTGGCTGGAATCTTGGCATGGGACTCGTGAGCTGCATGGTGATTATGGATTTTTTATACAGTTCATATTGTATATTGTTTATGTTGTTGTAGTGAACTGAAAGATCGGTTGAAAGACGTATGCATCACAAATCGAATACAAAGACCGGTATGCACCCGGTACATGTCCCAAAGACCAGTCAAACGCCTGCAAGTTCTCAACGGGCTTTCTAATCGGGCTTCCAGTCCTTTTGCCACCTCTAGTTCCTATGACTACACTTCTTGAGTGCTCAATTAGGAAATATCGGTGTTGGTAATTGTGATTGGGTACCTTTGATGTTGGTAAAGCACCTTTTGTGTTGACATGTCCCATGAATGGTTGACCTCT
Source organism: Imbricaverruca yamaguchii (assembly GCA_034440575.1). Classification (NCBI taxonomy): domain Eukaryota; kingdom Metazoa; phylum Arthropoda; class Thecostraca; family Neoverrucidae; genus Imbricaverruca; species Imbricaverruca yamaguchii. The sequence continues at coordinate 1,854,996 of JAOTOL010001571.1, forward strand.
AATTGTCCATCGACCCTCTTTACAAACCTCTCTTCTATATATATATAACTTTCTTTAAGATATCACTTTCATGTTTCACTTTTCATTCACTTTTCACGTTTCACTAATGATGAGTTTTTCATGTCGAATCACGTGTCACCTAAATGACTGTTACCCTTCACATCATGAAAACATAAACACACGGAGTAATGAGTCTGCATTCCCTTCCTATGTCTGTATGCAGTGCATTATGCAACTTGAATTGCAGCAACCAAGTGACATGCATCCGATCGATAACGCAGCCAGGATTTCGTTAAGGGGAGGATTGACCTACAAAAAAAGTCAGATGTGCGAGGGTTGTTTCGGCGCGAAGCGCGGAATATTTTTGGTTTTCCGTAGAAAAAGAAAACAATTATTCTTCGATTTAGTGTATTTCTTATTGCTAAATGGGGGAGTGAAGGGGAGGCAGGGACCCTGGCCCCCCTTAGCTGCATTTCTGCATCTAATACTAGCTTTGTCAGCATCCCTTTGAGTTCTGAAACTCATGGGATGTGGTAGGACTGTGACCCTTACAATTATTGAGAACCTTAATTAGCCATGAATCTTGTATGTTTCACGCAACACCCATGATTATGGATGTTGTTGGAAAGAAACATCTTCAAAATCGAGTTACATCAGCCAAAGTTTGTACTTCAGCCTTTCTTGGTGAAGCCGATTGCATTGCGAACTTTACTTCAAGGAAGTTAGCTTGAACTGAAACAGAGTAGCCATGATTTAAGTAAGCTGACTTATTCTGAGCAAAGCGAAAACAAAAAACGTAGGCCAGTACATGGACCTCAGCCTCCGAAACTATGAACTCAAAGTTCATGGTTGAAACGATGACAAATTCTGCTATTTCTCAAAAGCTCGCCAACATTTGTCTTATCCAGGTCCATCGATGCACCTATGTACAATCATTAGGTGTATCAGCGCCTTCGGCTTTGCAAGGGAAGTGGCAAAGTATATGTCATCCGCACGAATTATATGCTATCCATCATCGTCAGCTGACTGCGCACAGCGCCTCCCATCAAGGCCTGTCATCTCACCAGGTCTGTCTTCAAGACTTCCTCTAACATGCTGGCTGCGCCTGTGCCCCCCCCATAGTTTTGTCCGTGGCCCTCAGTCAGTGGCCACTCCTCGTCGCTCCAGGGATTCTGGCTGCTTCGGATGGCGGTCCCGCACTTGCCAATGGGCGTCACTTTTCATGTAGACTTGCAGGCTGTAGGCTGGAGCCTTCTTAAATTATTGGGAGGGGACAGTACATAAAGGCAACGCGCGGGCTGAAATCGATCGAGAGCATACCACATAACGTCCCATGTTAAAGGCTAAAGCTGTTTGAGGGCAAGCCACCGTGGTAGGGGGTGGAGGGGTAAATTCCCTCCCAGAAGCATGCCAAGCTACACACACACTCCCCAGTAAAATAATTTCTCAGAAGCATCCGTGCCTATCTGACTACGAGCATGTAGCCTAGGTGTTTTTCAGCCCATTCTTGTCCTCACCGAAACTGATAGGTTATCATCGAAGGCATTCTCACGGAAACACTCTGGGGCTGAGAGATTCCGCTTGCATATGATAGCGCCACCGACTGTGTAGACATCAGCCACACACCAGCTTGATCACGTGCTGCAGCGACAGCAGCGGAGCATCGAATTTGGGCTGGTACGTGCTTGAAGCACCATAGCTTCGCGTACACCACAACGATTCTGTAGAGTGGTGTTAGCGCTGCGTAGTCCTGCACTCCAGATTTGACCGTTGCTGCCACAACCGCCGCCCGCCACATTTACTGCGCTGCCAAAAGCGAGTGCAGGGTGCACAGAGAGCATGTGGCACACCCCCATGGAAGATGACTCCCGTGCGGCCGGGAAAGGGCGCTTCTTCTAGAAGGCTCAATACACTCCCTGTTCAACGGATTTTTGACCGAAGGTGCCCTCCATGCATTTTCGCGGTGCTGTCTCCCCGAGGAAATGGCACCCTATCAGACAAGTGCTCCCATGACAATGCCTGGATCCGCCACTGTGCGCAGCGCTTCTGATTGGTATGTCGACTACTCCCGATAAACTGGCACGTGACAGCACTACTACGCGATATCTCGGCGGCTGACCAATGGCGCACGCAGCAGACTGGAGGTGTGTTCACGGCCGGACTTCTCAGAGTCCGGTCCGGGCCAGCCCGCACCAGCCTAGCCCTGGCCGGCAGCAACCGTTCAGCACCACACTGGTCGGCTGTGATCCGATCGCAGCGATGTAGACGCAAACAGTGTGTGGACAATTCTGGTAGAGGCACCCACAGGAATCAAGGCCGCCACGTGCCAAAATATTCCCAAAGGGAATATTTTGGCCTTTACACTTCCCTCCATAGATGGTGAAGTGTAAAGACCTGTTTACACGCGACAGAATCCCGGCAGAATCGCGCGCCGACGGACCCGACGTCGGCGACGTCGGCGGCAGAAATTGGCAGGGAGCGGCAGAAAGCAGCAGGCGGAGGCAGAAATTAGCAGGCCGCGGCAGACTCTGACGTCACGCTTTATTCTGCAAACGTCATACTAGAAGGATGACGTTTTCTACCCAATGCGTTTTGAAGGGTCTCAGTTGTTTGTCTAAGGTGACAAAAGTGATCCATCGCTCTACTAATTGAGGCAGGTGGAACCACCCAGGTTAGGACCTCGAGAGCATTAATGCCAAGGTGTTTGACATTACATAATTACAAGAAAGTCTCCTTTTCTTGAGGACGCGTTAGCGGGGCTACCACAATAATAGGGATGCAGTGGAAAGGAACTGTTACAGAGCTGAAAAGGGCTTTTAAAAAACTGGAGTGCAGAAAATTGTTCCTCATCCCTACCAGGATTAAGAAGGGTGGGGTAACCGAGCGGGGTCTCCCCCTCCCCCAAAATAAACTTTGCGACTGTGCCACCGTCGAGGTGCAACGGCGTGTTTAGAAACGGACAAGGGAGGCGGAACAACCCGTGTGGGGGTGGGGATGGGGAGGGGAGGCCTCGGATGAGTTTTACTGGGGAGGTCCAAATAGATGTTCAACGACCAGACTGACTGCAGTGGGGGAGGGAATATGACTATGACTCGGAGGTCACACTACCTCCCTCAGCTAAGTTGCAAATAATAAAATTGTTAGTTGTAAGTTATCGTATATATATATATATATATATATATATATATATATATATATATATATATATATATATATATATATATATATATATATACATATATACACGTGTATATATACGTATATATACATGTATATATATATATATATATATGTATATATATATATATATATATATATATATATATATATATATATATATATATATATATACATATATATTATTATTATTATTGTCAACAGGTCACCATTTTTGGGAATAATCCCCTCATCAACTGAAAGGAAAGTATGTGCGATGTAAATTAGTGGTCGCGTCACCTTAATCAGGTTTACAAACGTTAAAAATGCTCCATTTATTTTTTTGCAATAAAATGCAGTAGTGCCCTTAAATGCATTATTTACCCTGGATTCACAATCCGTAGATTTCCTAGATTTCCTTTATCCACATGGGGTTATACAAAAATAAATCAAGCAGAACAAAATCTTTGGTGAAAGTGAGATCTGGTTACGAGAGATACGAACTTGAGGCTGCATTCAATTGTGAATTCTATCAGAATAGGTGCATATGCAGTGTGGGTTCAGATGTGTTGTACCTATCCAATCAATGCATGACAATATGACATGATAATTTGAAATAAGTACATGCATGGCTGATGTTTTATATGCTATAAAGATTTCTGAGGGGCCACTTTGAGCCAACCCCCTCAGTGTTGGCTTTGCTACCCCCAATTACAAATCATTTTAGCATAGGTATCTACCTAGCACCATGTGGTATGCCCTGAATTAATTTGAGTTGCCCCATTGCGTGTATTGTCATGCACCCAGTATGCAGTGCAGGATATATTGCAAAAGACAACGGAAAGCACAATTTACTCACCATTATCTCCATTCATGGCAATCAGTACTTATTTTGCTAATGTAGAAGCTTACCTGCCAAAAACTCGAACAGCAACAGCAGAAGAAACCTTCCGACGCTCGCGTCTGACGGCAGAACGCGGCAGACAACTTCAAATATTTAAAGTTGCCTGCCGCCGACGTCACCGACGTCGATGGAACCACTAAATCAAAATTGCTGTGACTAATACATTGCGTGACGTCATCCATTTGTGCTGTGACGTCACAGGCTCCGGACGTCGCCGACGCCGGGTTCTGCTCGATTCTGCTCGGTTCTGTCTGGTGATGCTCAGTCCTGCCAACGTCAAGCATGATTCTGAAAAGGACCCACTACCTACTTAGCCCCCACCCCTCTCGCTCGTGGGGCTCGCTCTCTCTCTCTCTCTCTCTCTCTCTCTCTCTCTCTCTCTCTCTCTCTCTCTCTCTCTCTCTCTCTCTCTCGCTCTCTCTCTCTCGCTCTCTCGCTCTCTCTCGCTCTCCTCTATCTCTCTCTCTCACTCTCTCGCTCTCTCGCGCGCTCTCTCTCTTTCTCTCTCCTCTCTCTCCTCTCTCTCTGTCTCTCTCTCTACCTGTACCTCTGCCTCAGCCTCTGCCTCTTCCTCTGCCCCTGCCTCTTCCTCTGCTTCTGCCTTTTCCTACATCTCTGTTTCTATATCTCTATATCTTTATATCTTTATATCACTATCTCTATATATCTTCAAACCTATATATCTTTATATCTATATATCTCTCTTCCTCCCTCTCTCTCTCTCTCTCTCTCTCTCTCTCTCTCTCTCTCTCTCTCTCTCTCTCTCTCTCTCTCTCCCCTTCTCCCTCTTCCATCACATGAATTTATAAAGAGTAAAAAGCCTCGCACACCTAGTGTGAGCTCCCCCAGTTAAAAACAACTGTCTAAGAGAGATACAGTGCATAAACTTCCCCTGATCGGGCGACGGGTTAAATCCCTCGCTTTCCTTCGAACACGATCCTGGCAAGCCAGCAGATAGACAAGGCCCAGTGCTATGTTGTACCGTTCGTATCTCGCGAGTGTACCAAGCAACCGCCCCTCAGTCACTTGATCGAATGTAGGTGACAAGCGCGAGAGCAACCGTGGCAGAAATACGCGGCTCTTCTCGTGGATTGACTCCTCGTACCAGTCCATAAGCTAAGTACATGGCGTAGCTATCAATCATGCTAACGATGGCGAATAACGTGTCAGTGAATATGGCAAAGAAATCGTATTGAGAGCAGTGGATAAGGGCAGCGTAGTAAGTATGGTGCATGCGTTTGATAGGATTTCAACGCGCATCGACACGTGCTCCAGACGAATGTGACAGGAAGGTAGACACGTAAACACAAGTGGTGCTGCCGTCTGGCTCGGAGCTGACCGTGCCCAAGTCTCGGAGGGCACATCGCTCGGCGCCACCTGCTCGAATCAGCGTGCAAGAGCGCTGGAACGGAGCGAAGTCCGCGCTTCGTGAGAACCTAATGAATAACGCACCGGTAAACATGCCGCCTTGGGACGACCAGTTCTGAATGACTTTGCTGGTTTGGTGGCCAGGGAACATGCCATTATATCAATCTACCAGGGTCCATTAGTTAACTGTGATTTATATTTCGAGGCGTTTGGTCCGCTAGACGAAATGAAACCAATCTCAGCCGACGTGGTGCGCTGGACCTGCCAAATGTTTATCCAAAGCGGTCTATGTAGCCATTGGGAGCGCGACCGAGGGTGGCACGCGCCGCTGCTGGCGTGTCGCCAGACGTCCGTCGTGTTACTGTCAGACGTCCGTCGTGTTACTGTCAGACGTCCGTCGTGTTACTGTCAGATGTCCGTCGTGTTACTGTCAGACGTCCGTCGTGTTACTGTCAGATGTCCGTCGTGTTACTGTCAGATCTCGTCGTGTTACTGTCAGACGTCCGTCGTGTTACTGTCAGACGTCCGTCGTGTTACTGTCAGACGTCCGTCGTGTTACTGTCAGACGTCCGTCGTGTTACTGTCAGATGTCCGTCGTGTTACTGTCAGACGTCCGTCGTGTTACTGTCAGACGTCCGTCGTGTTACTGTCAGACGTCCGTCGCAGTTACTGTCAGATGTCCGTCGTGTTACTGTCAGACGCGAGGTGGCACGCGCCGCTGCTGGCGTGTTGCCAGACGTCCGTCGTGTTACTGTCAGGTGTCCGTCGTGTTACTGTCAGATGTCCGTCGTGTTAATGTCAGACGTCCGTCTTGTTACTGTCAGATGTCCGTCGCGTTACTGTCAGACGTCCGTCGTGTTACTGTCAGATGTCCGTCGTGTTACTGTCAGACGTCCGTCGTGTTACTGTCAGACGTCCGTCGTGTTACTGTCAGACGTCCGTCGTGTTACTGTCAGATGTCCGTCGTGTTACTGTCAGATGACTACTGCGCTGCTATCTGATGTTATGGTAAGATGTATGTCGTGTTACTGTTGGATGTCCACTATGTTGCCGTTGGATGTTACCGTAAGATGTCTGTTGTGTTACGATCAGATGTTCACTGGGTTGCCGTTGGATGTTGCCGTGAGATATTTGTCGTGTTACTTTTAGATGTTCACTGTGTTGCCATCGGTGGTTCTGTGAGATGTCTTTTTTCCGTATATTTATCTTATAACATTTCGCTCCATCATGGTTCACAAATCATCAATCACCCCATAACACTTTATATATTCATCAATGTCTACAATTCTGTGACATCACCTTCCTCTAACCCCGACCTACACTCCCATTGCTATTGCACACAATATGAAATTCGATTCCGCTGTGCCTAAACTAAGCTCGAATGCATTATAGTACCATATCGCACAAACATAAGATAACCAACCGACCGTGACATCACGCCCATATATTTTTTAATCGTCCCCATTTCTCTCTAAAACTTTCTACTCTTCCATTTTTTTCTAGCCATGGCCTTCTCAATATTCCTCCTTTTAATGACTAGAATTTTGAATGGTTGCACATAAACGTCTTCCCACCTGCCACGTTGACAAACAAACCCTTTTGCTCATAATATGACAAGATTTGTTAAATCATTATAACTATTGCCATATTCACACTGAATATAACAGCTCAGGACAGTGTGTGTTCGGCCGCCCGTGAATAAACAGTCTAAGCTCGGAAGCCGTAGCGTTTAGACCGCCAAGGCCAAGATAAGAGCCACCAGGCCAGCTGGGACAAGCCTATAATGGAAAGGTACCATTAGCCTGGACAAAAAAAAGACACTCGGACACCGTAACCAGTACTATTTAATCTATTCTAAGGAAACTACCGACTAAAATTCTACCCACCTACCAATACCTCCCTTGTCTACCGATCTACCCCAACATGTCGAGTCGTATTCTCTCGATCTCGCGTAAAACACACGTGGGTCCAGTAACCGACACATCCTAACCAATGCCATGTCCCCGTTCGAAAGTATCAATCGACCTCATTAATTTGATTTTGCATAACTCACTCTACCACACACCGTGTGGAAGAGTGAGTTATGTTATTCCGTGTTATGCCATGCTCCATCAATGATATTCCAAAAACATCTGAAAGAACATCTGAATTAATCCAGAATGGGCGCTCGGTCATAAGCACTCACGATTTTGCTCCTAGCTCAAGGACAGCTGTTCCACGCGACTCGTTGCGGACGCCTGACACAATGGGAATTCCTGGATCATAAAGCACATACACTGCTTGATCTTTTGGCCACAACACTACTTGATGTCATAATGCAACAAAAAGTTCCCGCCTGCTGATTAATGATGTGTATTTGCGCAAGAGATACGCAACGGATGGTCGGTGCAAGATAAGGAGACGTGCACATACTTGTGGACCTCGTACTGAACAGGAGCGGCCAAATTAGTTGCTTACAGGGAGGGACGGAAGGAAAGAAATAAGAGAGAGAGAGAGAGAGGGAGAGAGAGAGAGAGAGAGAGAGAGAGAGGGAGAGAGAGAGGGGGAGAGAGAGTGAGAGAGAGAGAGAGAGACAGAGACAGAGACAGAGACAGAGACAGAGACAGAGACAGAGACAGTGACAGAGACAGCGACAGCGACAGCGACAGCGACAGCGACAGCGACAGCGACAGCGACAGCGACAGCGACAGCGACAGCGACAGCGACAGCGACAGCGACAGCGACAGCGACAGCGACAGCGACAGCGACAGCGACAGGACAGGACAGGACAGCGACAGAGACAGAGACAGAGACAGAGACAGAGACAGAGACAGAGACAGAGACAGAGACAGAGACAGAGACAGAGACAGAGACAGAGACAGAGACAGAGACAGAGACAGAGACAGAGACAGAAACAGAGAGCGACTGGTGCGCTTAGGACCGGCCACATGTGGTGTTGACCGCTACCACATAGGGGACGGGTCACGTGACATTGGATAAATTGGCCGTGACAAGTTAATAGTGAGTGTGTATGTATCCAGGAGAAACTCATGGTCACGTGCATAGACGCCGTTTTGATAGCTGCCAACCCGTAAGGAGTGTCGCAAGGCTTCAATCAAAATAAGCATCGTACTTGATATGTCGGCCATAGTGAGCTTTGTTGACATTGTTCATATGTACGAACAATAATTATAATCAAATTTAACCTTCTAAGCTTAGCTGTGAACCTCCCCAAGATGCCGGCTTTGGCAGAAATTGTGCAATAAAATGTCATTATTTCGAAGTCTTAAAACAAACAGTTAATTATATAAATATTGTGTGAAGCAGATCCGATGAAAAGTAGCTGTTCAAATCTGATTGGTTTTTCGAAATTGAAGACTTGCTTTGGCATACCCTTACCCGAGCTGGTCGAAAACCAGTTTTCTGGATCAGCCACTTGGATCATCTGAAATAATTAAAACCAAATAAGCTGCGGGCATTGACGCCTTTTCCCAGCTTCCATGAGACAGTTTTCAGCTTGCACCATCCGGTGATAACAACCCGACAGTATAAACGATATAAAGCATTACATACATTATCCACATGCAGCATAGGTCACCCCGGGACGCATAGGAGGCGGTCATCTTCGCATGCATTATGGAATGCACAGAGCAATGCAAGATTATCGACATTAACTTCTAAGATGAACAAAAATAGCAAGCTCGTTCGTAATTCTCGTTCACTTACGCGGAAACTGTTTTTTCTTCACATTAACCTGCGAAGTGTCGCCCGTAGTCCACTTACTTCTGCTGGTGGTGAAGGGGAGTTTTCCCTCCCTCACCCAACGTTTGTTTTTGACCAGGCAGAGAAAGGTGGTTTCCACCGGCGAACGCCGCCGTTCATCAGTTAAGTGAGCAAGGAATTGTTGTCTACCTTTTACCGTTGACCTTCTAGGTTGAATCAAATCGGCTAAAGTCGCGGTGTTGCCGAATGACATATCTATTTTGCCGGTTTTCGACTCCTAACCGCTAACCAAATGGCAATTTCGAGCAACACTTGGCGTAACTTCCAAGCTGAGCTTTTAGTGATCACTATGATATAATCAATATGCGAATAAAATGGTTAACATCAATACGAAGGCATGGGAAGCAACATCGTTTTTTCCTATTTCAAGCGGAATTGTGCGATAAATTCCAAACTGCGACAATGCATTGATGATACAAAGACGAGTAGACTTCGAAGGCATGGGAGCATCGAAAACTGCCCTGGAAGACAACTTGTTACAAACAGTTAATCTGGATCACACCAGGCCATCTGGGCCATTACATAAGGGTTACCTATGTCCTACTACTATAATATTGGAACTAGATAGGACAACGAGTACTCAATTCTAATCCAGCGTTCAAAGCCACCTTCACAGTCAGTTGTCTGCAAAAGGAACTTTGACCAGCCCGAGTTCCGTGTACCATTGACCTTGAATCACCTTGAAAGGGTGCAATAAGTGGAATGCACGTGGAAAATATGTCAACTCATTTGATAAGAGGATATGATATCAATTGTTATATAACTGGTTTGAGCGGCTGATAGCGGCGCATGGCATCACTGAGGTACATCAGACTCCGACCAATGAATTAGGGCCCTCGGCAGTGCGCGGCATATTTGTGCCTTGGCAAGTTGTCTCCAGCCACGCCACTCGTGCCTCTGACGTCACACATGTGGAGCCACCAAGGTGCAGGCCGGCGGCCACACGGCGAGCTGTCCGCTATCGCGCTGCAGTTGTGTGGAACCGTCTGCCAACTGCAGTCACTGGAAGTGCCTCGCTGTCCACATCTAGGAATGCTCTAAAAGAATTCGGGAGCAGAATGTTTGCATCGTACGTGTCCTGTGGTGTTAGCGTTTGAGAGGTGGTACATCTCTTCCTTTAAGGTACATGGCTTATCTTTCCACCAATATGTTCGCTGCCTGTTCTAGTATAAAGGACACTGTAATAAGTTTAAATGAAGTGAAAACATAATAACAAACTCATGGGCATAATGTAAATGCAAGACAAACGTACAATTGGCTGCCTGAAAAGGACGATGAGTGGCATTTCAACAACTCGTTATTACCGCGGGAAGTCATTCAGGTACACATTTCCGGCCATGCCTCCGTGACTTCATCTGATGGCGTCCTGAAACTTGAGGCCTCCTGACGACAATTTTTGACTCCAGACAGCATTTGTTGGGTTCTCAACGAGCTGGAGGCTCCCGCATGACTTGTCAGGGCTCAGGCGATATTTTGTTCGGTTCCAGCCGCGAGTTTCCTGGAGCCTCGATGCAAGTTTTCTGGGCCTGAGCGATTTTTTTTCGGGACCTCATTCTCATTTATTTCAAGGTCACGATTCGATCTTTGTTGGCCCCGGCACGATATGTTAGGATCACACGGAGTATTGTTGTGCCTTGATTGGTCGGCGGTCCTGCGCGATTGTTGGGGACCTTTGACGCGATTTTCAGGGCTAGAGGGCGATTTTCAGGCTCGGGTCGACTTTTTTTTTGGAAATGAGGGTACCTGATTAATGTTTCGGGACCTTGGTTTTATCGCTTCGGATTTGATCGCTACCACACGATTTTCGGGGCCAGGTCTCGGATTTTGAGGCCCCAGCGTGATTTGCCTTTTTGTCCCGGCACGATTATTTTCCCATCGCCTCTGAGGAGGGCGGGGAGGAAATTCCCCTCGGCAATTTCCGCAATTTGCTTCCAATTAGTCCGCCACTGATCAGCGCGTTTTTAGAAAAATGCTCCATATTTTTTGGGTCCTGTGGTATTCATTTAAATCCCCCTTAACGCTTGGGTAGCCCCAGGCAGGTAGCCACACCGAACTGGACCCATGATACCCGCCTCCCTTCACTGTTGGTCACCAAGAAAAAGAATGAATAAGCTATTCCGAGGTTTAAGCGTCCAAAGCAAATATTCATCTTCCAACGATGTCATATGTGGCCCAAATTCCAATAGGATTATGACACACTTCTGACAAGATCATAAACCAATGCAAATCAATAATAACACCCAAGCAAAAAAATAAAATCTTTTTTTTTTGGGGCCCAAGGAACCCCCCCCCCCCCAAAAAAAAAAACCCAAAAAAAACCCCCCAGGGGGGGGGGGGGGGGGGCCAGGCCAAGGCCAGGCCAAGGCCAGGCCAGGCCAGGCCAGGCCAGGCAGGCCAGTGCCAGGCCAGGCCAGGCCAGGCCAGGCCAGGCCAGGCCAGGCCAGGCCAGGCCAGGCCAGGCCAGGCCAGGCCAGGTCAGGCCAGGGCAGGCCAGGCCAGGCCGGGGCAGGCCAGGGCAGGCGAGGCCAGGCCGGTCAGGCCAGGCCAGGCCAGGCCAGGCCAGGCCAGGCCAGGCCAGGCCAGGCCAGGCCAGGCCAGGCCAGGCCAGGCCAGGCCAGGCCAGGCCAGGCCAGGCCAGGCCAGGCCAGGCCAGGCCAGGCCAGGCCAGGCAGGCCAGGCCAGGCCAGGCCAGGCCAGGCCAGGCCAGGCCAGGCCAGGCCAGGCCAGGCCAGGCCAGGCCAGGCCAGGCCAGGCCAGGCCAGGCCAGGCCAGGCCAGGCCAGGCCAGGCCAGGCCAGGCCAGGCCAGGCCAGGCCAGGCCAGGCCAGGCCAGGCCAGGCCAGGCCAGGCCAGGCCAGGCCAGGCCAGGCCAGGCCAGGCCAGGCCAGGCCAGGCCAGGCCAGGCCAGGCCAGGCCAGGCCAGGCCAGGCCAGGCCAGGCCAGGCCAGGCCAGGCCAGGCCAGGCCAGGCCAGGCCAGGCCAGGCCAGGCCAGGCCAGGCCAGGCCAGGCCAGGCCAGGCCAGGCCAGGCCAGGCCAGGCCAGGCCAGGCCAGGCCAGGCCAGGCCAGGCCAGGCCAGGCCAGGCCAGGCCAGGCCAGGCCAGGCCAGGCCAGGCCAGGCCAGGCCAGGCCAGGCCAGGCCAGGCCAGGCCAGGCCAGGCCAGGCCAGGCCAGGCCAGGCCAGGCCAGGCCAGGCCAGGCCAGGCCAGGCCAGGCCAGGCCAGGCCAGGCCAGGCCAGGCCAGGCCAGGCCAGGCAGGCCAGGCCAGGCCAGGCCAGGCCAGGCCAGGCCAGGCCAGGCCAGGCCAGGCCAGGCCAGGCCAGGCCAGGCCAGGCCAGGCCAGGCCAGGCCAGGCCAGGCCAGGCCAGGCCAGGCCAGGCCAGGCCAGGCCAGGCCAGGCCAGGGCCAGGCCAGGCCAGGCCAGGCCAGGCCAGGCCAGGCCAGGCCAGGCCAGGCCAGGCCAGGCCAGGCCAGGCCAGGCCAGGCCAGGCCAGGCCAGGCCAGGCCAGGCCAGGCCAGGCCAGGCCAGGCCAGGCCAGGCCAGGCCAGGCCAGGCCAGGCCAGGCCAGGCCAGGCCAGGCCAGGCCAGGCCAGGCCAGGCCAGGCCAGGCCAGGCCAGGCCAGGCCAGGCCAGGCCAGGCCAGGCCAGGCCAGGCCAGGCCAGGCCAGGCCAGGCCAGGCCAGGCCAGGCCAGGCCAGGCCAGGCGAGGCCAGGCCAGGCCAGGCCAGGCCAGGCCAGGCCAGGCCAGGCCAGGCCAGGCCAGGCCAGGCCAGGCCAGGCCAGGCCAGGCCAGGCCAGGCCAGGCCAGGCCAGGCCAGGCCAGGCCAGGCCAGGACCAGGCCAGGCCAGGCCAGGCCAGGCCAGGCCAGGACCAGGCCACCAGCCGACCATCGCACCGGGACCGGACCACCAGCCGACCATCGCACCGGGACCGGACCACCAGCCGACCATCGCACCGGGACCAGACCACCAGCCGACCATCGCACCGGGACCGGACCACCAGCCGACCATCGCACCGGGACCGGACCACCAGCCGACCATCGCACCGGGACCGGACCACCAGCCTGACCATGGCACCGGGACCAGACCACCAGCCGACCATCCTCGAGACGGACCACCAGCCGACCATGGCACCGGGACCGGACCACCAGCCGACCATCGCACCGGGACCGGACCACCAGCTGACCATCGCACCGGGACGGGACCACCAGCCGACCATCGCACCGGGACCAGACCACCAGCCGACCATCGCACCGGGACCAGACTACCAGCCGACCATCGCACCGGGACCGGACCACCAGCCGACCATCGCACCGGGACCGGACCACCACCCGACCATCGCACCGGGACGGGACCACCAGCTGACCATGGCACCGGGACCAGACCACCAGCCGACCATCCTCGAGACTGGACCACCAGCCGACCATGGCACCGGGACCGGACCACCAGCCGACCATCGCACCGGGACCAGACCACCAGCCGACCATCGCACCGGGACCGGACCACCAGCCGACCATCGCACCGGGACCGGACCACCAGCCGACCATCGCACTGGGACCGGACCACCAGCCGACCATCCTCGAGACTGGACCACCAGCCGACCATCCTCGAGACCGGACCACCAGCCGACCATCGCACTGGGACCGGACCACCAGCCGACCATCCCCGGGACCGGACCACCAGCCGACCATGGCACCGGGACCGGACCACCAGCCGACCATCGCACCGGGACCGGACCACCAGCCGACCATCGCACCGGGACCGGACCACCAGCTGACCATCGCCACGAAACCGGACCATCCTGCATACCCATGCACAGATCTGGATATCTGTCACCAAACCAATTGGGTCCAGGCTCTTATATTCAGGTCAAATTGAATATGGAAAATGAAAATGAAAACTAAAATTACCAAAGTACCAAAGCATGAGGAATTCGACCCCCTCCCCCCTCACACCCCGACCCGACCTACCCAGGATCTCCAGCCATGTCTATATAGCATGTCTAGCCAATATATATATATATATGTATATATATGTATATATATAATATAAAAGGTTGTAAAATATTTAAGTTGTGACCTCGATTTCACCAGCACCGATGTGGATTTCGCCTTAATGGCGCGGATGCAAGTTTTGCAGTGCATCTTATAGCCATTCGAATTTTACAGCAAATATATTATACTTAATTCAAAATTAGGGACATGAAAACAATCGCCTCATTGTTTCAAGCCCTTTCCTGAAATAAGAGGAAACATTTGCATTTTCCATCACATGCACAAGAACCACGAGACTGATCGGGGTCAGTAGTTTATACACTACATTGTAAAAATAAACTTGAATTTCGAAAATCATAGCCAACCATAATGTGGGAGGGGTGAGATGTACAAGTAGCTTATTGGACGGTTCATTTGCACTCACACGTAATACGACCATGTACCAATAATCCCTACCGATGCGGCCATAATGGGTCCAAGTTGCCCAAAGGAAGGGAGAGTAAGAATTTGACAAAATAAACATCAGAGCTTGTCTGAACTTTCCGATTGCGAAAATAATCATTCGAACCGAAATCCAAAAGATGTTTAATTTTCCTCCACCACCCCATTAACTCTTGAGGAGGAGAGAGGAGAGGAGACATTTGCGCACGCTAGATAGTTCCCGCGGTCAAATAATGCGTTATATATGATCCGTACATAAAAACATAAAACATTGCGTATGCTCCGTACAACAACAACAAACACATAAAAAATAAACAAGTTCATGTTCTCAGTGTGTTTCCCGTGGTCCCGTCCACGTGCATGGTGCCATACACTTTCGGGAATGTGAACCACCCCAATCATTTTCATCAAACGACACCCCTGTCTCAGGGTTGTATTATGCGGGTATATGCAGTAGCGCGCCTCAGAGGCGTTGCTCGATCCTTCCAGCCACTCTGCTACGGCATCTGACATTCTCCGGAGGTGATTCGGGGTGCATAATAGGCCCATGGCTGTGAGAGGCGTCAGCGTTCTGGCTGGCCATGCGACGGCAGCGCCGCCCGGCGGCGGCAGCTGCGGCGGCGGTGGAGGCGGCGGCGGCGGCGGCAGGGGAGGCGGCAGAGTAGAAAGCGCTTGTCGCCGGTCGGGAGCGGACGCCTCTGTCACGTCAGCACAGCGATGATGAACGGCACGCTGTACGAGAAGGCGGCCGACGCCGGGGGTCTCCAGGTGGAGGACGCCGGCGATCTCCAGGTGGAGGACGCCGTGAATCCCCAGGTGGAGGACGCCGGGGGTCTCCAAACGACCGACGCCGGAGATCTCCAGACGGCCGACGCCGGAGATCTCCAGACGGCCGACGCCGGGGATCTCCAGACGGCCGACGCCGGGGATCTCCAGACGGCCGACGCCGGGGATCTCCAGACGGCCGACGCCGGGGATCTCCGGACGGCTGACGCCGGGGATCTCCAGACGGCCGACGCCGAGGATCTCCGGGTGGAGGACGCCGAGCGTGTGATCGAGTCTGGCGAGCAACAGCGATCTGAGCGCAGGGTCCAGGTCAGCGACAGCAGCAGTGAGAGACGCGTCTACTCCGTCTCCGACAGGACGGACCACCGCTGGACGATGGAGGGCAGGAAGGTGGGTTCGATGCTGCAGGAAACTCACCAAGTCAGCTCCCGGTTGGTCAAGCTCCCAGCTCACCCTTAACGTCTGCCGTGTACCAAAATGTATATTGTTCATCCAGTCTGTTGTTTGTTTATTGGGTGGTTCACGACGCACTTCCTGCACGATCACGGCTAATGGCGCCGCCTGCACTGTTTCGTCGGTGGGCCGCGGGTTTGGGAAATGTCCAGAGCGGCGCGAGTGCTAAATCCGGGACCGTGACAGCCAGGGCTCATCACCTTAATCGCTCGAGTACCCTGCCCCTTTTTCAACTTGTCGAAACATACGAAGTGTAAGGCGGGAACTTCCTACCCGCTCTTTTGTTTTGGATGAGCCCACATATAATTAGGTGCCTGGAAGATGCACATATTTTTGCTTCTGCCCAAGCATTGCAACTGTGAGTCGCATGGCGTAGGATCTTTCCTTTATGGCCTCCATCTTCTCGAAATATTCGCGTGCATGAATATTGACAGTTCAGGACCGGCAACGCCACATGTCGTAGGATAATTGTGATGTGGTTGTGATAAAAGCAGCACTAAACCCAAAGCGCATGTTTGTTCCACCAGAAAAACCGTGACATTTTTGACAATGTAGACTATTATCCTCCAAGGTAACTGGAGTTTGGTGAAACTTTCAAACATGATTTATTTTGCTATGGTGAACCAAAACAATCAATAACAACATGTAAAATTGGTGACCTAACCAAAAGAAGCCCTTCGATTTTCCACTTTCCAATAATTCTTCCTGTCGTCACACATTTTATTCTCTAAAATCTCAGGAGCAAAACTCAGGCCGTTCACTATGCTGATAGCAGAACTGTGCTGTTCCGATGTTGGTGTTAATGCGCACCCTACGAAGATATGTGAGAACCTCCTCGGAGGTCGAAAGCTGTATGCATGAGGATGCTGAACAAGGCGCACCGGATAAATCTTCATGCACACATGTATTATACATATATATATATATATATATATATATATATATATATATATATATATATATATATATATATATATATATATATATATATATATATATATATATATATATATATATATATATATATATGTGTGTGTGTGTGTGTGTGTGTGTGTATGTGCGTGTACATTGTTAAAGACGACAAAGTTGTCTGCGCTTATCTTATTTGTATACGCATTTTCTAGTTTTCGGATGACTTTTGTTGTTCGTTGGATATATCATGCAAAAGGCATTGGAACTGTGCTATTCCGATGTCGGTGTTAATGCGCGTCTAAAATATAAACATAATGTAACTAATAACATATTATATCGACGTATGAGTGACTTTTTGGCATTTTTCCTCCCCTTCACGATTGCTTCCTTCAGTAACCTTTTGCATGATGTATCAAACGAACAACGAAGTCATCCGAAAACAAGAAAATGTGCATAAAAAGAAGATAGACGCAGATAACGCTGTCGTCTTTAACAATGTATGTATGTACACGTGAAAACCTGCTTCCAAAATATTCCATACCAGGGGTGTCTATTTGTATCCTTTTGTGGGGGCCATGGCCCAGCCAATGTTGATCTTGGCCCCCTCAATGTTGATTTGGGCCCTCCCAATAACCTATGCTGTTTTTATGCTGATAAGAAAACTAAAGGGCAAAAATAAAAACACCATGCTGCATAGAAAACTTAGTTGATGGTAACCAGCATATTTTGTATTGCAAAGGAGCAGATTAGATTTAGATAGTGGACTGACTCTCCATATTCTGCTGCAAAATTGAAAATTGCGTGCAAAGAAAGCAACGGAATAATTGGATTTCCCTTCACTGTGGAAGTAAAACTTGCATCATAAAATGTTGAGATTAGCGGATGATGATGCATTTTAAACCAGGATATCTTTAAAAATTTGGCAAGCCACTAAACAACAACTGCATTATCATACTGACGTTTGTACACACCACCAATTGCAAAACCACATGCATATGGAGCTCGAACATAATACATTAATTTCATTCTCAATTTCCAGTCATTGCCAAACCTGCATACAATCGAGTCCAGTGAACAACGATCGCAGTTATCATTGATATTGTGGATATACAAACTATAATTATCTTCAGCAGACCACCCATCACACGGTGCACTACTGTTTTGCTTCCGTGACTTCACCTGTTACCGCGCGATTTTCTCCGTTGGCGAGAATGCTGAATAAACATAAACATACACATCGTCAAATAAAAATCAGAATTATTTTTGACTGAAAATATAGTAGACGAAATCCGATGAGTTTTTGGTTAGATGTTGGGAAAAGGGTTCCAGTACCCTTCGCCCCCCCCGAATGTTTTTTTTAATCGACACCCCTGTTCCATACATACATGCATACATATAAATACAAATATATATATATATATATATATATATATATATATATATATATATATATATATATATATATATATATATATATATATATATACAAATATATATGTGTATATATACATGTATACATCATGGCAGATAGCTATTCTCTATCAGCGCAGTGAGAACACGACAGGCGGAGGTCATTTCCTCAGTCGGTAATTAGTACAGCGGAGAACAGCCTTCGGTACGGTGTCATGAACTGGAGTAGGCGACCGTTCTCCACCTGGCTCTACCCAAATGTCATCCTTTACAAAAGCTGATAACCACGTTGAACACCATTTCTGTTGTGTGTGAATGGAAGAAATGGCTACTCCATTACACACAGCCAACAATAGATAACGTTTTACCACTTTAACTTTTAATGCTGTTGTGATGCATGCACTACGCTTTATGAAGCCATTATGCTTCCTTATTGGTCTTGATATGGTAGCAATGGTTTATTAAATGCTTTTTTAAAAAAATGTTTTCCAAAGCCACAGATCATACGGTTTTTTTCCACATGGCATCGAAATAATAGTCAGCTTGCTTACATTCCTGCATTTGAGTTTAAAAAAAAACAACCTCCACGTTCTACCAGAATATGAGGTGTGGAGCAACGGAGAGCATTAGTGCTGGAGCCATGGTGTGCATAACCTGTCAAAAATTACATGGCCTGGGACAACACTCCATGTTTTCCCAGACCAATTTCTGTGACATCAACATAAGCAGGCGAACGCCGTCCTTATTTGCAAAACAGGCGGCGTTAGTGACCCTACAAGGATATATTAGTGTCCCTGATTCAACTTCCGGAAATGCCCTTGAGGAGTTGTGTGCATGTGTACTGGGCCACGCAGGACCCGCCATATCATCTGGTCAACACCGTTTCGTGGCGCGGCTGTCGATCCCGTCCCACTAATCGGGCAACGGACTCCGGTGTTATCTGGAGATAACACCACAGGCTGGGTGCTATCTTTTCTGCTGTCCGCATGGTACATAAACCGTCTTCCGGACCAAACAATTCCTAATAATACGTGTTCGCCGATACTGTCAACATAAATCGCAAATCCTGCTACTCATCTGACACCGTCTTCTTGTGACGATATATCGGCCCATTTTGTGTACGCTTCCTTATTAGGCACAGTTCGGTCGGTGCTCGAGTACTGCGGCACAATTTTGGAAGTCATCAGCTTTGTAGATGGTCTCGAATTTGGAAGCTAACTTAAACTCCCTTGAAATGCAACTTATTTTCGAGGACTCTGAAAAGGCAGCAAATTAAACCCACGGATTTAATTGAAAACACCGTTCTCAGAGACGTGGACACCACTAGGAACTTGAAGCTAATTTCACACAGGATATTAACCCTCAAACCTAACGTCGAAAACAGCACCAAAAAGGCTAATAGAGCACTCATCTTTTTCGTGTGATCGCTTCAAAAAGCTGGAGCTCGAGGATTATCGGCCCACCACGTGTACGCTTCCTTATCAGGTCCAGTTCGGTCGGTGCTCGAGTACTGCGGCACAATGTTGGCAGAGGCAGCCACAGTCCACACTGATAACGTGGAGAGTGGGCACCGCAGGATTTCGATGCGGCTGAACTTATACTCTCCTCCACGATCTGCTTCTGAATCATTGTCCCATCCAGATGTAATGCAACACCCTGGAAACAATACGCCATAGGTACGGACTGTGCGACATGTCCGAATGTGGAGTGCAGGAAATCAATGCGATATGTACGAACGTAGAGTGTAGCAAGACTATACGATATGTCAAAACTGGAAAGATTGATGCACTGTTTTTGTTAGTTTCTTTCTCGCTGTTTGTTCTGACGCGTGTAGGCCGACAGCTGCCCTCATTCGCCACACCATACACGCGCACAAGCACTGCTAGGAATTTCTCGCTCGTTCTAAAAGTCACCGAATTTGATAAGAAATGTCCGAACATTGAATTTCTTTACGACACACCTCATGCATTTCGAGCAAGTGTGGTTACCCGTGTGTCAGATCTCCAATTTCTTTGCACTTGCACGGTATGTATATATAGGCAGGGCTTCGATTATATAAATCTTGGAATATCGTGTTCACTCCAAGTGAACGTTATTATTTGTGATTTGCAACATACATGGGCTCTTCGAAAGAGAGATGTTGGCATAGATCACTTACTGTTGTAGAAATTGAACATCTTACTCCCGGATGCTAAGTGAAAAATAGAAATACAGCCCAAGAGCCTTCCAGAAAATGTTTCCCTGGTGAGACCCCGTGTCCGTATACACCCACACGCCGGCGCAAATGCCGTACATCTGAGAAGCTACAGTATGACCTCGCTTTATCGCTGAAGTCTGTCCTTTCCGCTTTGATCCTGTGGAGCTGTAGCATCCTGAAGCGCAGCAGCTGGCGCGGAAAAAAAACTTCCGGAAACGACAGTCTCATACCGCTTCATTCCGCTGTAAGCTGATACTCTTGTCCAGCCGCGTGCCTTCACCGAGCTGACAGTCGCCTGGACGTGTCTGGATGTGCACGGAACTGGCTGGCCGTGATTAAATTAACGACTCAAGCAATTACTGGTGCCTGCATTATACATAGACTCTCTGCTAGACATGTGCCACTGCCAGATCCAGGGGAAATATAACTGGTAGCATAGCAGGTGCGCCCTCCCCACGGGGATGTGGCGTCTCTCCGACTGGAAAAAACGTCCCTCCAGGATGCATGAATGCAGCGCTTCCCTCCCTTCCCCTCCCCACCCTCCCGCTGGGCGAATTTTCAGCCGATGGCGTCCCTCAGGGTAGAAAAGAGCACCCTATGGGTAGAAGAGGTACACCTGCAGAACGATAAATGGCACTCCTTCAGACAAGTGTCGCCCGCTATCAAAATTGCTGCATCCTCCGCTGATATGTGCATACATGCATGTGTACAATACGTGATTAACTCAGATGGTCTGACTGAGCGAGCGAACGGCCCGCGGTATCGTAGTGTGCTGGCCAGCATTGGTCTTCCCCGCCCCGGCAAGACAATGTTCGAGTCTCTTTACACTCTCGTGTTTAGTCCCCGGCTGGGAGTCAGTGGTCAACTGGCCCGATAAGGCCGGGTAGTTATCGGGGCGGACATGTCGGCCGTTCAACGTGCCGCCTTGTCGGCACGTTGAACTCTCGGTCAGAATTCTGTCATTGAACTGCAATGCACGGATCTAGTAGACGGGCCGCGGTTCACACAACAATGTCTGCTTAACAACGGGATCCTTGTCCATAAAGCCACCTCACCAACAATTATGACTGATGGTTTGTTGCAAACCAACGAATTCCTACAGACTAGAACAGTTCAGTTCCGAGCTTGCTTGTTCGCTTGACAGACTTTCGAATATTTTTGGGTGTTTTTTTTCAGTGTTCTCTCGCCTTTGGAATTCCGCAGCAAGGCAGACGCTCGGAGTAGCCGGGCATGACTTCCGGCCAGTTTTGTGCACGGAATAAATGCGCTGCTCCAGACTACGTCGGCGACTGTTTCCCTTGTGGGTCTCCTCTGTACGTGACCGAGTCAACAACTGCGGACGGGCACAGGTCAGACGGGTGACGACGCGTCACCTGACTAACCCGACCGTTGCTGATCGGACCGACGAGCAGCAGCCACTCAGCAACTGTGGCTCAGGTCAAGAGACAGGCCAGGTCAGCAGTTTCCGTTGACTTCGGTCGATGCTGAACAATATTTACCGGCTGTGGGCGTCGCCCAGCTGACCACGAGATGCAACGAAAGGTCAAGGGTCGTGCCCAACGTCTGGTGCTCCTTCGGTGCACTGCTATGATGAGGCGGCTCCCATACTGGCTGGGAGTGCTGCGTCGTGATCGCTAGCGTAGGGGCGGCATGTGACCGTCCGTTGTTGACATTCCTGGGCGACAGGGGCGGATTCAGAAGCTTTCACGGAACACATTTTCTCGGAGGGAAACCTTCTGTTTTGGGAGGGACTTATTCACATGGATGATAATATGGGTTCAGTAAAAATATAGCATAGGTATTGCGATGCACCCGCCCCCGAAAATAAATCACACCGCACCGGAAATATCGCGCAGGTTACCAAAAATATTGCGCCGGGGCCAAAAAAAATCGAGACGGAGCCATAGAAAGTTGCACTGAGACCGACATATATCACATATATCAACAATGCAAGGCTCGAATTGTTTTCAAAGTCGCTTAAAAGATGGAACTCCAGAATATGTGGCACTTCTCTGAAAATGTTGCATCCCTTGGCCAGAAAGGCTCAGCCGTCCGTGGAAACAATCAGGTTAACCTTTGGCACCCTCTCATTCTCACTCTCTGTTTTCGGCTGGCTCTGTATCCTGCCTTTATTATCTGCCCCTCTCCTTTCTCTCCTCTCTCTCTCTCTCTCTCTCTCTCTCTCTCTCTCTCTCTCTCTCTCTCTCTCTCTCTCTCTCTCTCTCTCTCTCTCTCTCTCTCTCTCTCTCTCTCTCTCTCTCTCTCTCTCTCTCTCTCACTTGATGGAAGTGACCGACTGAGCACCGCTCCGGTATCGCACGTGACCCGGCCTCCTGGACCCGCTCCGGTATCGCACGTGACCCGGCCTCCTGGACCCGCTCCGGTATCGCACGTGACCCGGCCTTGTCGCCCCGCTCCGGTATCGCACGTGACCCGGCCTCCTGGACCCGCTCTGGTATCGCACGTGACCCGTCTCCCCTCTGGTATCCACGTGACCCGGCCTCCTGGACCCGCTCTGGTATCGCACGTAACCCGCTCCGGTATCGCACGTGACCCGGCCTCCTGGACCCGCTCCGGTATCGCACGTGACCCGGCCTCTGGACCCGCTCCGGTATCGCACGTAACCCGCTCCGGTATCGCACGTGACCCGGCCTCCTGGACCCGCTCCGGTATCGCACGTGACCCGGCCTCCTGGACCCGCTCCGGTATCGCACGTGACCCGGCCTCCTGGACCCGCTCCGGTATCGCACGTGACCCGGCCTCCTGGACCCGCTCTGGTATCGCACGTAACCCGCTCCGGTATCACACGTGACCCGGCCTCCTGGACCCGCTCCGGTATCGCACGTGACCCGGCCTCCTGGACCCGCTCTGGTATCGCACGTGACCGACCCGCTCTGGTATCACACGTGACCCGGCCTCCTGGACCCGCTCTGGTATCGCACGTGACCCGGCCTCCTGGACCCGCTCCGGTATCGCACGTGACCCGGCCTCCTGGACCCGCTCCGGTATCGCACGTAACCCGCTCCGGTATCGCACGTGACCCGGCCTCCTGGACCCGCTCTGGTATCGCACGTGACCCGGCCTCCTGGACCCGCTCCGGTATCGCACGTGACCCGGCCTCCTGACCCGCTCCGGTGTCGCACGTGACCCGGCCTCCTGGACCCGCTCCGGTATCGCACGTGACCCGGCCTCCTGGACCCGCTCCGCACAACCCGCTCGGTATCGCACGTGACCCGGCCTCCTGGACCCGCTCCGGTATCGCACGTGACCCGGCCTCCTGGACCCGCTCCGGTGTCGCACGTAACCCGCTCCGGTATCGCACGTGACCCGGCCTCCTAGACCCGCTCCGGTATCGCACGTGACCCGGCCTCCTGGACCCGCTCGGTATCGCACGTGCGCCGGTATCGCACGTGACCCGGCCTCCTGGACCCGCTCCGGTGTCGCACGTAACCCGCTCCGGTATCGCACGTGACCCGGCCTCCTGGACCCGCTGGTATCGCACGTGACCCGGCCTCCTGGACCCGCTCTGGTATCGACGTGACCCGGCCTCCTGGACTTCTGGTATCGCACGTGACCCGGCCTCCTGGACCCGCTCCGGTATCGCACGTAACCCGCTCCGGTATCGCACGTGACCCGGCCTCCTAGACCCGCTCTGGTATCGCACGTGACCCGGCCTCCTGGACCCGCTCCGGTATCGCACGTGACCAGGCCTCCTGGACCCGCTGCGGTATCGCACGTGACCCGGCCTCCTGGCGTCGCACGTTTATGGAAGACCGGGATCAGAGAGGGAGCGTCGCACCTACGTGCATCAACGCCAGATGGCCGCACAACGTCCGAGCAGCACAAAGTGCGGGGTGCAAAGTGCAGATGTTGATCCCTAATGATGCATGCATAACTGCAAATATGCATTGCAGGTCTGCATGCATCATTAGGGAGGTGGTGGCAGTGGGTCGAGATAACAGGCAATCATTTAAGACATCTGCAGGGTCCCCTTCGACAGCTTGCGACTATATCAACCCGGACTACGCTTCTGGTAACCATGGTAACCATCTCCAAAATTTGAGCTTTGCACCTCAGTTGGTTTCTTCGGCATTTTAGAGAAACAAAATGAGGAAGGGGAATGCTCCTACCCCTCCCGTACCTAGGATTACTGTCATGCATGGGTTAAGCAATCTTCAAGAAAATATAACCTCTCAATCTTTTCCAATCATGAATCTCTTTTGATTAAGACCAAAATCGTCCCGGTAGCCAGAATGCCTCGTCGGTAGTAATTTCTCGTCAAATTATGAAGGAGCTATGACAGTGTGCAATGTTTCCGGGAAGAAAATAGAATTGGAGCAGCAGTGCACTTTGCGAACATATCAAATACTGATGATTTACGGTCCTTATTTTGCTGCTCATGTGTCCCATATGCATGAATCTGCATGATCTCCAGACCGACACCAACCCAAACGAACTCACCATAATTTCATATTTGATGTACTTTGGTCTTAGTCTTAGGTCTTAGTCTTAGATCAATTTCATATTTTAGGTTTCCAGTTGGATCCGACCAACAGCTTTTGTGCTAGAACTAACCAAGTATTCACATTTAGCTACGCCATTTACCATGATTGGTTCCTTTAAAGAAAAACAAATCATCTACTTCAACAAATAATGAATATATGTATACGACAAATTGTTTTTACAGCATATATATATATATATATATATATATATATATATATATATATATATATATATATATATATATATATACCATAAGTGGCATAGTGAGAGAAACTATATTTTCACCACAAAACACATCACCAATGTTTCGGGGGGCGGGGATGGCCGAGTGGTTAAGGTGTCGGGCTATGGGTACCAAAGGTCCCGGGTTCAACTCTAGCGCCACTCAGGACATTTCCTAATCCCGCGGCCCACCGGCGAAACAGTGTGGGCGGCGCCATTAGCCGTGAATGTGCATAAAGTGTGTCGTGAACCAACCAATAAACAAACATAAACAAACCAATGTTTCGGTCACGGGCCTTCTTCAGGGTGGCATAATTCACCCTGAAGTAGCCACCCAATTATGTTACCCTGAAGAAGGCCTGTGGCCGAAACGTTGGTGATGTGTTTTGTGGTGGAAATATAGTTTCTCTCACTGTGGCACTTACTTTATAATTTGTCAGGATATTATTCAACATGTATATATATATATATATATATATATATATATATATATATAAATATACATGCATAAATATATACATACATATATACGTATATATAAAAAATAATATATTATATATATATACATATATATACATATATATATATATATTATATATATATATATATATATATATATATATATATATATATATATATATATATATATATATATATATATATATATATATATATATATATATATATATATATATATATATATATATATATATATATGTGAACCCTTCTTGCTACCCATGCCACCCAAGTCCATGTCACCCAAGTCACAAATAACAACTAAAGGTACCAGAATAAACCATAAATACGACAACGTGTATCTTTTTAACAGTGGTCTCTATAATGAAATAATTAAGATAATGCAACAGCGAGATGAAGCATGAAGAAAATCAGTATTACTTTGTCAGCGAGGGGGGGGGGGGAGGGGCCGTAGTGATGTACCAACGTGTGTTGGCTTTCATGATGGTAACATACAAACCCTTACAAATCTAGCGACTAACCCGTTAAGTCTTCAGTAGCAATTCTGTAGTCACGTATGTTGGTAAGCAGGGTACCATTTCGTAGTCATCATGAGGTATTATCAGACTAACATGATCCAACATTACCAAAGTCGTTCAGCTTTTCAATGCAGTGCTAAATTTATATACGGAATACCCCGAATCACGTTCACTCTTCCATCTCCTTTGCTTCCATCCATTCATCACCTCACATGCCCCGAGCTGTGAAGGGAACAGGGGAGGTTGTCTTGCAACAGCTCCTCATAAGTGACGCGTAGCGTGCCTAGGATGTGCTATATCTTCCAAAGCATTTGGTGTATTGGCCTTCACCAGCAGGGTGTGGAAACTTGCAGTCCATGAGAAGCTCGGAATCGAACTGACATATACTCGCAATGAGAGCAACCATTGTAAGGAAAGGAAAACTTAATATTTCTGTTTTTATCGGTTATATTCGATGCCGTTCGTGAACCTTGAAATTCCAAACGTGTTCCAAAGACATGTTGGATCCCCAATATATGCAACGTTGTAAGCATTCCATGTACCCTCAGAATAACAAAAGCGACACCATTAAAAGGAGCAATAATCCCACGCGCCGTCCTGTGCTATGATGGGTACGTCATCTCGCTTCGTTTCTCAGCCGTCTGCCGGGGAAGTTTCCGAACCAAAACCGTCGTATCTTTTCCTGCCTTTGTCATGAACACCGTTGTAATTCTGCATGTCCACAGGTGGGCAACAAGTATGAGCACCTGTACAAGGTCCTCATCATCGGTGAGCTGGGCACGGGGAAGACGTCTATCATCAAGCGGTACGTGCACCAGTTCTTCTCGGCCCACTACCGGGCCACCATCGGCGTCGACTTCGCGCTCAAGGTGCTACACTGGGACCCAAACACCATCGTCCGACTGCAGCTCTGGGACATCGCAGGTGAGCACGACCGCAGTTACTTGTCAATGCATGCCTGCACAAGTAATTGTCTTCATCTGTGAAGGTAAAGGCCCCGTTTACGGAATTATTGGGCCATGTGTGAAATAGTTGCCATTTATGGGGGTCTGGCGACTGTACTGCCGACCTCACGGCTGACCCAATACCACTAGGCCATCCATGGTGATAGAGAGCAGTTAGCAGTGTCGAAGATGTTCAGCATCGGTCTCAAACTTAGCAACTATACAATCGTTCTCTACGCATGTCGTGAGCGGTCGCCGTAAAAGCGGTATGACGTCTCTATTCTCCGCAGATTTATTGTTGTCAAACCTTATCAGGTGTTGGCCGGCCATCTCTGTGGTGAAACGCAAACGAAATATCCTCTGATATTTGGGAAGTTGATCGCTTGCAACATGCCGCCAGTGCCAATCCATGACAGTCTGCTCATGAAGAGGTGCCAAACGAACAACACTGATTGGTTGTTGCATGGTTGGAATAACTGAACAGTGCTGACATTGCATTGCTTTATCCAGATCAATTAAGGTAGCCCAAGCTATGATTGATTGCACTGTAATGTGACGCTTGTGTGTGGTAATTATCACCGTCGTGACTGGTGTTTCGCCACGATCAGGAGCGAATCTTCTGGATGGCTTCAGCTGACCTGAGGTGCCCAGTTCAGGACAGCGTCGCCTCGACGTCGGCATGGCTACCGTGTCTGACATGACCTGATGACTCAGATCAGACTGACCGCGCCATGAGAGCAGTGTAGAAGCGGGTAATAACTGACCTGACCTGACTATCAGCGGATGAGCAGGCCCGCACAGCAGCAGCAGCAGCAGTGTAATCATAGACACAGTGGTCAGCTGATCCGGCCTGGCCACCCACAGGCCAGGAGAGGTTCGGCTCAATGACACGGGTGTACTACAAGGAGGCGGTGGCCGCCTTCATCGTGTTCGATGTCACGAGGTCGGTGACCTTTGACGCCGTGATGAAGTGGAAAAATGATCTGGATGAGAAGGTGCAGCTGCCCAATGGCGAGCCGGTGCCCTGCGTGCTACTCGGCAACAAGGTGAGCTCCACCTCAACCGGACGGCACTCATGACTTTGCGTGGTAACCCTTCGGTTCGATTGCCTTTTTAGCCTGTCCAGTGTTCAACCTACGTGAGATTTCAATAACAATAGGTGAAAATGACCGGGGGTCAGGTTTCGACCACGGGACTAGAAAGGAGCCGGCGGCCGATGGGCGGACATCGGTCTCCTCTCGCGTGATACTGGACGGCAGTGCCGGTGTCTGGGGTCGTGACTGACTGGTGCTGTGCTGACGTATCGCCGCCGGTGTATGACCCCGAAGGTGGAGGGATGGTGCTGTACTGACGTATCGCCGCCGGATGATGGTGCTGTATGACGTATCGCCGCCGGTGTATGACCCGAGGGGGTGATAGTATCGCCGGTGTAATGACCCGAGGGCAGG
This sequence comes from Imbricaverruca yamaguchii, assembly GCA_034440575.1. NCBI lineage: Eukaryota > Metazoa > Arthropoda > Thecostraca > Neoverrucidae > Imbricaverruca > Imbricaverruca yamaguchii. The sequence goes on from JAOTOL010001571.1 coordinate 1,883,493, forward strand.
GATGGTGCTGTACTGACGTATCGCCGCCGGGTGTATGACCCGAGGGCAGGGAGGATGGTGCTGTACTGACGTATCGCCGCCGGGTGTATGACCCGAGGGCAGGGATGGTGCTGTACTGACGTATCGCCGCCGGTGTATGAGGCCCGAGGTGCTGTACTGACGTATCGCCGGTGTATGACCCGAGGGCCTGGGATGGTGCTGTACTGACGTATCGCCGCCGGGTGTATGACCCAGGTGACCCGAGGAGGGATGGTGCTGTGCTGACGTGTCGCCGCCGGTGTATGACCCGATGGCATGGATGGTGCTGTACTGACGTATCGCCGCCGGTGTATGACCCGAGGGCAGGGATGGTGCTGTACTGACGTATCGCCGCCGGGTGTATGACCCGAGGGCAGGGATGGTGCTGTACTGACGTATCGCCGCCGGTGTATGACCCGAGGGCAGGGATGGTGCTGTACTGACGTATCGCCGCCGGTGTATGACCCGAGGGCAGGGATGGTGCTGTACTGACGTATCGCCGCCGGGTGTATGACCCGAGGGCGGGGATGGTGCAGAGCGGACGGGCTGGTAAGCTGTGACAGACGGTGGTGGTGAGTCTGATGCTTAATGTTTGCGCCATGCTATGGCTAGCGACGATGGACTGATCGACTGATGATGGACTGATGCCCACCATTTATCTGGGCTACGAGTGGCGAGAGGTGGCAGCTGTGACAAATTGTGAATACTCTTGATGTCAGCGGAAGCGGTTTCCTACCCTATCCAACTACTGTCAAATTCATGGCGTTGTGCACTGGAAGCAGCAAACTTTGAGCGGTAATTTTATTAGATGTGTGCATATATCGCTTTCTTAGGGATGATATCACATCGAGCGGCCAGTTTATGAGAGGGTGTATATTTCTCTTCTTCAGGGAAGGTTTGCAGACATTGTGCTGAAGAAGGCGTATCAGTAAGGCTACCATGAAGCCCCAACAACTTCCTATTGCAGGAAGTTCCGGCTGATGGAACATCTTTTTGCAGGCCTGACGCTTGGTGGAAGGCAACTGCGAAAAGTTTAGAAAAAGGTTGCATTGGGACGATGTCATCTCCCCCTCCACTCGCCGCCGTTTGAATCGCCCAATTACCGCACCTCAGTGATTCAGATCCCACCTGAGGTTGACAGCTCCTGTACTGAAATGTACCGCCTGACCATGTTCGCATGTTAACACCACGTCATGACAATTTTCTTGCGCACAGCCCAGTGACTGACCAGCTGACAGTGCTGTCTGTCACACACCCCAGCTGACAGTGCTGTCTGTCACACACCCCAGCTGACAGTGCTGCCTGTCACACACCCCAGCTGACAGTGCCGTCTGTCACACACCTCAGAGCTGGGGTGACTTTGCGTGGTCAGCTCTGACAGTGGCAGACAGCCCTGTCAGCTCTGACAGTGCTGTCTGTCACACACCCCAGCTGACAGTGCTGTCTGTCACACACCCCAGCTGACAGTGCTGTCTGTCACACACCCCAGCTGACAGTGCTGTCTGTCACACACCCCAGCTGACAGTGCTGTCTGTCACACACCCCAGCTGACAGTGATGTCTGTCACACACCCCAGCTGACAGTGTTGTCTGCCACACCCAGCTGACAGTGATGTCTGTCACACACCCCAGCTGACAGTGTGCTGTCACACACCCCAGCTGACAGTGCTGTCTGTCACACACCCAGATGACAGTGCTGTCTATCACACACCCCAGCTGAAAGTGCTGTCTGCCACACCCCAGCTGACACTGCTGTCTGTCACACACCCCAGCTGACAGTGCTGTCTGTCACACACCCCAGCTGACAATGCTGTCTGTCACACACCCCAGCTGACAGTGCTGTCTGTCACACACCCCAGCTGACAGTGCTGTCTGTCACACACCCCAGCTGACAGTGCTGTCTGTCACACCCAGCTGACAGTGCTGTCTGTCACACACCCCAGCTGACAGTGCTGTCTGTCACACACCCCAGCTGACAGTGTTGTCTGCCACACCCAGCTGACAGTGATGTCTGTCACACACCCCAGCTGACAGTGTTGTCTGCCACACCCAGCTGACAGTGATGTCTGTCACACACCCCAGCTGACAGTGCTGTCTGTCACACACCTCAGCTGACAGTGATGTCTGTCACACACCCCAGCTGACAGTGTTGTCTGTCACACACCCAGCTGACAGTGCTGTCTGTCACACACCCCAGCTGACAGTGCTGTCTGTCACACACCCCAGCTGACAGTGCTGTCTGTCACACACCCCAGCTGACAGTGCTGTCTGTCACACACCCCAGCTGACAGTGCTGTCTGTCACACACCCCAGCTGACAGTGTTCTGTCTGTCACACACCCCAGCTGACAGTGCTGTCTGTCACACACCCCAGCTGAGTTGCCTGTCACACACCCCAGCTGACAGTGCTGTCTGTCACACACCCCAGCTGACAGTGCTGTCTGTCACACACCCCAGCTGACCACTGTCACCTGTCCCACACCAAGATTGACCACTGTCATCTGTCCCTCACCAAGATTGACCACTGTCACCTGTCCCACAAATCCAAACTGAATCTGTCACCACTGTCACCTGTCCCACCAAGACTGACCACTGTCACCTGTCCCACACCAAGACTGACCACTGTCACCTGTCCCACACCAAGACTGACCACTGTGTTCCATGCTGACCTCTGTTCACCTGTCCCGCACCAAGACTGAACGTCACTGTCATCTGTCCCACACCAAGACTGACCACTGTCACCTGTTCCACACCAAGACTGACCACTGTCACCTGTCCCACACCAAGACTGACCACTGTCACCTGTCCCACACCAGGACTGACCACTGTCACCTGTCCCACACCAAGACTGACCACTGTCACCTGTCCCACACCAAGACTGACCACTGTCACCTGTCCCACACCAAGACTGACCACTGTCACCTGTTTCACACCATGACTGACCTCTGTCACCTGTCCCACACCAAGACTGACCACTGTCACCTGTCCCACACCAGGACTGACCACTGTCACTTGTCCCACACCAAGATTGACCACTGTCACCTGTCCCACACCATGACTGACCTCTGTCACCTGTCCCACACCAAGACTGACCACTGTCACCTGTCCACACAGACTGACCACTGTCACCTGTCCCACACCAAGACTGACCACTGTCACCTGTCCCACACCAATGGCTGTCCCTCCCCCCCACTGACCACTGTCACCTGTCCCACACCAAGACTGACCACTGTCACCTGTCCCACACCAAGACTGACCACTGTCACCTGTCCCACACCAAGACTGACCACTGTCACCTGTCCCACACCAAGACTGACCACTGTCACCTGTCCCACACCAAGACTGACCACTGTCACCTGTCCCACACCAAGACTGACCACTGTCACCTGTCCCACACCAAAACTGACCACTGTCACTTGTCCCACACCAGGACTGACCACTGTCACCTGTCCCACACAAATACTGACCACTGTCACCTGTCCCACACCAAGACTGACCACTGTCACCTGTCCCACACCAGGACTGACCTCTGTCACCTGTCCCACACCAATACTGACCACTGTCATCTGTCCCACACCAAGACTGACCACTGTCACCTGTCCCACACCAAGACTGACCACTGTCACCTGTCCCACACCAAGACTGACCACTGTCACCTGTCCCACACCAAGACTGACCACTGTCACCTGTTCCACACTCCGGTTGGCTTATGCCACCTGCCCCTCCCCCACGGAGACTAACGACTGCCCCTGTCCCTCACGGAGACCGACGACTGTTCCCTGTCCTCCACGGAGACCGACGACTGTTCCCTGTCCTCCACGGAGACCGACGACTGTTCCCTGTCCTCCACGGAGACCGACGACTGTTCCCCTCCACGGAGACCGACGACTGTTCCCTGTCCTCCACGGAGACCGACGACTGTTCCCTGTCCTCCACGGAGACCGACGACTGTTCCCTGTCCTCCACGGAGACCGACGACTGTTCCCTGTCCTCCACGGAGACCGACGACTGTTCCCTGTCCTCCACGGAGACCGACGACTGTTCCCTGTCCTCCACGGAATCTAATGACTATCCCCAGCCCCTCACGGAGACTCACGGATGTCACATGTCCCTCATTACTCCCACGGGGAGTAGTGACTGTTGTCTGTGCCTCACGGAGACTAGCGACTGTTGTCTATCCCTCACGGAGACTAGCGACTGCTGTCTATCCCTCACGGGGACTGACGGCTGCTGTCTATCCGTCACGGGGACTGACGATTGTTGTCTGCCCCTCACGGAGACTCACGGATGTCACCTGTCCCTCATTACTCCCACGGGGAGTAATGACTGTTGTCTGTGCCTCACGGAGACTAGCGACTGTTGTCTATCACTCACGGAGACTAGCGACTGCTGTCTATCCCTCACGGGGACTGACGGCTGCTGTCTATCCCTCGCGGGGATTGACGATTGTTGGCTGCGTCTGAAGCTGGCGGACGACTGATGATCATGGTCTGCACCGCATGGAGACCAATGGCGCACTGTCTCACGTCAGTTAAATTCCTCACAACTGTGTACAAGTGCAGTCTGACCTCCACTGTCTATCCAGACCGGCTGGGGGCTTATCGCTGCTTTGTCGTCCAGAGTGACCTGCCCAAGGAGGGGCTGGCCAACAACGAGGAAAAGGTGGCCGAGTGGGCACAGCAGCACGGCTTCGTCGGCTGGTTTCAGACGTCGGCCAAGGAGAACAAGGGCATTGAGGAGGCTGCCCACTTCATTGTCAGTCAGGTGAGTAGGAATGCAGGTTTTTATGAGAGAAAAGTCTGCGACGCATGTAACACCCGTATCAATACATTTTGATGGATAGATAGACAGTACGACAATGACGCCCACCATTTCTGTCATTAAAAAAAAGAAGATTAGTGGCAATGTTGGGAGGGGTGCCGCCCTCGTGCGTTGGATCGGTCGTCTGTTCAGATCTCGCCAGCTGCCCGCTGTCCTGAAGAACACACTCACTGAGTTGGCGACCGATAGCAACGCCATATGGCCCACCAGTCGAATGCGTTGTTCGAAAAAAAGAGGCTTGTTTCTTCTCCAGATACCAGTTTGACGGGACTGAACGCACCGTGCGAACTTCGTGCTACTGCCTTGAACAGATACAGAAAATCCCGACGCGTCCGGTACTTGTCAGTATCGGAGGGCTTCCAATCCCAAGCAGGGGGTCCCCCGCCGAGAAGTATTTGGCGTTTGAGGCTTTTGCTTAGATTCTTCCCATGCACCCTTCATATGCTTAGCGATACATTTCCAAAATATTCAGTATGTGTTTCCATCATCGTTCTACCGCGGTGAAGCCTATGCTGCTAAATCGTCGTGCACTGATGGGGTTCTTGAGTCCATAAGTATGGGCCGGTGAGTCGGTAAGTACAGGACCAATTAAGTCGATGTGCCCTAAAGCCCAAATAGCTAACCAACTCAAGACTATGGGTAACAACATGGCGTGAAAGCTTGACCTTCATTTTGTGCTGGTAGTGCAAATATTTGGTCTACTTCTGACTGACTATAATTTGTTGTCATCACAAATGTACTCTTATGCCTTTCCACCTCCTTCACTTCCTCCTGTTGCGTTTTTGTCCTCCATTGCTTACGATTTGGCTGCTCAAATGTAAACCAACTCGTTGAAATGTGGAATGATCGCCATTTTGTTGCTGCTGACTGGCACTTTGGCCACTTTTGCTCTGCAGTACCGTAAAATCCATGCACATAGATTCGAAGTGAGCGCAGGCACAAAACACAAATACTAGGCTACTGATTCAATTGGCCATGGTAAAAGGGGATGTGCTCTCTTGTCGGCGCCTTCCGGACATCAGCCAGACTAGCCATAACTTGTGCAAGACATGTTTGTGTTGTAGTTATTTTGTACCGATCCTTCGATTTTCTGTCTTTCTATTATTTCGATCCACAAGTTAACTTCATGGTTGATGATGGAATGCACGCATCTCGTTCGCAGGTTACTACAATACGCCCATGGAATGATACCATGCACATATACACAAACAATAGTTTTTGACGTCATCATTTTTTTTTTAGCGGAAGCGTGAGTCATGTATGCCTGGTAGAGCAACATACATGTCGCCGAATGCTCGAACCGTCCTGATTCACATTAGTTGGGTAATTTGCATTGCCTTATGTCACCTGAAGCCGGTTTAAGTCAATGATTGGCAAGGAAGACTTCAGTCGGTCGAGCTTAATTAAATAAAATGATGTCTGCACACTCATCTGGATCACTCTTAACAACTGTTCTTCACGAGTGATGTGTGGTGACCGATGTGTGACTAGATGACGGATGTGTGACTGGATGACTGATATGTGGTGACTGATGTGTGGTGACTGATGTGTGATTGGGTGGCTGACGGGTGGTGATCGATGTGTGACTGCATGGCTGACGTGTGGTGAACGATGTGTGACCTGATGACTGATGTGTGGTGACTGCTGCAGATTCTGGCGCACGAGAAGGTCGGCAACCTGGCCGGTGAAGGGGAGGACTCGGACACGATGGCTGTGTCGGACGGACAACCACCTAGCAGAGGCTGCAGCTGTTAGACACAATCAACACATACAGGCGTCTGAGACATGTAGTCGGCCGCCTTCAGTCACTTACCATCAGTCGCATATCAGCTGCCGACCAGTCACTAGCCAGCTGCCGACCAGTCACTAGCCAGCTGCCGACCAGTCACTAGCCAACTGCCGACCAGTCCGCTGCCGACCGTCGCAGCTGCCGACCAGTCACAGCCGCTGCCGACAGGACTACCCAGCTGCCGACCAGTCACTAGCCAAGCTGCCGACCAGTCACTACCCAGCTGCCGACCAGTCACCAGCCAGCTGCCGACCAGTCACCAGCCAGCTGCCGACCAGTCACTAGCCAGCTGCCGACCAGTCACTAGCCAGCCGCCGACCAGCTGCAAATCGCCTGCTGGCCAGATAGTGACCAGGTTACTAACGGACTGCCCATCAGCTACTGGCCGGCTGTTTATCGGTTACTCACCAGTTGCTGATCAGGTGTCCAGTCAGCTGACGAGCTTCCTCATCAGTATCACTGCCACTGTAGTCTACCATCAGCCACTAGATGGCAGCACCTGGACGTGGTGGGGGCGCTAGTGTCGAGAATGAGACATGATGGTGTGGCTTGCTGCAGAGCAACTGAATAACGGTGACATTAACACGATGGAACTGATATGTGTCGGTAGTGCTGTTGGTGGTGCCGACGATATGATGGTGGTGTTAGTGGCTGAACCAGGGTGTGGCAAAGGCGTTGACGAATGCATTTCATGGTTTGCACCATTCCTATCTGTATTCAACCCATGCAGAAAAGAAGCTCGAGAACTCGGCTAATATGTAAATACTGGGCTCGCCGGGATAGACATGGATCTTCGGGCTACCAGGTGAGGTCGTAAAAAGTGTTTTGATTGGCCTGAAGATACGACAGGTAGCCTTTGTGGGGGAATTGAAGAACTAAAATAGACTGGAGAGTGTAGCAAGGTACCGGGAGTGACCATCAGAAAAAGATACAAAGGCTTGTCGGGAGAGTGTGTGAACTGTCGGCCTGTCTGGAGAGTTTGTAAACTGTCGGCCTGATTGGAGAGTTTGTAAATTGTCCGCCTGTTGGGAGAGTTTATAAGCTGTCGGAATATCGGGAGAGTGTGTGAGCTGTCGTCATATCAGGAAAGCTTGTAAACTGTCGGCCTGTCGGGTGAGCTTGTAAACTGTCGGCCTGTCGGGGGAGTTTGTAGAATGTCAATGGTCAATCGAGGCATTACATGTGAGGATGAATGCACCGTCCGAAACCATGTGTTGTTCGGGCGACCCGCTGGTACAGCCTCCAACCGTTTCGTGGAGGCGTGCAGCAACAGTTCGCCGAAGGGCTCAGGAGAACGTCGACATTTGAATAGCTCTCCTGAGTTAGCTTCTTGTCAGACGTGGAGTGGAAGGACTGTATGCGTTGGTTGGGCCGTGTCGTCTGGGAGTTCTCCTGTAGCGGTGTGCACGGTGCTTGTTTGATACTCCAACAATGGATTTGTAGGGTCGTTTCGTACGGGAGCTTTGCGAGTATCCTGTTTCAAGTATGCATGATCCATATACTTTCAACGCAATAACTGGTCATGCAAATACATTTATCCTTGGTTTTTGTATTCTCTCTTTTTTCAGTGTGAAATACAAAATATGGGCAGCAGGACAAAAACTTGTGCGCCAACATCACTTACCACGTGGTTTGAGACTACACAGGGAAGCATCCGAAGTTGACACGAGTCCTGCTTCAGATGCCTATCCCTGCATTATAGTGGTGTTATTTCAGCACTTCGTTCATTACAAAAAGCATGTCGAGCTGTTTGGTCACCAGATATCCGTCCGTGAAGATCGGACGCCTGTCTCGCCAATACGGGTGCTTTTCTGGCTAGCTGTGACACCGTCCCGTGCAATTCGGGCGATGCTCTCCGTAACGTAGCTGCACTATTGGCTGCATGCTCCTCTCCTGACAAGAAATGGGTCTTTCTAGACAGTGTGATGCTTAGAGAATGCATTCGCCTTCCTGGGCCAGCCGGTGTTCTCTTTCGCAGTCAGGTGCTTCCTTGAGCCAGTTTATGCCGCTGGAGAAATTGATGGTGCCGTTTCAGAAATCAACACTAATTCAAATTTAGACAGCCTCATAGGGAATTCTGGGGCCTCGCTTGACAGTAATAGTAAAGGCACACTTCTGGGGGCTAACTCTTCAGAACTGTATGCCGCCTCCTGGGCCAGGCGAATCCCCATCATGAGAATGCAGGTGCACTTCGCAACATAGTGGCCACAACATCGCAATTACTGGTCAAGCATAGCCAAAATAGCCATTGATGCAGTTGGATAGCGCAACAATTGTACACTGTTTGTCATGCTCGACAGGCCTTTATCATAGCATTGGTTCCAGGCAATTCTCTGGTTCAGATACAGCCATCAGATTCAGATAGACACGCGTTTTGCCTGTCTAATCTACCATTCACGAAAAGTAAATGTGTTCAAATTATGACTCCAAGTGCCGAAACTGTACGACCTTTAAGCATGGTAGCAAAACAAGTCTTATGAATGACCTGGCAGAAGAAATGACAGGTCAAGGAATTTCAATGCAGCGGAACATTCGTACGGTGGGTCTGGTGACAAAATCAACGGTCCACGCAATCAAAAAAGCACTTTTATCTTCGTAATGTTAAAATTCATGCATATGCATTTCAGACCGTCCGCGACTCTCAGAAAAGTCTTCGCGACCCTTAAAAGGGTCGCGACCATGGGTTTGGGAAACCCTGCAGTAGGCAGAGCGCGCTCAGGAAGGGCTGCACCGACCACTGGAAGAGCAGCGACAGCCGGGTTGCCGACCGGTCACCTTCTTGCACGTGAATCTTCCGCGCCGACATCATGTTCAGGATACGCCGACAAGACGGCGATGAGCGCACCCGGCGACCACAGCGTCGGCGTAGCAGTCACAGGTCAGGTCGCCACACAGCCGATGCAGCACGGTTCAGAGCCACGCGATCCAACAGCGCACCGGGCACTGCGTCGGCCTGTTCTCTGCCGTTCCGAGACCACTGTGACGCGAGGTGGTTCTGTGTGCGAGTTGTTCGGAACCACCGTGGTGAACGGTCCTGTTTGACGGTCATTCGACGCCCGCGTGCACCGCGGCGTCAGTTCGGACGTCGGCGCCCGTCGGCGCCCGTCGGCGCCCGTCGGCGGTCCGTCGGCGCCCGTCGGCGCCCGTCGGCGCCCGTCGCCACCCGTCGGCGCCCGTCGGCGCCCGTCGGCGCCCGTCGGCGGTCCGTCGCCGCCCGTCGGCGCCCGTCGCCGCCCGTCGCCGCCCGTCGGCGCCCGTCGGCGCCCGTCGCCGCCCGTCGGCGCCCGTCGCCGCCCGTCGGCGCCCGTCGCGGCCGCTCCACCAACTTGGTCGTGGCTGGAAGTGTCCTCGAGGCGAAACTAATGGATCAGAGCCGACCTCTTTTCACTCGGCGGCACAACAGCGGGAGACCTTTGCAAGGAATGGCGCTGGGTTTCTAGCTGCTTGGACTTACTTTGCTGAATGGCATTGCTAGCACATGAAGCCAATGAACACGCTGCTCTTTAAAAGCATTGTACACAGTGAACCCACATGGTATACCTCTGTATGTACAAACGCAGCACCACCACCTTGGCGGTGACGTGTCAGCCGTACAGTTCCACCGCTTCCGCTCATTTTGCGCACGCATGCAAATAATGACCGTAATGTTTGAATATGCCACCAGTGTCTCAATATTTGCCTGGTATTCCATCTATATTGTTGTCAGCGGTGTAAAATGTTTTATATCGGGAATTATATCTGCTTTAATAGTCAATCAGTCGCATTTTCATCATTCCCCGTCCCATCAGGATTCATGCACATGCATTTAAGAATGATTTCACCGTTAAATGTGCTTACTTAGCGAATTATAATGAATTGTCTCACCTTGATGAGCATTTACGCATCATCAGAGAATGTTTTCCATCAAGTAGGAAGAAAAAGGTGGAAATGCTTCTTCCAGATGTTGGATGAGATATAAAGAACTCTAACTCTATTTACTCCTGGTGCTCAATCATCGTCTGATAAAGAATAAATGTTTGCGTTATGCCAGTCACTATGACCAAACGTCTACACTTTGAGCACCCAATAAGTGGCCAGCAGACCCTGGGTAAGGTTGACGATACCCCTGGGGTATAGATAGCGTCGCCGGAATGGCCACGTGCTGAAAACGTGGTCACCATGTCTCAAAACGAATGTTGTTAGGAACTAAAATGTGACATTTTAGTGGAAAATTGTCAGAATTTGGAAGCTCCGTAGTACCCCCATCGCCTTACACGAAACAATTTGATCTTAAACCCTCTTGGCACCCGATTCCAAATCTATGGGTTCGCTTTGTCATCAGGTATCACAGTTCCCAGATGGCTATTGCTCAATCAAACTAAAGCTATCACCTGAGTGATAACAAATTACCGCCAACGCCACCTAGTCACTATGCCGAAAAAATACATATCGACCATGCATACATATTCATCAGTCCGTACATAGAAGACACTGCAAAGTAGCATAGAACCCATTGACACGTGCCGGCCGTCCATGGAATCTGCTTCCGCCTGCCACCAGCCGGCCTGGCCTGGCCCGCTGTGGTGACGTCATCTGACCTGAGGCAGTGCTCTGGCCGTGACCCCGGGCGGATGGTGCACCGGCCGGGTCACTCGCCAGTGGTGTGTGGAGGCGGGTGTCGCCTGTAGGCGCTCGTCCGACCTGTGCTGCACCGCGACGCTGCAGATTTGCGTCCCGTAGCCAGCTCCGGGGATTACGCTTCGCGTCGTTGCGTCCTCAAGGTACAGTCCGGTGGGCTTGACCAACCGGCCGCGGGTCGCCTCCAGGTAAACGTCCTCGAGTTGTAGCGGGTTCTGCTCTGGCAGCAATGACAGTGATCCTGTGTCCTGCCGCTGCAGCCGTCTGCGTGGCAATTGTTCTGCCAGCAAGCGGGCGCCACGCCCGAGACGTAACCCTTCGGCTGTAGCGTGAGTCTGATGCGACATCTCGATTCTGCGACGTTTGCCTGCAGCTGACGCGACTGCGACTTGCCTCGTAGCTTTGTGGCGTGACCCTGGCGTGACTAGCGTGACTTCCCGACCCCGTGGCGCGACTGCGCGGTGTGACTGACGTGGCTGTGACGTGACTGCAGGACGTGATCTGTGGCGATGGCGCCGCGCGACTGCTGCTGCGGTCTGCTGACTCTCCGCACGGCCTGTCTGCTGAGCGGCGTGCTGCTGGTCGGCATGCACGGCGGCGCCGTAATCTTATTAGCGCTCCTGTATGCCGAAGACGCGCCCATCGGCGAAATGTTCGGCGGCAACTTCCCGGTGGTGGTGGCCATCAAGGTGAGTCTGGCCATCCTGTCCTCGCTGCTGCTGTATGCCGCGGTGCACCGCGAGCAGAGGCCGCTGGCGATGTGGATCTACATCAGCTTCCTGACGATGGTGCTGCGCACGGTCACATCTGTGGCGACGCTGCTGTCCCGCGCCGCGACGCGCATGCCGGCGCCGCAGCTGCTGGCCGTGCTGCAGTGGGCAGGGCCCCTGTGGGACTCCGCGCTGCACTGGGCCTGCTGGCACACCGCCTACCGGTACCTGCGCCACCTGGTGGAGCGCACCGGACGGCGCGGCCGCGTGCTGGTGGCCGACGAGACGGCCACCGGCCGACGCCAGTGGCAGCGCTGGGAGGAGGACGACTCCGGCTGGCGCCAGATCGCCGAGGTACACGCGGGCCTCACGCTGCTCCGCGACACGCCCGCCCGACTGCTGAGTCAGCTGTGGCGGAGGGTGGCGGGCAGGAGCCGCCGGCACCCGTACCGCAGCTGAACGCTACCCACTGGTGGCTGGGGACGGCCACCAGACCTCTGCGTCTGCTGTGGCGGAGGGTGACAGGCAGGAGCCGCCGGCACCCGTACCGCAGCTGAACGCTACCCACTGGTGGCTGGGGACGCCCGCCCGACTGCTGAGTCAGCTGTGGCGGAGGGTGGCGGGCAGGAGCCGCCGGCACCCGTACCGCAGCTGAACGCTACCGACCGGTGGCTGGGGACGGCCACCAGACCTCTGCGTCTGCTGTGGCGGAGGGTGGCGGGCAGGAGCCGCCGGCACCCGTACCGCAGCTGAACGCTACCGACTGGTGGCTGGGGACGGCTGCCAGACTGCTTAGCCTGCTGTGGCAGGTGAAGCCCGGTCGACTTTTGAGGAGTGAGTCTGATGCCGCAACATGACTATTTAAACTGAGTTCATCTCCGGAGTGCTCTTCCGAATGCGATCTGTATTGGGAATAACAGACCACGGCTTCTGTCATTATTCCGTTAGTGGTCATTTTTGTGACTCGCTTTTACTGAAATGACTTAATAGGATCACATTTTATGATACAGCCTGGGACTATTATGCACTTGGTGCATTTGGTAGAAGAGGCCTTTTATAGCCTACGATCTTCCAGATGTTTTGTCCTGTGCATAACGAAATTGCCTTGAAGTACTCTTGGTTCATTATCCTTTTAATCGTTTTTTTTCAACGGCTTGGGGCCACATGTAATGTGGAGGTACGAGTGAGGGCTATCCGAACAATTAATCGGCTGGCATGACTATACTATTCTCAAGAGGTGGTTTTCTTCGAATCAAATACAGTTCATATGTGCATTGAAGTGTGTTCTTGGCGGGCACAGAGGACGTGCAATCCGCGAATATGTTAGTTATAACTGCAGGTATGGATGGCGATCCGGTTCCGGGTCGAGCCACATGCGATCCATGATACCACAGCTGTTCTGCTGCAGTCTATTCTCGTTCACGGCATTTCAAAAGCCTAACGTGATCAGCCATTGTCCACCACCAGCGCGTTCCCTGGAGAAGCGTCGAGTCCGAGCCGAAAGCCCGCTTGAGCCGGTGGGCCGGTGTCCTAAGCCGCCCGTCAGATCGGTCTGGGCTGGACACGAGATCCCGACTCCGATCGGATCTTCCCTGATGGGATCTCGCGATGTCCTTCGCCGCCACTGGGTGGGTTTTCCGTTTGAACACATCCGGGAGGGAGGAAACATGGTGTGCTTTCCCGGTTTGCTGCGTGAATCCCTCCCTCCTAATACCACTTAAGGCTTACCACCACATATCCGAATGGGTTCGTTAGCAGCCTGCAACTATGATATCACGACGTAAGGCTGCCAAAACGTTGCTTCGTGAGATTACACAGAGATGCACATCAACACGTTTGGTGCTGTTAAGAAATTTAAAAACCTTAACTGTGGTATGTAGAGGAAGATTGAGATGGATTTAGAGATGAAGCGAGGTGCAGAGGCACACGCACACGCACACACGCGCACGCGCACGCGCACACGCACACACCCCACCACACCACTGGATATACATATATACATGTAATTATGTATGGATTTAAAAGCGGTTCAGCCGAATCTGAGCTTGATTGTCACCAGCACAGGCTCTGGTGAAATGTTCCCGATATGAATTTGTTGATTCACTCGACTGAATCGACCACAAGTCTGTCCTTGGCATCACAAAGGTTATTCTCTTTTTCGTCTGTGACAACTCATTGCGCTGCAGTAAAAAATAATCCAAGGTGGCTGTGCCCTTGCTGACTTTTCACCACTGCTCTCACGTTCTTGGATTGTGGGACATGTTTGCAGTTGCATTCGCGAGGATAAGAGACTCGCATGTCTCGCTGTACCGCCGATAACACCTAGGATGTCTTCCGCTTATCACAGACTGTGCCTGTAATCGCACAATGTAAGCTGCTCGGTGCTAACTTAATTATGACGCCAGGATGCACTCATAAGAATAGAGGGCTTACTTTTCAGTATTACATGGAGGGCTGATTGACAAATTTGGTGGGCAACTGGTTCAGTGTACAGAGTGCAACCAAGAAGGGCCCTTGTGGCTCATAGCTGCACTAATCTTTTATGTATTTATGGACCGACACTCGTCTGATAGCGTTAGCCACATTTTTCTTCAGGTCATCGAGATCGGCTGGTATATTTAGCTTGCGGTCGGCTACGTAAGTGGGGTTGTTGCTCGAGGTATCTATCTTGAGTGCGGTCGGCTACGTGCATGCTCTGCAATCTAGTGTCTGCATAGGCTTACCGGAAGGGAAGTTCTCACTTGAAGGGAGCTTGCTGAATTCGACCCTTATGTTCACTTACAAATTAACCCATGTGCTCGGGGAAATTTGTTTTCTGATTGCGAACAATTCGGTGCAATTGGCATAGATGCTTGTTTATTATGAAATCCGCAATTAGTAGATGGCGGCTACGACTGGAATGTTAAAATATTGCTAATAAATACGTCTGACGAAAGTGGACTGGCATATGCCACGCTACATGTAAACGTCTTGGCATTCATATAACAATGTTCAATTCCGCACTAACACTATTGCCATCGTGATTTTAAACGGTGACTTATATGTCGGCCAACATCCACCACTCTCGTCCTGGTGAAGCATTAGCAAAGTTCGCCTATCTTTGTTTCAAATCAGTATGGCCAATCCTGGTTTCCAATCCGGCTTCATGAAGGCAGATTCCCGTAACCTGCCGAATGAAAATACATTCACGACTTCATTCTGGAGAACGACTCGTTCCGTATGCCCAGAAGTCAAAGCAGTGAACGCGGCAAACCGGGTCGGTATTTGCAAAGTTATTTGTTTTCAAGCTGTTTTCGAATTGCTTCCACTTTTATGGCTGTTATTATATGAATATTCAATGTAGCGAATTAAGCGAATTATGGTGGACTGTGCCATTAAAGTGTACCATTTTTGTGACTTTTTCAAGTTAGGCAACACTAATCAAGGGCATGATGCCTTTGATTGAGAACATTCAAAATACAAAGTTTTATATTTTTATATTAATATTTGGTCGATTGCACCAAAATTTGTTTTAACATATTTGGGCGCATTTAAATCATAGGGTTTGCACTATTAGAGGTCGTGCGCTTTCGGAATGTAGATTTCGGTCTCATTAACACATTATAATCCTCCAGAAGTGGTGTCTTCTGAGTTTAAGTGGGGGTGGGAGCGTTGAACACTGGTTAGGGGGGTTGATACTCCTTCGCCTCCCAATCTCAGCAACCTCAGCCCTCTTTTACATATAGAGAAAACGGTGTAACAGTGATGTTGTGTTTGAAGAACTTACTTGGGGAAACTACTAGGTTTTTACCTCTGCCCTGAGGCCTCCCGCTCTTTTTCGTCGTGCCTTCACGTTCTGCAGATTCCATGGCAAAGTACAGCGTTAGACTGAACAGGCGTCTGGCCAAGGATCTCGTCTTGCCCAACCCCAGATATAGCCCAATACCTCTCAGCGCGCGTGAAATTTGGTTCAATAATCACGCCATTGTTTGCCTGGATACCTCTGCAGTTGGAAAAATTATTCGAGTTGCCACAGAGAAGTTCTTCAAACGCAATATTAATGTTACACCGTTTTGCCTATCGCTGCTTGAATAGAATATGTAAAAGAAGGCTGAGGTTGCTGAGATTGGAAGTGAAGGAGTACCCCCCCTAACCGGTGTCCGACGCTCCCATCCCATTTAAACTCGGAAGACACCGCTTCTTGAGGATTATGTGTTAATGTGACCGAAATCCAAACTCCTAAGAGTGCGCGACCTCTAATGGTGGAAAACCTATGTTTTAATGGCTGCCAAATATGTTAACAAAACCTTGGCGCAATCAACCAAATATTAATATAAAAATATAAAACTTTGGATTTTGAATGTTCTCATGCAAAGGCCCTTGATTGGTGTTGTCTAACTCGAAAAAGTCCCAAAAGTGGTACACCTTGCTGTGCCATTATTTGACGATGACGTCAGTGGTTCAAGTCAGTGACGCAGGTAGAGGCCAGCAACTAGAGATTTATGGGGCTTAAAGTCCGTTTAAACGCGCCTAAAACAGCACGATCTGTTCGTGTTTTGGCGAAAGCTTCCCAAATTCAGCCTCGGTGAATTTGGGAACCCACTCTGGCACCCCGCTTAGTTGTTTTAGTCCTTTAGGCCCTCCTATACTTACTCGGTTTTATCCAGATTACAGCAAGGACGTTGTGTTCAATCTGCAAGTCGCTGTAGCTGCACCTTCATCTTTATTTCACAGGGATGAGTAGTTTAGGGGTAAGCTGCCCGTCTCACAATCGAAAGGTTGTGGGTTCGAGTCTCACCTGTCGCTACTCTTCGCTCGCCGCCAATCGGCGTGAGAGATTGGCGACGCTACATGACTCAACAGTCGATGTGTCGTAAAGCCAATAACCAAACCATCCTTACTTTACAACGCTGGTCCATCCGTGGGTCCGTGAATCCCTGCCGTGGGGGGGGGGGACACCAAGCAAGGAGGCGGGACCCCTCCTGTGACCTCGTCAGGAGCCAGGATATCTTGCACGACCCGGTCAGAAGTCAGGACCTTCTCTGTGGTCCAGCCACGTAACTTAGCCAGAAGCAAGGACTTCTTCCTTGACCTAGCCAGGAGTAAAGGCTATCCTTGTGCCCTAGCTACGAACTAAGTTTGGAATGCTAGCACGTGCCTGCCTGCTAGGCATGGTGCACCGAATGCCAGATCAGAATACAGTTGCTCGTAGCGAATATTGGGCTCCAAGCATTGTCAGATATTGCTCAGGTCATGTTTTTCTGACTTTCATTCTGTCTCGCTGTGTTTTCAAAAATGCGTGCCAGGTTTTGTTGAGCAATGAAGCCTACCTAGTATAAAAACAGACTGTGTTGGAAGCCACAGCCGTGTAGGTATTATCCTCGATACCAACAGTTAAAAGATTAATGTTCCAGGAACTTAAAATTTCGCACAGCTATAGCTTGTCATCACAGCATAGCATAGCACAGCACAGTCATGCTGGCTTAAGCCCAGGTATCAACAGCTAAGATGTGAACGTCCCACGAACTTATACTTTCGCATATAGCACGTTGTCACAGACCGTACAAAATATACAAAGAAAGACATATATATATGTATATATATATATATATATATATATATATATATATATATACATCGAGTCTCACTATCCACACATATATTTCCGACACCTCGGCTGAATCCAAGAACTGCAGTAGCCTACATTAGCCCCAGTCTTCGCGAGTCTCGGCGGGTGACAATCAAACTACCCTATTGCGAATCGGGGAAAATATATTGTTAATAATTAATCATTCCATTCAATGCACTGGCGGATCCAGGGGGGGCATTCCGGCCATGGCCCCCGAAACGCCTCAAAGGGGGGCCATCATGTCTTTTGCCCCCCCCCGAAACCAACAGAAATAAACTAAATTAATATACAGTAGCTTCGATAATAGCGCTTCGGGTGAAAGAATCTCCAATTTTAAAGGTATTCTAATACTTGTTTGGAAGCCCAATATGGTAGCATAGTAGATTATGACGCATGTCGATGGTTTTATTCTGTTTATGTTCTGCTTACAGCAAGAGTTAACAAAGTCGCCAGTTTCATTATTCTTGAGTCAGATAGCTGCATGCATTTGGTTTAGCCAGTGACGGGCAAGCAAACCCAGTGAGCTAGATTTCGAAAGCGAAATTTGAACAGGATGTTTTGTGCATGTGTCCAGTTAAGCCCAGTTAAGCAGCATGTTTCGTGTGTTGATGTGGGTCGCTAACATGAAGATACAGGCTAAGTTGGCTGATTTATTTTCAAAAAGAATAACAAGAGGAAGTACGTAGGTATTTAGATCCTGAATAAGAGATAACTGGTGGGCTCGCAGGTAAGGGAGATTCGGGTGGTAGGACCGGGCCATCAAGCTTTAGGGGTTTTATTGCAGTTCAAGGCAGGCATCTATGACAAGTTTTACACATACCCTCATGAGCCAAACAAATAGGCTCGGTTTGGTTAGGCTGGGTTAGGCTAGACTTCTGTTTTAAGTTGGAAAAATTATTTATTAACAAACAATTTTTGAGATATTTTCCAAGAAATTGATACTTCAAAAAAAGGGCAGGCTAGGTTGGTTAGGTGAAGTTTTTTAAGTTGAATCTTTTTAGGCAAAAAGTTGTTTGAACATTTTCCATTTTTAAACAATTTGTTTTCTTGCATGGAAGGTTAGGCTAAGCTAGGTTAAGTTAGGGTACATTTTTTTTGTTACTTTGAACATCAATTTTAATGCTATCTTACCCAAATCCAAGCCCCTTTTCGTGTTACTTTGCTTCCCAACTGAAAAACGTATGCACTTGCAGAGGAAATGAGTGATTGCCTGATATTGGCAACATTAGCATTGCATCAGAAAGACATTTCAAGAACTCAAAAATTACCTTACACTGCAAGTTTGCAACTATGGCGAACCACTAATGCTGATCTGGATGACCATGCTCAACAAGGAAATACTCTGATAATAGGTTAGTCTTTTCTTTGAAGTCTGTTGGATGTAAAATGTATTGACCTTTGGTAAGCTTCATCGCAATTTCATTCGGAAAAGTTTCAAATCTGACAACACCAGACAAGCTTTGCCTATTACTTAGTACGTACCTAGATAGGTACATAAGTACCTTCCTTACTTGTTCCTTACTTCCTATTCCACGTCAAATCGCACAAGAATTGGCTATTTTGAACCCGACCCCCTCCGATTTTTATGAAAATTGATACACCTGTAGTGCCAAGTGAACGAACCTCACACGCCAACTTTCAGCCCTGGGTGACCTCTGGGGCCAGATTTAGAGGTCATCCTAGGTCGCCTATTTTTACCGACTTGACAACAATCAAATGCATATATATTAGATGTTAATTAACTTAGCGGAACGACATTGGTGTTAAAGTGCGCAGAAACCCTTGGCCATTCAGAAATATGGCAACAGTTTCACGTGACCTCTCCGTGACCCTTGACCTAACGAGGTCAAAGTATAAAAATGCATTTTTCCATATGTTTGCCTGCCCCTAATTCGGCTACACGTGGCTGAATTAATGGTCCTGATATTATCTAAGAACGTGCAAAAAAGAAAGGCGGAGACTCTAAAACTTTTTGAGATATCGGCCTTTGAGTAGGTATTGTCATAGGACCAAATCGGAGCATGCCCCGATGCTATTTACCATATCATCGATGATAACTCTGGTTTCCTTGGTCCGATTATCGTCAAATTTGGTGGGCAAATCATCGGTGGCAAGCTGAACTATTTTCCAGATTTTCAAGTTGACCTGACCTCACATGACCTGGCAGTGACCTCTCCATTACAAGCCAACAGGGAAACAAAAATATTTTCCTGAACAAAAAACGCTGAATTTGGCTTGCACAGGCTATATTACCTAGTTTTAGGTTAGGCTACTCCAAACGAGCCAAGTTTTATTTTGAACAAGTGTCCTCTGCAAGGTCACGTGAGGTCACTATTAGGTCATGTCACACTTTCGTCAATAACTTTATGTAGAATCAAGATAGAGAAATAATTTTAATGCCATCGAGATCCTCTGGTTAATCATGATGTATAATATGATCAAGCTAGGTCATCACTTGACCTCGGTTTAGGGTGACCTGGAGGTAAACTGGGGTCAGGCTCAAATGTTCAGCTAGCTAAGTCATGTGATACATCAATCAACGCGGCCTGACGAGGAAAATAGAATTGTAACAAAATTATATTTCTATCTTTATTTTGGCAACAGTTATTCGCCAAAAATATGTTTCCTCGGTTTTTATAGCCTGAATATATTGTTTCAGCTCGCGTGCGTTTCGTACTAACATTTTATCGGGAGGGCCAGTAAATGTTTCTGATATGCAAATAGCCGCGACCATAAAACAAGTTGAACAGCAGTGCCGTATATTCACGAAGAACTACCAACCTTTTTCGCCACACGTACCTCACGGCCCGTCTCGCTGCCGGAAAACCATCTCACAACCACCATACTATTACGTGGAGACGGAGTAACACGATGGACATTCCTTGTTCCCGGTATTGTGCGAGCAGCTGCGAATCTGTCATTCAACGCTTTGGTTTCTTTGACCCACTCGGTTTTGGGAAAATACTCCACGCACGTGCCGGTGGCATGGTTTTTTACAAACTGATAAAACTGGTCCGGGATCTCAGAGTTTCTTGCAGACTTCCCTTTTAGCTAACCTTTTCAACGTCCCACCAATGCCATCACACAGTCCCTTTCCGTGAGCGGTTGCGAAGAAATGCCACTCGGCGTCTATTCCAAAGTCGACGGAATGCTCTGCCAAATTTAGGAAATTCTTACAATTTTTGTATTGCGAGGCAGCCCCATCTGAAAAATAAAATATCTTCTTGGGGCGCTGGCCTAATTCTGCTTCCAGGCGCTCAATGAGTTTTCCTTGAAACAGGTGGGCAGCCACAGTATCATGCGTCAGGCAGTCGGAAATGGCAGAGTAAGAAAATGTTTGAGGTCCCCTGCGTTGTTTCGCCAATATGCCACAAACGGATGGATTGTCACCTGCAGTTTGTTCCAGTGATGGGACTGTACCTCATCCTGTGTAACCATAGCGTAGTTTTCGGAAAAATCTCCAATAACAATTACCTCTGCAGGAGCTAGTGTTTCCTTTAGGCCTTTCAGATAATTGCCTTGGGCACGGGCGACAAAATCATGCTTTACAAGTATTTCCAGCTCTCGCAAAATGATCGCACAAAATCTTCAGAAGTTTGCGTAACCACCTCTAAGGTGAACCTATCAGTATTAGTCCACTTTCGGTACTAAATGTTATCGATTTCTCGGTTATCATGAATCATATCATGGCCATGAATATTCACGTAAGTTGCAATATTGCATGTATTTAGGCAATACAAATTTCCCAAGGTCATGTTAGTTCATGTGAGGTCATGTCAACCTGAAAATCTGGAAAATAGTTCAGTTTGCCACCGATGACTTGCGCAACAAATTTGACGATAATCGGACGAAAGTAACCAGAGTTATCATCGATAATATGGTAAATAGCCTCGGGGCATGCATGCATTTGGTCCTATGACAATACTCAAAGGCCGATATCTCAAAAAGTTTTAAAGTCTCCGCCTTTCTTTTTTGCAGGTTCTTAGATAATATCACGACCATTAATATAGCACCGTTTCGTCGAATTAGGGGCAGGCAAACGTATATAAAAATATATTTGTATACTTTGACCTGGTTAGCTCAAGGTCAGGGGAGGTCACTGCAACTTTTTCCATATTTCTGAATGGCCCAGGCTTCTGCGCACTTTGACACCAATTTCATTCCGCTAAGTTAAATAACACATGAGATATTTGCAATTTATTGATGTCAAGTCGGTAAAAATCGTGACCTAGGATGACCTCTAGATCTGACCCCAGAGGTCACCTGGGCTAAAAGTTGGCGTGATGTGTTCTTTACTTGGTACTACAGTGTACCAATTTTCATCAAAATCGGAGGGGTCGGGAATTTCTTGTGCGATATTGACGTGGATGCCCAACAGTGTAATAATACCCAAAACATACATGTTTTGGGTATTATTACACTGTTACACGCACCCTGGAGCGGGGGAGCGAAATCCGCCCACCACTCGAGTTTTTCGTACATAACCCCAGATTTTACCGGCCGATATACGCCATAGTTTGCTTGCATGCTTAAAAATGAACGGCACGTTGCTCAGAGTACGAAAACCAAAATCGCTTGAACATTTTTTGTAGTTAGGGGCCGTTACAGTAAATAAATGACCGCCAGACTAAGAAAATCGGCGCTGATGCGCTTCCTGTATATCGGCAAAAGGGAAGTGTTCTTGGCAACACCAGCGACTTCTTTGATGTATATGATTATGCTATGTAGTTACAGAGTCATGTTCGGTCACCGAGGTCAGGTCAGGTCAAATTAACGGCAGGTTAATGGAACCAAACTTGGTCAACTGGAATGTTGTCATTAATGCAAATGACTGTCATGCGATTGATGTCACTTTGCATGCTACTCCCTACCCATGCTGAAAACTACTGTTTGTCATTGTGTACCTAAGCGATTTCATACTTTATTCATGTACTTCACTCCTTTTTGCGAAGCCGATTGCGCCGAGCCACTCAACGGAGCAGTCGGGCGGGCGGGCCGGTTCCGGTAACTGGAGCAGGTAATGGCCTAATGAAGTGATGCTATGTAGGTGACCTGAGGTCAAATGCCAGGTCTAGCATCTGTATTGCATCATTAGTAATCCAAAGCATCATTGATGCCCATTTCGGAGCACTTAAACACGATCACAGCGATCCAGAACAATGGCAAGCTAAGACACGGAATACCAGACATTTTAAACCTCATTTGACGTCGAAGATATTGATCTAAGGTCATGAAATTTGCACACAATGGAGTTCTCTATAGTACCCATCCACCCTGCGAATTTCGTTGTCCAAGCATTAATAGGAGCCGACATCTTAAGGGATGCGGGAGGAATCCGCCACCCTCCAGGGCGCGTAATTTGCAGAGGCCCTCCAGGATGCATATTAACCCCGCACCGTCTCTCCGGTCAGATCCTCACACCCCGTCTCTGGGGGGAGGGGGGCCGTAACCCCCTCTAAAATCCAAACTAAGCATCGCACGAAAACGGAAGAGACGTCATCGGAAAACGGTCGACAAGTAGGGCCAGGATCTACACCCCAAAACAATTTACTCAAAAAGTGACGTCACTAGGGTGCTAGATTTTCACGACTTACATTATGTTTTTGGCTCTGGGAAGTTCATTTTGGGGGATATTTGAAGAAGAAAAATTTGGAATCAGAAAAGGACAAAGAAATCGACCAGGCCATCACATTTTCCCCCTCCCACAAATCTTTATTTTATTTTATTTGAAGACTGAGTTTTCAAGTTTTCTTTAACGTTCGTTCTCTAATGGGCAGAACTGACCGATAAACGTTGTTGGAAGTCAACTTGCTCTAACAAAAATGCTTACTTAGGCCAGAATATTCTATTTGACCTCCAATAGGCAAATATGCAAAAATGTATTAGTCAAAAACGGAAAAAAAAAATCCCTCGCACGTTTGTTGCATCCCTAAAGATAAGCAAATGCTCAAAGTTTCATTGAAATACCTGTATCCGGTAAAGCGTGACGACTGGACGACTGGACGACAAAGTGACATCAATCGCATGACGCATTTGCATGTATGACAACATTCCAATTGACCAAGTTTGGTTCCATTAACCTGCCGTTAATTTGACCTAACTCGACCTCGGTGACCTAACATGACTATGTAACTACATAGCATAACCATATACATCAAAGAAGTCGCTAGTGTTGTTAATAACACTTCCTTTTTGCCGATATACGGGAAGCGCATCAGCGCCGATGTTCTTAGTCTGGCGGTCATTTTTTTTACTGTAACGGCCCCTAACTACAAAAATGTTCGAGCGATTTTGGTTTTCGTGCTCTAAGCAACGCGCCGTTCATTTTTAACCATGCAAGCAAACTATGGCGTATATCGGCCGCTAAAATCTGGGGTTATGTACGAAAAACTGGAGTGGTGGGCGGATTTCGCTCCCCCGCTCCATGGTGCGTGTTAAAGTGTAATAATACCCAAAACATAAGTCAATAACCACAAGATTCTAGGAAGGTACTTATGTACCCATCTAGGTATGTACTAAGTAATAGGCAAAGCTTGTCTGGTGTTGTCAGATTTTGAACTTTTCCGAATGAAATGGCGATGAAGCTTACCAAAGGTCTATACATTTTCATCCAACAGACTTCAAAGAAAAGACTAACCTATTATCAGAGTATTTCCTTGTTGAGCATGGTCATCCAGATCAGCATCAGTGGTTCGCCAAAGTTGCAAACTTGCAGTGTAAGGTAATTTTTGAGTTATTTAAATGTCTTTCTGGTGCAATGCTAATGTTGTCAATATCAGGCAATCACTCTTTCCTCTGCAAGTGCATACGTTTTTCAGTTGGGAGGCAAAGTAACACAAAAAAGGGCTTGGATTTGGGTAAGATAGCATTAAAAGTGATGTCAAAAGTAACAAAAAAAAATGTAGCCTAACTTAACCTAGCTTAGCCTAACCTTCCATGCAAGAAAACAAATTGTTTAAAAATGGGAAATTTTCAACAACTTTTTGCATAAAAAGATTCAACTGAAGAAAAAAACTTCACCTAACCAACCTAGCCTGCCCTATTTTTGAAGTATCAATTTCTTGGAAAATATCCCAAAAATTGTTTATGTTAATAAATAATTTTTCCAACTTAAAACAGAAGTCTAGCCTAACCCAGCCTAACCAAACCGAGCCTATTTCTTTGACTCATGAGGGTATATGTGTAAGACTTATCTCATAGATGCCTGCCTTAAACTGCAATAAAACCCCTGAAGCTTGATGGCTCGGTCTTACCACCCGAATCTCCCTTACCTGCGAGCCCACCAGTTATCTCTTTTTCAGGATTAAATACCTACATACCTCCTCTTGCTATTCCTTTTAAAACTAAATCTGCCAACGTAGCCTGTATCTTCATGTTAGCGACCCACATAAACACACGAAACGTGCTGCTTAACTGGGCTTAACTGGACACATGCACGAAACATCCTGTTCAAATTTGGCTTTCGAAATCTAGCTCACTGGGTTTGCTTGCCCGTTACTGGCTAAACTAAATGCATGCAGCTATCTGACTCAAGATAACTAGAGACAACAGGTACTCCAAAGTTGGCTGTTCTAGTATAGTTAGTTGAAACTAGACAAAACCTACGCCAACTGACGTCATATACCAGAAGCGCTTTTTTATTCCAGAATACTGCTGAATTATATTCTAGTATTGGACTATACTAATAAATCTACTAAATATGGTGCTTTCATTTTACCACAATTATGGCGCTTTTCTCACGATTAGTTTCCCCGTTGGTTGTAAAGCATATTAGTCATTCATTGAAGCTTGAATATTTTTTTCTTATTCTGCTAGCGTGCTGGTGGCTTTGAACCGAAAGGCACCATACCCAAAATTAATTCATCCATGGCGTGGTTGATATTGAGAACACACCTCAGACAATTTATGCGAATTAAGGCCTGAAACCCACAATGTCAACTTGGTCAGCTTGTCATTGATGCAATCTGGTGATTAATGTTAGCATGTGCGTTGGCCCCCTGTCAGTTAGCATATTGTTTCTGTGTGCTGTATGTAATCATGCAATACTGTGCCATTCACCAACTTGTGGACAATTTGGTAATTGCTTGCCCATTGTATCATGGCTGGGTAGTAGTGGTAGTAGGGTAAGAGGGAGTTTCCAAACACTTAATGCATGGAACAAATTGCTCTACTGCTACTTTTGTGTGGCCAAACCAGTAATTGTACTGTTTACTGAATTTCAAAAAATGAAGATGGTATCCATATTCAGATGGTTCTCTCTATCTAAGTCATCTAACCACTCACATAGAGCTACTTTAAAACATATAATTGTTTTGTATTGTTGTGCCATATTCTGAACATGAAAGTGGTGGTGCAGGATTACTTCACTGTAGCTTTTGTGGTACTAATTATTAGTAGCCACTAAAAATACTGGTGTAATTGCAAAAAAAGATACCAGACCTTAAAATAAATTTTCAGGGAAATATGTACTTTTTAGTTAATATTTAAATTCTTGATATGCCTTTCCAATGCAAAGTTGATTGATGTGGTTAAAATGTGACCACTCTCACCTGTACTGTGTGAGATGTGATTTAAGGGTTCATTATTGCAGTTTTGAGTGTTTACAAGTGACGTTTTGCACATTTTTTTAAAGCCAAAGCTAAAATGAGGTTGGGATAAGTTAGGCATTTCTTTAGCTTCCTCAATTTTCAGATCGAATTGTTCATGACTGTTTTTTTTTATTGGAAGCTAATTTATGTTCTCTTCTGAAAAAGGCAAGGCTGGAGCTGTGTGAGGTTTTTACAATTGCACCTGCAGAAGAAGATTTGTATTTTAGTTGAGGTGGCATTTCAAGAAAAAATAGTAAATGCATGTTTCTGAAAGTCATTAAGATGATATGACCATTGTATTCCAGCGCAAATGCATGCATTCAGTTCGTAAGTAAAGTAATGCGAAATGTGTTGCTTTGAGTGGGGTAATTGGTAATGAAGGATAATGTTAAATGTATAAAGAGTGCATCCAAACCAATGTCATCCATTGAATATCTTTGATATGACATATGCAACAATGCTGGTTGAGTTATCACCACAATCCTTCCCCAGTCCGAACATAACCTACCTCTTTTTCAGGAAAAACACTGTTGTTTCTATTCTATCCTCCAAATTCCAAAAACCCTGGTATTTATATATAAGAAGCCCCAATTAAGACAACTTTTTAGACAGATGTATGGACTGAACCTCTTGAAGCTTACTAGCAACTTCTTCCCAGTTTCCTGAAAATAATTTTCCATAAACTGTGTTGAATGAAGAACAAGGCTACTTGGGAGTAGTGAAAGATCAGAAGAAGACAGGATAGGCAGTCATGCACGGAAAGCCAAAACCAGGTTTAATTATATAAAAAAATGAATACATATATTTGCATGTGGCTATTTATAACATTTTTATCATGATATTCCAGCAGAATAATGGCCAGCCTTTTCTACATGGAGTAATGATAACAGATTCAGCCTAGGATATAAAATGTATGCTGCCATTAACTGAGTTTCTATGTCACGAGGTTAATTAATATACTACGGTGCACAATTGATGCGAGTGTGTAATTAAGGTACAATGGATCTACCATTTCCTTCGTGAATAACGTTCAACATCCAGCACACAATATCAGTAGGTTTTAGATGACCGAACATGAGTATGTTTTAGGAGGTCCAACATCAGTTGTTTAGGTTAGATTCAGTTAGGATATTTTTGTAATTTGACATCAGTGTTCTTTGTTAGTCACCAAAAATCCAATTTCCACACACTTTCAATATTTTCCATATTATTCCATATTCTCCCCACACTTTAAATAACCTCTTATATCTTATGGCGTGGGGGATAACATGTACTGCCATTGTAAACATTAGTGTTTTTCATAGTGTTTGAAAAATCTTAGTTGAATGATATTAATATTATTTTTTTGTGAAATTACTTTTTTCTACATCAGCACATGAACTTGAACTGCCGATTTGCTGAGATTTCATTTCCCATAGAAATGAATATCAGCTTCCTTCAAATCACATCAGATAATGATGTGAATTGAAGGAATGTTAAATGCTAAGCGTGGCGGTGGGGATTATGTGTGGCCTGGTCCATGGCCAGAAAGAAACCAGCGGACCGATCGCTGAGCACCCATTTGCGTATCCCGAAGATGAACCACGAGAAGCGTTCTGGACTCGCCTCCTAAGCATTAGCGGCCTGACGGTTCCCACAGAGGAATTCTTCCACACATTCAGAGAGTTGGATGCAGCGTTTTGTGTTCACCATGCCCAAGAACCCAACGATCTCAGCAGACATCCAAAGGTCATTGAAAGTTTCAAATAATTCAAATAATTAAAAAAACAAATATTACACGAGACTAAACGTGCGTGTTGCAGTCGCACCGAGTGAATGTCAAGCTCAACAACTGATATGTGCCTGTGTTTGTGAAGTCGGTAGAGCGTAGCCTGTAGGTTTACACGTACTCATCGTCCCACTACGGTGCTCGTGGGTAGTCTGTGTATGTATGCATGTCGAGTTGTTCTCAGCCACAGATGTCACGATGAGGATGTTCCATCTATTCTTGCCAGTTCGTCCGATTTTATAAGGTACCAGATATGTACGTACTGTAATGTACGTACATATCTGGCAATCTCCTGGCAATCTGGCAGATCTGGCAATCTACGTAATGTACGTAGGTATTGTAATGTATTGCCGCAATGCAATCTCATTAAGTAGCGTGGCTTATCTGCACCTGCTACCGATAACCTCTTATGTCACGCGTTTGGTGGAGCCGCGGTAGCTTAGTCCGTAGGGTGTTGGGCTCTTGACCGCAAGATTATGGGTTCGAGTCCCGCAACCAGCGGAATTACCGAGTCCACCCGCGACCAATCGGTTTGAGAAGTTGGCTACGCTATATGGCCTAGCAGTTAATTGCGTCGTAAAGGAACCCAAGGTTCTTTTTCTGCTTTATGTGTTTTCTTCTCCCAATATATGTCTTGCGTTGTGCTTCCTCAATATATCGTTTTAATACGCACTCTGTTGGGCGCCGGAATATATATATTCATGTGCGCAAAATGACGAACGCGGTCCATGCGCCCAAAATGCACATTCACTTCCACCACAGAGTACACAACCGAGAAATGGGCAGTGGGAGTGAGAGCCTTCCTCAATCTTGGCAGTCTCGTCTTCTCCAGATGCATGCTCCTCGTATTAAAGTCTGATTGATAAACAACTTTTGTTGCCGTATTTATGTCGTGCTGTACTGCAAAATGCGTATTTTTTATTAAAAATTTTGTCCCAGTTGTTGCTGGGGTGGCTTTAGGAACCATGGTTCTATTGCTAAGCAGAGCTTGTTGCGTGAACCCTCGCCCCACCACCCGATCCACGAATTCCTTTTCAACCGGAGAATTTTGATCGAAAGTTTAACGTGCCGTCAAAACACCGACACGGCCTCCCGGTAGCTTGTCCCCGGCCTTATCGGGCCAGTTGCCAACTCACACTCCCGGCCGGGGGCTAAACGCGAGCGCGCGAAGCGACTCGAACCCTGTGTTTCCAGGACAGGGGAGACCAGCACAGGCCAGCGCTCTAACTAACTGAGCTACCGGGGTGGCATTTCAGGTCGCATGACGCGAATAAAGAAATCATATTTTGAAAGGAAAATATTTTCTTTAGTTAATAATAGAACACACTTAATAATTAAAAAGATGTATGGTATTACATGGTAATTTTCCATTCCAACCACAAATTAAACTGTTATTAAAGTTGCTTCCGAGCTGGTCTGGCATAGAAATTGCTGTTACCCCTGCCATATTGCATGCATGACAGAAGTTTGATTCACATTGAGTCAGCGACGCAGCCAATTCATCTCGACTGAAAATGCCGAATAACGGTGTGCGAACATGGGCAAAGCCACGGTGGGGAATGAACGGGGATGCTTCCCCAATCTTGCCAAGTTCCGCGTTAAGCCTTTGACAATGCATGATAATCGAACCGAAATCCTCATGCGGGCATCTAAAATCCGTCTTAGCGCTTACGGGTTCCACAAAGTTGTTGCCGAATCTAAATCGAGCGTTCATGGTACGAAAAGCGTGATTTTTATTTTGCGCCGGCACTCCAGAAAGTTCAGGATTGTCACCGAAATATTTTAGCAAACGTCTGCTCCTGTCAAAGCAATGCTTGTCGCAGTCCTCGTGGCGTGTGTTCGCCGTGTATCGTAAAAGGCGTGGAGCCGAGCTTAGAACTGGCATCGCTCTGACTCCAGCTCGGGTCCAGTCATTTGACTGTTCGGCAGCATGCACAATTGTTGGTTTTGTCACCTTGATAATCATGCACTGTTATTATATGCAAACCTCGAGGAGCAGGGACTAATGTTGGTCGGCGTGTACTGATGGGAGGAGAAAGGGCAACCGTTAGTTTCTAGCTCAATATTTGCAATGCACTGCCGTAGTGCCACAAATGATTAAATTCAGGGGATCCTGTCTCCTGTCCCACCCCCGATGGGCCGCTGCCCGTGTCAGGAAGGGACTGTGGGCCTGGACACTGCCATAAGCGGTTACGTGTTCCGTATTTCCTATGCCTGGCTGATTAGAAGAAGTGCCCAACCATAAATTTAAGGTGGCAGAACCCCAGCCTTGCAGAATATCTGAATATTGAATATTGCAGAATATTTCCCTTCTCTTTATGAAAAAGATCGTCCCATGTGAACAGTGTCTTAATTTACTGTCGCTTATTAGAAGAACTTCCCACGACGCGCACAAAAATATGCCGGCCTACAGGCTCGAACCGGCTACCTCCAAGTCGGCAAACCGACGCGCTACCAACTGCGCTACCAACACCGAGTCGGTTGGCCCGCTTAAGTTAAATAGTGTCGATGGATATGACATGGGTCTAAATAACACCATTTTACACATAACTAACACATTCGTGTGAAAGTCTCCCATGATTATCGAAATACCATTAAACAAGCTTCCAGATGGCGTATAATTTGCACCACTCACGTATACTTTTTAGCCAGGAACGTACGCGGAAAAGTACCATTTCTTGCTGTCGTGGTAATCTGCTGAACCCAAATCAGCGCCCAGATGACGTCGCCGGCTGCCAATGAACATTGACAGGGGCCGATCTGACTCAGGGATAGTGAAACTGCTGATTTTGTTAACTCTTGCTGTAAGCAGAACATAAACAGAATACAACCATCGATATGCGTCGGAATCTACTATGCTACCATATTGGGTTCCAAACAAGTATTAAAATACCTTTAAAATTGGAGATTCTTTCACCCGGAGCGCTATTGTCAAAGTTACTGTATATTAATTTAGTTTATTTCTGTTGGTTTCTGGGGTGGGGGGCAAAAGACATGATGCCCCCACCCCATTTGAGGCGTTTCGGGGGGCCATGGCCGGAATGCCCCCCCCCCCTTTGGATCCGCCAGTGACAGTATTTAAATGCTTAGGTACACAATGACAAGCAGTAGTTTTCAAGATGTGTAGGTAGTAACACGCAAAGTGACATCAATCGCATGACGGTCATTTGCATTATGAGAACATTCTAGTTGACAAAGTTTGGTTCCTTTAATCTTTCATGAATTTGACCTGACTTGACCTCGCTGACCAAACATGACTGAAACTATATAGGGTAACAATACACATCAAATAAATCGCCAATGTCGCCAATAACACTTCCCTTTTGCCAATATACGGGAAGCTCTTTAGCGCCGATTTTTGCTGTCTGGCGCTGCGGACTTTAAAAAAAAGCTTTATCGGCCCCTAACTCGAAAAAAATCGGCTGATTTAAGTTTTCTGGCTTTAAATAACGCGCCGGTCATTTCTGAGGTGATACGGAAAGAATGGCGTAGATCGGCCGGTAAAATCTAGTGTTATGTGCGAAAAACCGGAGGGCTGGGCGGATGTAGCCCCCCCCACCCCAGGGCGTTTGCTAACCTAGCCTAACTGGATTGATAATGAAATTGGGTATTTTGACAGATAGAAAACTTTGTTGTACTTTTTGTGGAATGATCATTGTCTAAACTAAGATGCCTAGGAATAAACTTTCGAACTCAAGGGTGCATATTGAAGTATATGTCTGTCCTTATTTTCAGTCTGGCTTCTCCATCTCAACCTTCTCCTGAAGGAGTAGCTTCTGCCTCCAACCTCTCCTGTCTCGATCTTCTGTCTGCACCAGAAGTTGGCCCCAGCCCAGCCTCTGCCTGCTGAGATCCAGAGTTGCACCACCTTAATGAGACTGAGATAAGCTTGCTTGCTGTTATTCCAAGTAAGGAGTTCACATTAACAATTGTCTCAATAATGATTATCTTGGAGACAGCTGCTCATGTGATCAGGTAAACAGCAGGTCAGGGTTTTTGCACTGTGGAAAGAGTGGGCATACAACAAATATGCAACCGGTTTAATGGTTCTAGCTTACAATGCAAAAGATCTACAACTTTTAGATATTTTTCATTTTTTTCCTTCAACAAAGGAAAAAATGAAGGAACAAAATTATTTTGGCCTGTTGCCAATGACAAAATAATTTGGCATAAGCCATGGTGAGTATACTGCAGTGCATTTGGCAGCATTGCTATTAAACCAAAAATAATGGCAGCATGGGCACCATGCAAATTCATTCCAACCCTCTCATGGAGATCCAAGGCACACCGTTGGGGGGGGGGGGGGCGGGGGCTGGCACCCAAATCCGAAAGTTGGCCACCCCCCAAACCGATGGGCTAGATCCGCCAGTGATTCAATGCATCCAATAAATATTTCTTAACCGATGACTTGAACTATACTTTATTGAACGAATCGAAGAAAACTAAACAAATAGTTGAACATACCCAGAATAGACCATCAAACGTAGCAGACTGTCTTTAATGATGCATGCTGTATAAGCATGAGGCACTCCTTCATATTCTATCTCTAAGTGCGGATATTTTGCATGCAAATACGAATACTTGCAAGTATAGCATATGCATATATTTGCATGAGTCTAGAAGTTGGGTGACGCTACAGCTCTGGGTCTGGCGAGATGCTTGCTATTTCGATTAAAAATGTTAGCATTACTTCATAATGGACATAACATGCGCGGTTCCGAAGTTTTGTGCAGTTTTTTTTAAGTGGTTAAAACTTATGCTTCTTAAATTCGCTGTAATGGTCGTGGCCGGCTAACGAAAATAATGATCGGATATTGCATGCTTATAATTACGACTTAGCGTAGTATGGAATTTGGCTTCACGGCGGAGTTCAGTAAGATTACATTTTATTTTAAATAGCACACTCAAAAATGAAGTATAGAGAAACCGTTTCAGCAACATAATCAGTGGCTTTCGCGATGGTCATGCTAGGAGATCATGGGAAACGCAGTCCTATGAAGATGCAACGCCACATCCTGTCGCGTGTTGATTACACTGGCAGACATCTGCCGTGATTGACGCGTTCCGATAGACATGCTTCATTGTCCATGTATCCTGTTCTGCTCCGCTTGCTATGTCAGCAGTGCCGGGACCCCGCACATGGTGGTGCCACGCGCACTGAACAAGCCAATCTCCGACACCATCTTCCATCGGCCGCCGGGTGCGGCGCCACCTGTCCGCCGCCGACCTCACTGCAGGTCCGGCCACGGGTCGTTGATGTGCGGCATCTGACAGCAGACGCCGTCGCCGATGCCGCCGTCCTTGAGGCGGTAGCAGCGCAGCAGCGCCACCGTCGGCATGTTGGACGGACCCTTGGGCTCGTTCAGCAGGCCGTTCATCATGTAGCCCGTGTACGGGTTGCACATGGCGTCTGGCACGCACACCAGCGAGGCGGAGCAGGTGCCGACGAAGCCGGAGCGCGGCCCCGAGTTGCCCGTGCCGGGGTTCTGGTTGACGTCGAGTGAGGTGCGGTCGTAGTCTGGTCGCGTGTAGCGGCTCGGCGGCTCCTGGAAGCTTCCCTCGACCGGCGTCTCCGCCGTCGCCACCGACACGATCAGACCGTTACCGCCGAGATCCACCTGGGTCAGCCCGCTCTGACCCGGCGGGTGGGGCAGCAGGCCCTGGACGGCGACCCTGCTCGTCGGTATCGAGTGCGAGCTGACCACGCTGCTCTCGGGCTGGCCTGGGCGCGGCCGCTGACCGAGCTGGGAGGCGATGACGACGCGCCGGATGGCCTGCAGAGTGGGCTGGAGCTGGCCGGCGCCGATGGCGGCGGCCGGCGCGGGCCGCACCTCCCGCTCGCCGAAGCCGGTGAGGCTTCTGACCGGGCCCAGCTCGTATCCGACCAGCGCCACCTTGCCTTGACGCCGGCTGGGCGGCACGTACCGGCCGGCCTCGACAGCGCCGGCGAGCACCTGGTCACGCAGCAGGACCGCCCTGCCTGCCGCCACCGAAGCCGCCAGCACGACCAGAGTGAACTGCATGGTGCCGCCGCACGTCCCAGACACGACTGCCTCTCGCTGCTGGGTGGACGGCCTTTTTATATTTCCGCTGCCCTTGGCCACCGATCGTGGCAGGGGTTTAGTTGATGACGTATTCAAGTTTCGCCGGGACTGCAGAGATATATCTGCTGGGCTATAGGACAGGTTTGTGGCGCCGCCAAATGGCTGTCCGGGCCAGAGACGCTGTCTTCCTTAATGTTACCGCCACTGCTGAGCAATAGGACAGTTTTGTGGCACCGCCAAATGGCTGTCCGGGCCAGAGACGCTGTCTTCCTTAACATTGCCGCTACTACTGGGCTATAGGACAGTTTTGTGGCACCGCCAAATGGCCGTCCGGGCCAGAGACGCTGTCTTCCTTAACATTACCGCTACTGGTGGGGTACAAGACAATTTTGTGGTACCGCCAAATAGCTGTCCGGATTCTAGGCGCTGTCTTTCATAACACTGTCGCTACTACTGGGCTATAGGAAGATTTATAATTAAGGCTAAGAAAATTGCATTTAGAGTTTTTAAAGAAGCTTCAAATGTCGTTAATGTAAAGGCGTATCGAAAAGCTAGAGACACTGTGAAGCAAAATACCAGAGCAGCAAAGCGAGCAAAAAAACTGAATTTAGCTAGAAACTGTAATGGGGACAGTAAAAAGTTCTTTAGTTTCTACAAGCTGAGTAAAGTTTCTTGCACAATTGGTCCACCGGAAGTAAACGGGACTACATTGGGTGAGGATAGTGAGCTGGTTGAGGAGCTGAGCAAGCAGTTTAATTCAGTGTTTACATTAGAAGATATGACCAATCTGCCGACCGTACACCATAGTCCAGTGACATGTGATCTTTTTTTTTAAAAAAAAAAATTTGATCCGAGTTGTTGCTGGGGTGGCTTGAGGAGCCAGGGTTCTATTGTTAAGCAGAGCTTGTTCCGTGAACCCTGCCCCCACCACCCGGTCCATGAGCTCCAGTTCAACGTCAGAATTTAGACCGAAAGTTTAACGTGCCGCCAATGCACCGACACGGCCGCCCGGTAGCTCGTCCCCGGCCTTATCGGGCCA
This sequence comes from Imbricaverruca yamaguchii, assembly GCA_034440575.1. NCBI lineage: Eukaryota > Metazoa > Arthropoda > Thecostraca > Neoverrucidae > Imbricaverruca > Imbricaverruca yamaguchii. The sequence goes on from JAOTOL010001571.1 coordinate 1,918,493, forward strand.
GCTGCCAACTGACACTCCCGGCCGGGGGCTAAATGCGAGCGCGCGAAGCGACTCGAACACTGTGTTGCCAATACAGGGGAGACCGGTGCAGGCCAGCGCTCTAACCAACTGAGCTACCAGGACGGCAAATGACAAATGATGTTGATTTCATTGATAGTGATGTTGTTTACAAACATATCAGGAAAATAAAGCCAAACAAGGCAGCAGGGCCCGATGAAATTTATGCTAGGGTGTTGCGGGAAACTGAAAAGGAACTGGCATTTCCACTTAGTATAGTATTTTGTAGATCAGTTTCACAAATGAAATTCAAACCGATTGGAAAAGGGCAAATGTAGTTCCTATTTTCAAGAAAGGAGAAAGAGGGAAAGTTGAAAACTATAGGCCAGTAAGTCTCGCATCCATAGTCTGCAAGGTACTCGAATCAATTATCAAGGATAGAATAGTTGGTTATCTAGAAGGTAGCAGATTGATTCAAGATACTCAACATGGGTTTAGAAGAGGACGATCGCGTCTCACAAATCTCTTGGACTTTTTTAACTTCGCCACAGAACAATTTGATCGGGGAAATCAGGTTGATGTAGCATATCTTGACTTTAATAAGGCCTTTTGACAAGGTTAATGATACAGCTTCAGTCCCATGGTATTGCAGGTAGCATCTTAAAATGGATAGAGTTGTGGCTTTCAGATAGACAGCAAAGAGTGATGCTAAATGGTACAAATTCATCATGGCAAAATGTTCTTAGTGGAGTCCCCCCGGGGTCAGTACTGGGGCAACTACTGTTCATTATATTTGTAAATAACATTGAATGTGGCCTAAGCAGTAAAGTTTGGAAATTTGCGGATGCTTTGAATGTCTTTAGGGCAATAACAGGTCAAGATGAGCATATCTCGCTGCAAAAAGACTTAGACGAACTTGTGAAGTGGTCCGAAGAATGGCAAATGAAATTTAATTTTGATAAGTGCAAAATCATGCATGTAAGTAAGCAGCATATGAAGGCTCCATACTTGATGGGTGGCCAAGTGCTATCAGTGACTCAGCAGGAGAAGGATTTAGGTGTTATTCTAAACACAAAATTGGGGGCATCAGAACAGACCAAGGAAGCCAGGAAGAAGGCACTGAGAATGCTCGGGGCAATAAATAGGAATGTATCATACAGAAGTGAGGAAGTCATCAGGAAGCTTTACTGTGCATATGTCAGGACACATTTGGAATACTGCGGCCAAGCTTGGTCTCCTAGTTATGAAAAAGATTGTTGGGCTTTAGAGAGAGATAGAGAGAGTACAAAAGAGGGCTACAAAAATGGTTAGTGTTATAAGCAACCTGGCAGATGAGGAAAGATAGAAGAAATTGAATATGTTTTCACTTAGATATAGAAGGCTGAGAGGAGATCTCATCGAGGTCTTGAAATTTTTTCATGGTCTGGAGAGGGGATATCTTGGGGAAATGTTTGAATTGAACAGAAATGATGCAATTAGAGGTCATAAATTCAAAATTAAAGTTAACCACAGCAGAACAAGGTTAAGGCAGATTTTCTTCAGCAACAGGGCAGTAGAACACTGGAACCAGCTGCCAGAAAACATTGTCAGTAGCTGCACATTGAACATCTTTAAAAACAGCATAGACAATCATTATAAGAATAGAGGGCTTGCTTTTCAGTATTACAGGGAGGGGTGATTGACAGATTGGGGGGGGGGCAACTGGTTCAGTGTACAGCGTGCAACCAAGAAGGGCCCCTGTGGCTCATAGTTGCACTAATCTTTTATGTCTTTATGTCTTTATAGCGTCTTCAAATGGCAATAGGACAGTTTTGTGGCACAGCCAAATGGCTGTCCGGGCCAGAGACGCTGTCTTCCTTAACATTACCGCTACTGCTGGGCTATAGGACAGTTTTGTGGCACCTCCAAATGGCTGTCCGGGTCAGAGACGCTGTCTTCCATAACATTACCGCTACTGGTGGGACATAGGACAATTTTGTGGTACCGCCAAATGGCTGTCCGGATTATAGGCGCTGTCTTTCATACCAATGTCGCTACTACTGGACTATAGGAAGATTTATAGCGTCTTCCAATGGCCTACATCTAGCTAAGGATAAGCTTGCTGCTGCATTTATTGTTGGAGGAACTATGGTCGGGTGTTAAATTCTATATATAGTTAAGCATGCACACACATGCACACACATACGCACACGGCCATACCCATGCACACACACACACGCACGCACGCACGCACGCACGCACGCACGCACGCACACACACACACACACACACACACACACACACACACACACACACACACACACACACACGCACATACACACACGCACATACACACACGCACATACACACACGCACATACACACATACACACACACATACACATACACATACACATACACATACACATACACATACACATACACACACATACACACACACACACGTGTGTGTTTGTGTATTCCTGGTATCCAACAGATATAGTGAATGCAAAAGTCATTTAATATTTTCTCAAGCAGTATGTCTTAATGTGATTCTTAGTCTTAGAATCTGGTATCCCTATATATTATTTTGCTGTGATAATATTACAAAGCTCAGGCCCAAAGCAGTCAATGGTTAAGAGGCGATAATTTTTGTTTGCATAGCTGTATTAAAAGTGGTTTTGCAATCTTGTGGAGTATGGCGTATTCGGCGATTTACGTTATAGGCGCAGTCTTTCATAGCATAGCCGTTACTCATGAAATTTTAGAAGGCACTGCTTACTAACACGCCATGAGACGTCCACTCTATCTCAGTACATATCCCATGGTTGCGTTCATCGCCGTGATTGGGTTAAACGCCATGGTTTGGTTAGCCGTCATGGTAGAATATGTGGTATATTTGCTACAATGACATATTAAGTAGAATATTTTAAACTGAAAAATGTATTGGATGCAGCGTTCTGCAATTATGCAATTTGTGTGCAGGCTCACACTTACTGGTCTTGTTTTCACATCACTTTTCTTTTTGTTATTACTAAGTGCCACTTTTGTTCTTATCGAAGGTTATGCGTGATATCTAGGTCTTCAAAAACATCCAGTTTTTTTTTTGCAGCAGCGCTGCTGACTGATAAAGGCAGCAGATACACTATTGGCATCATCACTATCATTAAACAATCAACAAAGGTTGTGCAAATTATCTCAGTAGACATCCATATGCATTTGCACATATATTGACATCAGCTGCCCCTTTTGACTCCACCCTCTCATTTCCACTCCACGTGAAGTCGATTTCAAGGCACTCCTTGGATGTCGGTGTTATATGCCTAAACAGGATTATTTGAGCTTCATTCTTGAGATTCTACTGACTTCGTGTCTATTGACTTGATGTGTAGGCCATAGCACATAAGCCAGTCACCTGGTAGACCTTGAACACAGTGGTGAGGAAATAATATCAAGGGATACAAGGGGAATATGGTAGGACGGACACGCACTCTGTGATTCCTTCAACTTGCGACGAAAGCACGTGAGCTCTGTATCAAGAAGCAAGTTTAAAACTGTTCCGGTTTATAGCTACCTCAGAACAGAGAACAAACAAGGTCACATTAGAACTTACAATTTTCAAGGACCATGGCACGACTTTTTGTGCTCCCAGCGTGGTTTTCAGGGGCCCCGGTCAAATGTTTTGTGCCCCCAGCGCGACTATCAGGGGCCCCGACCCGATCATTTGGGACCCAGTGTGAATGAGGCCTCTGTCGGGCCCAGCGTCATTTTTCGGGGATCCGGAGAAACTTTTTGGCCCCAAGTGTGGGTTCCAGGGACCCGACCCGACCTTTTACGGCCCTAGCATGATTTCATGGGGCCCTGGCGCGACCTATCGGGGTCCCGGTACGACTTTTGGGGAGGCCCAGCGGTATTTTAAGGGGACCAGCCCCACATTTTGGAGCCATCAACGTCATTTTTAGGGCCCCGGAACGATTTTTGAAGTCCAAATGTGATGTTCGAGGGCCTTGGTGGAATTTTGGGAGCGTCATTCTCAGGAACCCTGCTGGATCTTTGGGGCCCGAGTGATTTATGTGGGCTCTGGTGCGATTGTGACACCGGAAAGATTTATAGAGTCTGGTGCTATTTCTCCAAACCCAGGCGCGATTATTGAGGGCTCACAACCTCTCATGGGGAGGGAGACCGCTCTAATGCCCCCTCCCTTCGGTACGCCACTACGCATTCCCTAATGATTGCATAGATTAGCAATGACGTCTACGGAGTACATCGCTCAAAATCTACAAGTACCATAAGTAGTGTTCAGAAATATACAGCATGCACTTGGCCTAAATTCATCTCATTATCTTCGGGGTTCTTAAATCTCAGCCTGAACGTACACATCGCTGGATGATGAAAAGTCTTGTTAGTAGTCTCCGTTGTAATTCGGTGTTCTAGCACTTTTAATCAAAATATCTCCATTGGATATATTATGGAATCGGTGTCTTTGCTCAGCAGATTGTTATACTATATACTATATATACCATGGCTCCACCATTTTACCGAACCGTTTATGTTCAACAGATTTAATTCAATGTTCAACGCGCTGTCAATGCCGCGACACAGTTACCCAGCTGAGGATCCATTCGGGCAGTTGTCATGCTCGTCATGCGCCTTCTCAGGTTATATGACAAGCATCGTTCGCTACTCGGCACATTATCACTCTTCATCGTGTGACCTTGCCAGTTAGCGTCACGAGCACCTAATCCTTTCGGTGACTCTGAGATTCTGACAGGCACTCTCGCACTTGAAGTTGCTATAATAGGGTGTGGACTTCGTTATTGCATCTATGCTACCATAATAAATTATAAAAATACGTATTTTACTGTGCTGGGCACCAGCACCGATAATACCCAGGAATTTCACTCAGAAGGTTGGATACCTGTGTGCTGTTCCAAACTGAAAATCCATTGCGGTGTGAAAATTTTACGTTCCATTTCGTACTACCGTTACGCAATGTATGTATCGTGGCAGCAATTTTATGCTTGAATAATCAAAATGCATGCAGCTGTTGAAGTGTAGAGAAAAGCGGCAAGACAAATGAGATGGGATGTCTTCAGTGTCATGGACATATCGAACACCGCTTACAGTTATTCAATCGCTAGCATCACCGGTCTTCCCTATGTAGTCAGTCGTATTTGTTCAGGCCCGACTCCAGCTCTGGGGCATTTCACCACAACGCATTCAGTCGTCGCCGCCCTTCCCACCGGCCAACAAATCTGCCACGATTAAGCCCACTCAGACTGTATTGATGAACAACGCCTGGCGTACACATCAATTCCTCGACAGCGCACCCGTGCCAGATCCTGTGATCTTCAGACAAATTATCTGTTGAGACATGGCACGGGCCACCAAACACACACACACACACACTCACCCATTCTCGGGCGCACTGACTACCAAACGGCGACGTGTAGTGCGGCTGTACTTCACTGCCGCTCACGATCGTGCAGCTCTCTGTCTCCAGAGGTCGGTATCCTGTGGTGTCACTCACTCTCACACACACACACACCCACAGATTCACACACATGCATACACACAAACACACAGACAGACAGATACATGGGACCTGGCGGGCAGCTGGCATCCACTCAACCTCCTGGTGTCGCCGCCGCTTTAACGACGACCGTACCGCCGGTACCGGTCCCGAGAGCGAGAGCGACGATCCCGAGACCGGGAGCGGGAGCGACGGTCCCGAGAGCGGGAGCGACGCTCTCGAGAACGAGAGCGGCGCTCCCGGGAGCGCAGTCGGCGGTCGCGGGAGCGTGACCTGCGTCCCTGGGAGCGCGATCGGCGTCCCCGGGAGCGAGAGCGGCGGCCGTGAGACCTGGAGCGGCGGCCGCGAGACCTGGAGCGACGCTCGCGCGAGGAGGACCGGCGGCCACGAGAGCGCGAGCGTCTCCCACGCGATCCGGTGTTCTTTCCACCCGACGACGACCGTTTTACGCGCGAGTCGGCACCTTTCACGGACGAGTCGGACTGCTTTACGGGGGAATCTGGCTCCTTTGCAACAGAGTCAAATTGTTTACCGTTTGGGGTAGATGGCTTTGTACCAGTGTCGATCTCATTTTCTTGTAGCGATTCGGGTTGCTTTACAGGCGAACTAGGTGGCTCAGCGCATTGTTCGACATTACCTTGGCGCGAACTGGGGCGTTCTTCACGAGATGCTGAACGTTTTTCACGTGAGGCTGACCGTTTATCGCCAGGGTTGGATAGGCTTTCATCCGAGCCGGCATTCTTCTCGCCCGTGGAGAGGGGAGGATCCGTATCGGCATGGGAGAGAGGTGGGTTTCTCACCTTTCGACTCTGGCTCCGGGTGTGGAAGCTTCTCTTTCGCTTGGAGACTTCTGTTCGTGCGAGCCAGGCCGTTTGTCGAGCACGGCGGGCTCTTTCCCAGGGGAGCTGGACGCTTTAATTAGCGAGCTGGCGTCTTTTTCGCGCGAGCCGGACTGTCGGCCGCGCGGGCCGGCTTCCTTACCGCGCGAGTGCGACCTGGAGCCGGAACGGCGTCGGCGTCTCTCCTTAGAATCAGAATGACGCCGCGGTCTCTCCCTGGAACCAGAGCGACGCCGGCGTCTCTCCCCGGAGCCAGACCGACGTGGAGGTCTCTCCCGTGAGCCAGAACGACGCCGGAATCGCTCCCTAGAGCCCGACCGACGCCGTAGTCTCTCCCTGGAACCCGAACGACGTCGGAGTCGCTCTCTGGAACGGGACCGCCGTCGGTCGGCAGGCGCCAGGTCGGCCGGTCCCGGCGAGTGCGAGCGCCTCTTGGTACGCTGGTGAGGCGTGTGGCTGTCCTTGTTCTGGACGGTAGCCGACGGACGGTCGATCTGCGCCGTCCGGCTGCCGTCACCGTCGCCATCGGCGCCCTCCATTCGCCGCTTCTGTCGCTCCTGGATGAGACGCAGCAGCCTGCGGCCAGACTCGTCCTCGTCGGCCGACTCGTCCTCGTCCTCGGCGGCGGCCGCCTGCTCGTCGGCGCCGTCCTCGTAGTCGAGCCGTTCGTGGATGTCCTCCACGTCAGCTTCCTGTCCACCACCGCCATCTGCTCGGAAGGAGGGCACGTGAGGGATGCAGAAGTACACACGTCTGGCAATAGTAGTCAGTAATCTGCTCGGAAGGAGGGCATGTGAGGGACGCAGAAGTACACACGTCTGGCAATAGTAGTCAGTAATCTGCTCGGAAGGAGGGCGTGTGAGGGACGCAGAAGTACAAACGTCCAGCGGCAGTAGTCCATCTGCTCGGAAGGAAGGCACGTAAGGGAGACAGCAGTACAGAGGGCCGGCAGTGACGGAAACCAGCCCAAGCAATGGCGTCCGAATACTTTGAGTCTCATTTGTGCCAACGCCGGGACAAGACAACTGAATTGAAAGCTGAACAACGCGTGCATAAATAGTTGTAGAATAAGTACCAATTCCGACGGGATTACAACATTTCAATTTCAATATGAATATTGGTCGATACGCCCCTGGAATCTCAAGTTCGGGACTTCAGCGGACTTGACAGTCCTTACTTATGTATTTTCCACGTCTTCCGGAATCCTATATTTTCAGATTTGTCGCATACACACTACACCCTGAGTGGCATCTCCCATGAGACCCAATGCAAGTCCGATTTTTAGCGAAATAACGTGCAAGGCTATAATTTTAGCTAAGATATTGGCATCCGAGGAAACATTTTGAGGGCTATTTTTCTACGCTATTTATTTCGTTCACTTTTTTGGTCTGGCTACAAATGTCGGCAACATCTTCCAACGTGTATCAAGGGACTTCGAATTTGGTGAAATGCCACCGTGCTAGGAGAATTCACGAAAACCCTATACATCTCTAGAGAAGGGTTGCATATGTTTAGCAGCACATCGCACACGTATGACATCGGACGAATGGGAGTAGGGCTGCTAGGGGCTGATGGACAGATGAGTAGACTGTACTAATAATCCCACCTTTTACGGCAGTAAATCGTGGCATACGCCCGTAACAAAATCGCATTATTGGTAATACAACACAGCAAAATTATGATACTGTGTTAACACTGAGCTACTGCTTCATCCCATCACGTCGCGTCAACCACGACATACGTCCGGAAAATCCTTCAGTCCCAGCGTCGTTAATCCACCTCCGGCTGGCCGATGACAGCTGATTACCAATGATATCCCGTCGGCGGCGCCGGCGAGTCATGCGGCTCGGCGCCGGCCACCGCCCGGCCACCCTACTGCGCCGCGCCGGTGTAAGCCGCACCGGCCGCGGACGGGTCCCGGACGTCACGACCAGAACAGACACTCTCTCACCCATATGGAGGGCCGCAGTCGGACCGGCCCGGCAATCCCATGTGTAAATCTCACACAAACTGGCTAATTTGCCTCACGCTTGGGAAACGGACCTGCAACTCGTTTCTTTTCACTTTTTTAGTTAGAGATATGACATACCCTCTCTTGCATCATGACAGGAGCCTACAAATTGATTTAGCTGTTGATATTACTGAAAGTACTCATGAGGCTCTTTCAACGTTCTAACAAGTTATTAGCACAACTGAAGCGCAACACTCTGCCAAATAAGCATACCGCACGCCTCCGAAAGTCTGGCATGTCCAAGTGATACGATCTGCCAAGGGTCTGGCTGATATTTACAGAGACATATCAGATTGACAGATACGCCAGCCGCACTGGGTGAACAGCAGCCATCTTCTGACAATCTGTTGAGCCGGTCACGTGACGCCAGCTACCAGACCAGGGGCCAGATCTATCATCACGTCCGCCGTGGGACCGGGAGGTGGGACCCGTCCGCCGTCGAGCCAGGAGGTGGGACCCGTCTGCCGTGGGACCTGGACCCGTCCGCCGTCGAGCCAGGAGGTGGGACCCGTCTGCCGTCAGACCAGGAGGTGGGACCCGTCCGCAGTGGGACCTGGACCCGTCCGCCGTGGGACCGGGAGGTGAGGCCCGTCTGCCGTGGGACCTGGACCCGTCTGCCGTGGGACCTGGACCCGTCTGCCGTGGGACCTGGACCAGTCTGCCGTGGGACCTGGAGGTCCGCCGTCGTGCAGGCAGGCGAGAGCCGACCGCAGCTAGGCCCCTCCAGCTGCACGTGTCCGCTGTCGTGTCGCCACGTCGTCACTGTGCCAGCCCCCTATCGTCGCCGAATGTCACGCTCGCGCGGCCTCTCCAGTACGGCAGCAAGCGTCACGAATACGCCCACGGAACGCAACACTCGTGACGCCAAACCCGTACCAGCCTCCGAAGAGGCCGGGAGTTATCAGGCACCGCACCGATCCCAGCAGCATTCCTGTCAGCCGTCCGTACAGCTTATGACGTCAGTACCTAAAATTAGGGTCTGCGATGAGGGCACACCGGGAACCCTAAAATTTCATGGATTAAACTTTCTAAGAAGCTGGGTACTGGCCTGCGATGGTAGTGGCATTCAGAACACAGAGGAGTGACGTCGGTACGTCGAGTTGGTTGATGTCAGCTCATTGCAATCCACATTGTGCATGGCTGGTGTGTAATTTGCATTATCATCGAAATTAGGCTTACGACATGGTGTATTCCTTGCATTGTGTGTATTATAATAGTTAGTTATTTGGGGTTCAGGGCGCTTCGAGCAGAGTTGATCATTCGCGCCCAGTATGTAGTTTGTTCACACACCCGCAACTGCATTGCAACACAAGCAGGTGGTTAGGGAATTGAAACAGAGCTCGATCAGGGGTGAGAGAAGGGGAAGGGATAGAAGAGGGGAGTGCAGGCTTAAAATAATGGCTTTTCGTCAGGTGTGAGATGTCGAAATGAGCCCAGTAGGATATCCAAATTTGCCATGAAATTAGTGTCATTTAAAATGCTTTTGATGTCTTTCAGACTCAAATTTGAGCCAATGGTGTAGGTACTTATCACTGTACCTTTATCATTTGCTTTGAGGTTCATAATTTAAGAAGAGATTCGAGATATGGAGAGTAAAGCTATGCCATACAGTGGCATTGTATCCCATATCATATTATAGGTAATCTCTTTACCTGATGATGAATTGGGAGTTTAGGGGCCCGTCGACTGCCAGGGTCATTTTGCGCCCAATCTCCTAACCTGAAATTTCATTGCGAAATGATCGTGTCACCATTCCTTATCGAGAACATGCACATGCTACTTATAAACGAGATACTGTAAGAAAGGAGACATTAATACTTCATAAGCATGCATCGAGAAGCAGGATGTCGATACTTCTTGAAGAAGGATGTCAACTGAGTGTTCAGAAAGTGGCATATTCCACCCTATTTCACGAATAATTTATCACTGCGGGAGTCAGAGCTCGTTTGCTTCCATATTTTGGTTTAATGATGCTTGGCGCTTCCTACTAAAGGAGCTAAGAGTGGGTAAGGTGGAGCGGGTGGAGGACGAGAAGTTGGGGGACGAGGACGACGAGTGGAATGAAGGGTTGGGTAGTGAGAGAAGGAGCGCGGCGGAATTGGAATGCAAGCGAGTTATTAGGGCCTTAGGGCGCATCGACTTCATTGATCATGTAGCGCCCGTAATTGGAATGCAAAAAATGGGTTGATGGGAAGGAGAGAATAAGAGCAGGGAAATCAATGGGAGGTAGTGTGAGAATGTGCAGAGGGAGATGGATATGCAACAGGAGGAAGGAGGTAGAAATCGAACAGGATTATGGGAATGGGTGGGAGGGCACAGGGCAGTGTGTGCGTGTGCGTGTGCGTGCGTGCGTGTGTGTGTGTGCCCTAGATGAGCTAACCTAAACATTTTGACACAGTATGCCACATTGATGTGGGAAAAAAGTACCCCAAACTTCGGCGCGCCGCTGCGCGCCTTTCTTTCACTATCCGCCGCAAACCTCAGGGGGCGGATAACGACCCCCGAGACCCCGGTTATGGTCCGGTAGCGGCACGATGCACATATTTTAGCCGCTAGTCATGTGGCTAGGTTACAACGTATGCTACAGCATAACACCAAATTGCATCGTGTTTTTTTTAAACCATGCGACAATGTCCTACACAGTACGTCGAAATGCATTGAATGATGCAGTACATGACCAGGAATTCGATGGACACACCCAAAATAACATGTTCGATACGCCTGAAAATAGACATATTCACCAGACTGCGATTGGATACGAATAATCACATAGGATGACCCATTACTCGGAGAGAGCCATCGTGTCACCTACCAGCGGCGGCGCCGTTGGACGCCTGTGGCGATGCGACCTGTGCCGGCGGCTCATCAGTAGCGGCTTGGTGATCACCGGCAGCTGCACTCTGTCCCTCCTCACCGCTGGTCTGCTGTTTATGTCTGTCGACAGACCATCGTCACATCAGTTAGTGTGGTCAGCGGCTGGCCCACATCACCTCACCGCTGGTTTGCTGTTTACGTCTGTAGGCTGACCATGGGGCCACCAACACACCAATCTGTGCGACTGTGAGCAGTGGCTGGGTGGTCCCCTGCCCTCATCAACTAACTCACTGCTGATCTACCACGTCGCTCGCCGTAGATACACCAAACCGTAGTATAACGTGCATGCTGATATCCCAGTTCGCGACCCAGCGACGTTGCGGAGGTTCGTCGAGCTGCACACAGTTCAATGTGCTCCGATTTTGGCTAGGGCGATATTTTCTGTCTTCCATACACAGAAACACAAGTGGTGTTGGACAACTCCAGAAAGGTGTAAATTTAGCTCTGCAGCGCAGTGTTAAAATAGTAACTTCTCATTGGGTGTCGGATGTTAAAACGAGTACAGCGGGATGTCGAAAATACCATGGAAATAATAGGGAACAAAATACTCAGGTCCTTAAAACCTAGCTTTGAAACAATTGCATACATACAACTATCCGTTTTGTGTGCCTTGAGAGGTACTTAATTTGGAGATGCCAATATCAATGATAATGATGTAAACACCTATGCTAAAAACTGGTATTGTATAACATATTAGGTAATCTCTTTATCGATAATTCCACTCTGGGATGTTCGTTAATACGATCCCGGGTCCGTTATAATGATCATAAGCGCGATATTTATAAACGGGATCCTGTTAGACACGAGGCATGACGACTTTACAAGCAAGCACCAATAAGTACGACGTCAATACTTCTTTGGGAAGGATGTTGATTCAGCGTTCAGTAAGTGGTATACTCTACCCCATTTCACGTATAATTTACCACTACTGCAGCATGCAGAGCTAAATCGAATGGCTAAAGTGCGGAGCTGTGATAAAGCCTAGGCGGACATCATGTGCATGGTAGCAATACCGTCCAACAAATACAATGGTATTGTAGAGCTGCGACGAGGGAACTGTGGCGATCAAGACTGGAATGTGAAGAGCCTGGCCTCATAACTAACTTAGCAGCTCCAGATTCAGAACTTGCAGCATGAGAGGCATGGAGTTTCAACTGTGATGCACTGACGAACCTGGGTCGACACACAATAAGCCACAGTACTGTAAGACGCGTAACAACGCAGCTAAATCGGGTCACATACGACGCACGCTGCAGAGGACAGCTCTGATGGAAATGACAAACAAGTATTCCGACGACAGCAAACGCGAAGCGACGCTTAGAAGAAAGCCACGACGCAGAGGTGTTTTGAATGGGTACTAAATGCATTTCGTTAGCCTGCCCGGGATCAGGAGGCGGGTATGTTGAGCGCTGTTAATGGCATGTGGCATCTGGAACGGTGGGAGCCAACAGCTACCACACAACAGGTAGGAAGGCATCACACCGGCGCCCAATACACAGGTGACGGTATCACTTGGTTCTTATTGTTTCTACACGGGCACCAACTCCGGATTCCATGCCAACGTTTATCCTCAATGCAGCTTCTAAGCTTGTCCAGTTTGGCCACATCCAGATGGGAATCGCATAACAAGACAATCCCGACTGCCCACACACCCATGTGACGGCATCTGCTTAACGGAAGAGCCGACTAAATCGCTGCATCCTGGTCCTTGACATTACTGGAATAATCCCCAGCAGCTCCCTGATTAACATTCGACTTCGGCATTATACTCATCCGGAAAATTCCAGCCTGTAACACCTCAACTGCGCTTGTTATGCTGTGGAACAACGCGGACATACTAGAGCAGACACATTGCCTTCCAGCTGAAAATGTACCCAGATACCGTGATATCCCCTCATTTGGTGCCAAACTACCGACCCATTTGACGTAACCCTCGGCCACCACTCGTTTTTTCCTCATTCGGTCATCAGCGAAGCTAAGCTACCGCCTTCACCTCGTTTACAATTGCCAAGGTCTTGGGTGAGCAATGGTTCCGTGCTTGGCGTTTAATCGCGTAGTCACAGCCGAACTACATGAACCATTGCCTGCATGCGCTTCGGCAACATACGCTGGTAGCTGGTACACGGCTCGATATTCCCCGAACTTGGAAATCCAACAGGCCCGAGGAATTCAAGCGTCGGCTCGGTACCCGGATCATTTTATTAAGACGGCCATACGCGGGCATGCCAAACGGTTGCATAGGTCAGGGACAACCCACGCCTCTTTGAATGACTAGCTCCGCCTTAGTGCGCGTCAACTACCCTGGCTATACAGCGCCCATAACCACGGTTGCTCAACAGATGGACACAGCTGGGCGCCGGTCAGTACACAGTGCCACACTGTGTAGCATCATGTGGACATTGAAGCCCCGTGTATGCCATTGTGTTGCACAAAGCAGAGATCGTGATATCTGAAGTGAAGCGAAGAGTTGCCCAGATTAGTTAGTTATTTGTACTTTGTGGTATATTGACGTCAATGGCGTTATCCTGATTAAATTACGTTTCAATAACAGCCTAGGGTGTGCCGAAGTGGCAGCCGTCCATCCTCGTGACATCACGGAAGCGGGCTACCCACCGAGCCGAAGGCACACAGTCGGTCTTACGCAGTGCTCTCAAAATTTCTAGTTAGGTGTCCGATGTAAGAACAAAATGTGACGGATGAGGGAAAATATACAATACCGGTACTTAGATGCATATTTTGCGACGCATGAAATGTTGAATTTCAATCGAAGCTGTTTAACTTAGTTGAAGGAAACATCTGTGTATGTGCCAATAAGGAAAAAAGTATAGGCAAGAACTTTATGGATCCAACATCTACAGATAAGGAAAACTGGATGCATCCTTCATGATCCTATTCTCGAAAATGCACTGGTCGGGTTACCCAATTAAATGCATACATTATACACAGAAAACGGCTGATCGACGCAGCGTGGCGTGGTTGAGCAATTCCTAACCATGTCTAGAAGTCCATCAGAAACAAACATCAAAAAGTAATCTTAAACACTCGCTTTGTGTTAGCCCCCCCCCACCCAGGAAGTGCAGACAGAGTGTATATATGACTTGGAAAACACAAAGCTGTTCAATGACAGAAACGTGTGTATGTGAAGACTGAAATGTGTACATGAAAAGACGTTTTGTGGACATCGACCAGAATTTGGGGAATTTATCGGGGAACATTGGACAGTTTATCGGGAGTCGCTCAACCCCCTTTCACCTCCAACCGCTCCCTTAACCGGCTACTCTCTATTTCACACAGACACGGATGGGGGATAACCCACATCAACACTGACGGGGTTCAACACTGATCAACACTGATGAAACTCTACATCAACACTGGATGGGGGATAACCCACCCAACTTACCCATAAAGCCGGGAATGAAATTGGTACCAATACCAACACAATGACTATGTATTGCTTTCCAGGGATAAAGCGACGATACATTGCTTCCAGCCAATACAATTAGTCATGGTCATGGAATGGCTAAGGAGGGGATGCATTCAGATTCCGGCTACCAAACCAGAAGGGATTATTGGACACATCCTGTAGTTACTGGACGAAAACACTGCGATTGGAAAGGCCGATAAACACCGAATGAGAGCTTCAAGGTTATACACGTGTCATACATCAGCACATAATAATTATTTATGCTCGGCCTGGCAAAATTTGCATCCTATAGATATAGGATTTGCATACACCACCTTGATCAAGTTAGGTGACGTGATGGTGGATTTGTGCTTTAGGACGCGTCGACTGCGATGGTCATTTTGCGCCAATGAGTTAGGTATCGTGCTCCACGAACCACTAGCGACGATGTTGTTGAAAGAAATTGAAGTCCGATCTACAAAAAACGAAAGTAGCACAACTAATTCCAGTTAACACGCGCCCAGGTGGGGGGAATCCGCCCACCCCTCCGGTTTTTCGTACGTAACTCCAGATGTTGCCGGCCGATATAAGCCATTGTTTGTGTACCTGCTTATAAATGAAAATCGACCGAAAATTTGTCGAGTTAGGGGTCGCTAAAGTAAAACAATAAAAAAAAATATCAGCGCCAGACCACAAATATCGGCGATGGTGCGCTTCCCGTATATTGGCAAAAAGGAAGTGTTCTTGGCAAAACTAGCGAATTGTTTGGTGTACATTGTTATGCTATATTGTTTCGAAGTCATGTCCGGTCATCAAAGTCAAGTCAGGTCAAGTTTATGACAGGTTAACACACGCCCTGAAGGGGATGGGGAAATCCGCTCACCCCTCCGATTTTTCGTACATAACTCCATATTGTACCGGTCGATATACGCCACTTTTTTGCGTACCTACTTGGAAATGATCGGCGCATTCTTTTAAGTAAGAAAAATTAAAATCGGCAGAGAACTTTTCAAATTAGGGGCCGTTAAATTAAAAACAATTCCCAGCGCCAAACCACAAAAATCGGCGCTGATGCGCTTCCCGTATATTGGCAAAAGGGAAGTGTTCGTGACAATACTAGCGACTTGTTTGATGCATATTGTTATGCTATATAATTTAAAAGTCATGTTAGATCGCCGAGGTCATCATGACAGGCTAATGAAACCAAACTTGGTCAACTGGAATGTTGTCATAAATGGAAATGACTGTCATGCGATTAATGTCACTTTGCATGCTACTCCCCATACATCCGGAAATCTACTTTGTCATTGTGTGCCTAGCGTTTCTATACTTTATTCATGTATTTCACTCCTTTCTTTGCGGAGCCGATTGTGCCGAGCCGCCCAACGGAGCAGTCAGGTGGGCAGCCCGGTTCCGGTAACTAGAGAGGTAATGACCTGATAAAGTGCTCCTATATAGGTGACCTGAGGTCAAATGGCGGATCTGGCATCTGTATTGCATAATTAATAATGTCCAAAACATCATTAATGCCAATTTTGGAGCATTTAAACACAATCACAGCGATCCATAACATTGACAAGCCAATCCACGCAAAACCAGATAATTTTGCTATTTTGACCTCATTTAACCTTGAAGATATTGACCAAAGGTCATAAAATGCGCACACAATACAGTTCGCTAGCGTGCCCATCCACCCTGCGAATTTCGATGCTCTAGCCTCAGTAGGAACCGAGATCTCAGGGGGCGGAATCCGCCTTCCCCCTCCAGTGCGCTTAATTTTCCGAGGCCCTCCAGAGCGCGTGTTAATGTAAGTTAAAGTGCGTGGACGTTTCGTTCTATTTAACTAATCTGTAACATTTGCTGCCAATTAATTACTTGCTACACGATGAATGGAATGGAAGGTCAGCTGGCTACGTTACAAAGTCAGCTGGCTAATATAAATCGCTGGATATTATACGGCTATGTCGCAGAGGTTTTTTGTTGTGGTCCATAACAGTGTTCAGCGCCGGAACAGCTCTCAGTGCGGGTTGACACGTGAATGGAAAGTATTACGACGATATTTCATATGTATTTTGTGTGGAATTCTCAGCGATGTCTATATATGGATTTCATATCCATATGTATAGTATATATTATCAATAGTGAGACATTTTGGCGCTTGGACACGTGAAGAGTAGCTTGGTATAATGACGCAAAAAAAATATCTGAAGTGATGTAAGAAAAAGCTGTGTTAGGCGTTAGTTTTCACCAAACTGTAGGCATTTTAGAACGGTGGTCTGACGTCATCGTGACAGATGCTATCACCTCGGTTTAAACCTCGGACATTGACGAGGAGCGCCTCTGCTATGTTACACAATGCACACAATTCGATAACCAGTTTTGAAATTCGTCACAGATCCTGCGTAAATCTTTTCACTTCTGACTGGGGAGACAATGCAGCTGGCAGATGAGTTCTTCAGATAGGCCGACCGACCGACAGACGGACAGGCCGATAGGCAGCCAGCCAGCCCCAATCAGTCCGGTCCTTGCCTTCGGTCCTTCGGTACCGTCCATGCATTCATCCATCTTTTCACCGATATGTTTACATTTCGTGACTGAAGCACATTGCGCTGAAAATAGACTACACTTAGGTTTACCAAAGGATCCACTTGTCCACTACGCGACGCAAGAAATGGGTGATAAATTGCGCACATGTGGATGATTGTTCCTAAACAGAATAATGAAAATCAATCGTACTTTTGGTACCGATAACCAGGTGAAGCAGCCACAAAAAACAGGTGAAGTACTTTGTCGTTCCTTCACTTGGAAAAATAGAAACAAAAACATAAAAAGTTCCCCGTTAATTGATAGTACCGTTGCACAAATCCTTTTATTTGGTGGCGTTATTTACCTATTAGCTGCTACGCAACATTTCGGCATCAAGGACACGTCCGTTCAGATATAAAACACTGATAAGACGCGAGTTTTAATTTACGACTGAGTCACGCAACCATAGCGCACTGTGTCAAAATGTGAAGTGCAGTGGTGGATAAGAGAAGCTAAACGCCAGCACCAACGTACAAGAAAACCTCGTTAGTGTTGTCTTTGAACCTTGCTATTCAGTTGCATGACTTTGCTTAGTACCTCATGACCTCGAAAAGAAATCCTCCCCCAACCTGCTCAATAAAATAAAAACTTCCAATCCCTTTAATTGATAAATTAATTAGCTAATCGACAACGCACACAGGATACAGGAATACGATGGCTCTCCCCGATCGCTGTTGACGCCACTGGCTTGGGGAGAAATATACCCGAAATGAGACGATAGTCAAGTCCCTGGGTTTTTATGCACGAAATGTTATTGCTCTACAACAAGGTCTAAATGGTGTGCATTTTAGTGGAGGCGTTGCGGCGCATCTCCAAATTTATTTTGGTTATATACACACACCAGGAAGACGCCGACAAGCACTGACGGATTGCAATTGAAAATTGCAGCATAGAGCTGAATTCACGAACTTCTTAAGATATATTCCACGGAAAAATGGTGAATGAAACAGGTGGAAAACAGGTGAATGAAAACTGATTTCATAAAATTATAGTACATGAACTTGTTGTCGGATTAAAGCTTGTAATTTAAAGTAAAGTTTGAAAGCTTGCATACACATTCAACATGTGGAGAAAAAGTCGTTTACTATCATTCTGCGGTCATGGAGGCTGCATTGAATAAACAGGCAAGTATTCCGGGACATGGTCGCGGATTCTGTTGTAAAAATGCCACCAAAACACCACCATACAAGTCATGGTGCAATATTTCCAGCCTCATGGCATGTCGATATTTGCTTCTCATAAGATTCTTACCAGACACACACAGGTTTACATCTGTGGGAATGTAAATCATGCTGGCTAAGGAAGAACAGCGACGAAAATGTGTCCTCGTCTTCGCGGTCAGATGGTACGCGAGGCTATGGACAAGGTTGGCATCTGCCAACAGCTTCTGCCAAAATTCCGAATACCGCGACCATACGTTTGGATAATCGGTACAGGAGGCATGCATCAGATACCCGGGAAGAGAACAAAAGTACCGCGAGTGATCTGAGGCCCAAGCAAAGACCGATAAAACCAAACTGCACAGGTTGTCAGGCGGCCCAATGGAGAACAGCGTGGACGCGGAGGTGTTGATGGACGACGAGCCCTTCTTCACCTACACCGGCAGAAGCTATACCTACACCGGCAGACAAATACCTTCCAGTTCCGGCCAGAAGGAGAGTTCTGGCCGTCATGCAACTTCTGACGGAAGCTTCTCGCCTGACCCGCCATGAGCTGAAGGGGGTTAACGCCGTCCGTAATGATACCCAATGGGAGTAATGTGGGCACAGTGGCAAATTATTCGTAAAATAGAGTGGAATATGCCACCTCGTGAATATTGAATCAACTTCCTTCCCAGGGAAGTGCCGATCATGCTTCCTGATGCCATGTTTACGAAGTACGCAGGCCATATTCTTAACAGCATCTCATATACAAGCAACATGTTTATGCCCAACATAACATATCGTAGAAAACGAACATCAAGTAGCGCAATTCCAGATGAGGGATTTACCCATGATGTCTGTCATACAATGCCAATTTATAGCATACATTTTCATTGTTACCTTTAATATAGATACCTCTAAACAAGGTACTTTTGAAACCCCCCAAAAAAACATGGAGTCAACATGCTATTAAATGAACATTGCGCCTAGCAGACTTGAAAAGTATCTGCAATGACAATATTCTATGTCAAGTTTCGGCACCTAGTGTAATCACTTCGACATCCCACACCTAACGAAAAACAACTACTTATCACTGAGTTGGTGGCGAAGTATATCGTTAGATGTGCCGGCATGGTGTCCTGTTCCAGTTCATAATGACGAATTGAAGCTTGGGGTGCGTCGACTAACAGGGTCATTTTGCGCTCAGAATTGTATTTTCAGAAATTTACAAAACTGCTATGGTAGACAGTTGTTAATCCTCAGTAAAGGCGACATATCACAACAACAAAAAAACTTGCTTGTTGAAGGAAGGTCCCCGATGCCACGATCTCAGAATCGTTATTTAGTATCGTACGCAAGTGTCGGCGTTCAGCCATCCTAAAATCTGCCGACGTAGACAACCCCAGCACGAATAATCAGGGTGTGTACAAGGTTTGCAAATGCTTTTAGGATGTGACCAAAACCGACCAAGGCCATCCATTTGCTAAACGCAAGGTTTAACAAGTAGATTTGACATAAAGAATCTATGTGAGGTGTGCGCAGTGCAAAATAATCGACGATGTGACCTGAAAATTCACAGTTAATGGAATCGCGCTATTTAATCCTTGTCTTAGGTTTTCACGAGTTTGCCACATACTGTATAGGCAGTCATCATGCACACGACTGCGAAATACTGTAAAATGCATCTGACTGAAGTGAAAGCCATTCCACTTTTTTAATCCTTAAGTGGCGATCCTTTATTTTCTTCCAATCTTTCACTATTCCGAAGCAGCTTCCTTCTTCATCCACACAGTTAATGGGAAGTAATTTTAGGACACTGTGGGTGTGCGAGACATACGACATACAAACAGATACAAATCATCTGTGCCGGTTATATGGAAAAAATGCACGATCAACAGCACATACGATATATTAGAGGCTGAGAACTTAATTTATGTCAGCTAAAACTCGATTTGGATACAGGAGATTAGATACCACAACGACTTTTCGACAACGCGTTGACCACCCACAAACTGTGCTCTGCATTCCACATTTACATCCTTACCCGATGTTAATACAGAACAGACACTGGGAATACAGACTTCGGCCATACGCTGTCTGCTTCCGTAGAACAATACCACTGTAAAATGATGTTTTGCGGAACCTGTCAAGAAAGCAAGATTCATTGCAAAGCTAATTACGCTGCTTATTTTTATCATGTGAACTGGAATAATAGCTTGCACACGTCAACCATCAATCTATACATGTCACAATGTAGCGAAATTGAATACTAACATTGGCTTGTCAAATTCAATCGACAGGTCCCGCTCGACTCGTGACGTCTTTCACTCTGCTGCCTACAAAAATACCACACGGCATGTGGGTTGAGGTCTTCGAAAGTCACAATACGATTACCGAGCATTTCAACGTGACGTAAATACATGTATTAAATGTTCATAAAACATTCCAGATCGTTTACATTTCAACTCTTATCTTCATCAGGGCCGAATTCGACGTCAAACCAGAGTACACATTTTAAAATAATTATCAAACATCGCATGCTTATCGAGCTTTTACATTTTACCTCTAAACTTTTCAGACTTGACACAAAAATGTTCGTGTTTCACGAATGCGCTACCAAGCTCGGTGGTAACCAAACTTTTGGTAATCGTACGTAGACGACATGCCTCCTTTCTTTCCGATAAAACCAAAGGAGGGTAATCAAGGCCTTGTATACAAAAACGTCTTGCTGAAAGGATTCAAGTTAAATTATCCTGCTTGGCATCGCTTCTACCATTAGAGGAGAATGTATGCTCAATTGTTAGCTTATGTGGCACCATTTGCAGTATTGCTCTCTGCCACGTAGGTCCTATCAAACGAATGTAGAACGACATTGGTTGCACATGCACCAATGTAGCTACCCCATGTACGTACGGAGAGCGAATTCCAGAGAATCTCGACTGTGTGGGTCTGCACAGATGTGTCGCCCGCTATACGGTCTGTTGGCCATGTCCTGCTTTACTTCGACGAAGAGACTTCATATCATGAAATACAGAACCATGAATTGGATTCGCTCCTGTTTATCTGACAAACACTGTAAGGATTAACGGAGAATACCTAGCATAAATTGATGTTACATCGGGAATCCCGGAAGACACCGTATCTCCGCTGCTGTTTCTTTTTCATTGAAGATTCGCAAACTCACTCAGGGTCTAAGCCTTGCATCATAAGTCACCCCGGCTTAAGATGAAGTCGATGATAAGATATTTCGCCATAGTCGTCGATCAGACACATGAGCATGAGGACACATGAGGATATAAACAGGTTTACTGATTGCCCATCGAGATGGACACCGAAATATAACCCACTGAATGACGACTTATTCCGCATTACCCTCAAAAGCTGACAATTGAAGCGCACTACGGTGGATAGTGAAATTATAGAACATTTATATACCGCCAGACACCTGGTAATGATGCTAGTCCAATAACTACCATTCACTTCAAACACCTCAATTTTAAAGTTTCACAAGCAAACTGCGGATTAGGAGTGAGTAATCAATCATTTCAGACTTGACATAGCAATATTAGGTTCACCGCAAATTCCACCATTACAGCTTATAACCAAACATCCACCAATTTTTAAAGAACACAACTGCATGCTAAAATCGCGTATCCAACATAAATATCGCATGCGGGTATCATTGCAAACCAACCAGCCAACACCATCACTGAACTGCACTGGTCTGCCGTCTCTTTCCCATTACACTAGAGTCTATGTGCAGTCAGAACTAAGTGACGCTTTTTTATCCATAATTGACTGATGACACAATATTGATTCGTGTCCTGCTTTTGAGCCATTACTCAGCGATTTCACAACGGAGTCCAAACCAAGCGACAGCAGCCGACAGCCTGCCCAGAGTCTCTAGACGACTCTTATAAAAATATTATGATCCGAGACCGTTTCGTTGCCGCTCCTTATTTACCGTCGCTTTCACCTGAGCCGGCTTCACATGGGATAGATGGAACTTTGGCCGACGTCATTGAGTACTGGTCATCGGGCCCGTATCTTCACACATCTTTTAATCGTCATCCCGGCTGTGTATAACACAGCAAAAAAAAACTATTTCGCATATTGGTAGCACGCCATAGCCAAAAAGGCTCCACAAATTGAGCCGTCATCAGTGACGCGACCACTACGCTAAGTTGGGACTAAACACAACCGTACCGTCCACACACTCGTCACAACCAACCAACACCGGCACCGCGCGAGCATTTGCGGCAGCGAATTGTATTCATTAGGCTATTTACAATTCCCTTATAACCTCTCGATAATATAAACCGAAAATGATTTCGGAGTTACTTCCTGTGGGTATGTCGAACGTGTATGAGCACCTAAGGAAGTGCCAAGCGTTTGTCCTTGCTGTCCTTGAGGTGTTCAAACACAGGGCAGGTTCGCGTACGAACATCTGAACAACAACAAAACACTTAACACCCCCTTAACTGATCATAAACGCTCGGTGCAAACACATGAGATAATCACCCCAAATCATTCCCGGTTGAAATTGCCAATCCGCAAGGCGTAGCGGAACTGGAAAAATCCCGATCAATTGAAACTCGCGACCACAGACCTCCACTAAACCCATGTACATTGTCTTAGTTCTGGGGCCATCTGAAACTTGTCACGAAGCTCTTATCATTAGTTATGATTGTACCGCAACTGCCAATTTGCAATTGGCAGTTGCATCGACATGGTTGACTTAGGTATATCAAATCAGTATACGGTTGGATGGTTGGTTATTGGTTTTACGACACATCGACCGCTGAGTCATGTAGCGTCGCCAATCTCTCACGCCGATTGGTCGCGGGCGAGGAGTAGCGACAGGTGAGACTCAAACCCACAACCTTTCGATTGTGAGACGATCAACTTACCCCTAGGCTACTGGTCCCCAGATCAGTATACGGAGTGGCCAATTTACTCAATAAGGATGGGCAAGAGTGGGAGCATTATTCATGAATGCACTCTTATCGTAACGTTAGTCTTCCTGCAGGTGGATAACCCAATTTCGGTGTCGCGATCTCAAGCGCGATTTATACTGAATGGCATGGTCCTGTTTAACGTTGCTGATTTTCTCCACACCTTGCGCTTCCTGAAGTAGACTCGGTGCTGGCATATAGGTGTATTTTTCGGCTTTTTGTTCCATTTGATAAATTTTGTGTATGAGCAAACGGTTATATGTTCATTTTACCTGAATAATGGTCACTAATGCACTTACTGTCATCTAGCCCTCCAACTTATTTCATAATTATGACGTTCATACACCACTGTCAAGCTGTCCCCGGTGATTGTCTGGACATCCGCTGGGACCTGAAACTACTTTGTACGTACTTGTGTCGCTCCTCGCGCTCCTTTTGGCGGCGCTCCTTCTTGTCCTGTTCCAACTGGTCGCGCTCCTCGTGTCGCTCCTTTCTCGCCTGCTCCCGCTCCTTCAGCTCCTCCGCCCGCTTAAGCTCCACCTCCCTAATTCTCTGCCGATCATGAACGGATAGAACGCATTTATGCGCCGATGAATTCGGGTTCGGGGTACATACGTGCTTGTTCTATTTTGATTAATTTCAGCAGTTCCAGCCTGTTCTCAACGTCAGTGTCAAGGGGAATATTTGAGGTGTGCCGGCTGCGATGGAATGCAGGTTTGTTTGTTTACATTCCGAGATCAGCTGGTTTTCTGATCAAGGGTTAATGCAATTGAATGTCATATTACTTCGAAATAAATATATTATTTTACATCGTTATGTCTTATACATTATAAATTCGTGTATTATCATCATCATTTTACCGAATTTTATCACTTTGGGAAATACATCATATTATTTTGGCATATTTATGTTGTTTTATCACTGAAATGCATTGTAAAATTCCATCGTTTGTAAGGCAATCACAATATTGTGTCCATATTACCACACACTTTACACTGTGTGGTTACAAATCATGCCCATTCCGAATTGTGATCAACACATTTTGTTATTTGCATCACACTGTTTGTTAGCAAAGGGATAGAACGTATGATATATATTCTGTCTCCCCATCCACTCCCAAATTGCAAGGGTGTACGGTAGTTGCCAGAACACATTGTTTATTGGCGGATTCAGAGTGAGGGCAGCGGGGGCGAGTTTCTGCCCCTCCCTCGATCAAATAGCAGCTTCATACCGATCGGAAAGTGGCGCTCCATGGCGAAGGATTCACTGCACCAGGGGTGGATACAGGGGTGAGGCACTGAATGGCACCCTCATGGAGAAGTGGCACTCAACCGGGAAGCCTCGAGTTCACCCGTTTCTCCCACCACCCGACGGACTTGTTTCAACCACATGAGTCCATCTCAGGGGAAATAGGCACTCCTTGGGAGGAAAAGGAGCCCCTCGGTATGCCCGAGTCCACACCCATTTCCCTCAACAAAGGAGGTATGGTCGCAGAGTACACCCCTCCTTCACACCCGCAACGCAATTTTCGCCAGGCCTCATGTGCACAACGGCCAAAATTAGGAGAATTCATCGGGGAATATTTGACTGGTTATCGGAAGTGCCCCCCCCCCCCCAGAAACCGACCGGCTGGAGACGCCCCTTAAAATTACCTGCCTAAATCAGCAACCATGTGCTAAGGTCCCTTAACGAAACAGGATTCCATGCTTATAAATACGTGGTTACAGGAGAGAACACTAGGGGCATGTGCGCTCCCCTCCCTCCATGGAATGGCGGTTTCTATCCAGCCAGGGAAAGCGCTCCTTCAGGAAGGCTCGAGTGCATCCCCTTCTCGCTTAAAACGGACTTATTTCAGCGAAGGCGACCTTTTCAGACGAAAGGCTATGCTGAGAATGTTTAGGTGTACACCCTTAACCTCCCACTCAACGAATGTTTTCCGCCGAAGGCCCCGTTCCGAGCAAGGAAATGTAGTCCGCGCCACAAACCTTTCTGGATCCGTCCCTGTCCCTACCTTTCTACTATCCATTTCACACTGGCAGGGCTATATGAACACCTGATAGAAAGTATCCCAACTCACCTGTAAAGCCGGGAATAAAACCAGTGCCAGTGAGTGGCACATCCGGGAATTTCTTAAGAGGGGCGACCCCCAAAAATACAAATAGAAAACGCTTTCGGCGCACCGGAAATTTGGTAGGGTCTATAATGATCACTTTTTTCCCGATGGATGATCTTAGTAATTACGAAGTGGATGTCGATGAAAGGTGCAATAATTTTTTTTTAAACGTGGTTTGACCTACAACCGTAATGAATGTTTTCCTTCAAATGGCTCTAAAATAAACTTCAACACCGATTTTGGGCCATTTCGGTTATTTTCAGCAGATATAAATATGCGGAAAGCCACGAAATGAGGGGTTGAAATTCGAGATTTACGCGATGGGCGATCTACGAAAGTAGGTTGCATAATTGAACCAAACCCATACTGATCAACGTATTTTCATCGCATTAGATTAGTTGAGGTAGTTGAGAAAAAAATAACATGAAATATAGAAATCCATCACATTACAATTAACTTAGAGATGGGTGATATAATTGTTGAAACTGAAAGCTTGGTTCACGGTTGTACTGACTTTAATGTTAAGAGTATTTCATATCTCGTACGCCAATTTTTATCTTACCTGCCTCATCTCATCTAATACATCGACTAAAACTAAGACTCACCTAAGACATTCATTGGTGTGTTTGGCGCAATTCTGTAAATTACTTTCGTAGATCGCTCATCGGGTAAATCTAGAATTTCAATCCTTCATTTCGTGGATTTCTACCTAATTATATCGGTTGGAAGTGACTCAATGGTCCCAAAATCGATGTCTAAGTATATTTTAGAGACATTTTCATGAAAATCGTTGTAGTAATTACTGAGATCGTCCATCGGGCATGTTCTATTGTTAGTTAGTTATTAGGGATTAAGGGCGCATGTTCTATTGTTGTGATTACAGCGTTTCAACGCCATCTGGGGGGGAGGGAGGAGCTAAATACATTTCAAAGAAAATATTCCTAACGGTTGTAGGCCAAAACCACTACATTAATTATTACCGCACCTTTCATCGACATCCATTTCGCAATTACTGAGATCGCCAATCGGGCAGAAAAAGTGGGCTGTATAGTTACCTGCGCCGTCTTGGGGGGGGGGGGTCTTCAACCGCCCCCTAAGGTTCTCCGCGAATAATGAAAGAACGGCACGCGGCAGCGCGCCGAAATTTGGCATACCTTTCCCCACATAAACTTGGCATGTTTGTCAAAATTTTGAAGTCAGTTCACCTAGGGTTAACGAGTTAGTCTAAGTCGTCAGGTCACCACCAAAAAAGTTAAATCAGTCGTCACGCTTTAACGGATACAGATATTTTAATGAAACTTTTAGTGTTTGCATCCTTAGGGATGCAACAAAACACCTGATATTTTTTCTTCAGTTTTTGATTACTTATTAGTTTTGCGCATTTGCCCACGACTTCAAATCGAACACTGGGTCAAGTAGGAATTTGTATTGGGGCAAGTTGACAACAACGTTTTTCGATCCGCTCTATCTATTAGAAGAGGAAAATTTCAGGAAACTTGAAAACTCAACATTTTCAAATACATTTTTTGGGTAGTGTCCTTTTCAGATTACAAATAATTTTTGTTTTTCCAAATCTCCCCCAAAATGAACGCCCCAGAGCCAAAAACATGATGTAAATCGCGAAAACCTAGGCCCCCGAGTGACGGCACTTTTTTGGGGAAAAATTGGGTCCTACTCGTCGAGCATTTTCTGATGACACCTCTTTCGTTTTCGTGCTACACTTAGTTTGGAGATTAGAGGGGGTATCAACCCCACCCCATCCTAGACAGGGGGTGAGGATCTGATTGGAGAGACGGGCGGGTTAAACTTCAATATCTGTACCGCTTTACCGCGCAAGACAATAAATTCATATGGAATAATAGTAATTTGAATTGCTGAGCATTATACTACTATGGCTTAGAATATTTTGTTGTGGTCTAGTAGTCTTGCGCACCGGAACAGCTCTCAGGCAGGTTTGAGTCGTGAATGGAAAGTACTACGACAATATTTCATATATATGTAGTATGGAATTATGAGGAAGTTACTGTAAGAATTTCCTATCGGCATTTATAGTACATATTATAAATAGTGAGATATGTTGGCGCTTGAATACGTGCACGGTTGAAGCGTATTGTAATCAACAACATTGTTTAATTACAGCAAAATAAACTGTAGCAAAATAAACTTTGATTAATTATACTACGTATAAGGTTGCCGGAAAAAATCGGAAGGCGAAATAAGAAAAAAATTGTTAGGTGTTAATTTGCACCAAACCGTAGGAATTTGAGAACACTGTTTGGGCCTGTGGCTTTGTGGGGTTCCCCCATATGATCCTTCGGTGGCGCCAATTCAGGATGCTGTAGATCTAATTACTCCACATCGTTGTACATGCACCTCAAAAAGTAGGCGTTCAATTGCCAAAATATAACTCAGGAGTGGCAGTTAATAATACTTAGTTTGCAAATTAATATGCAAGGCATTTATGCTAACTGGAACATGACAGACAAGTAATTTTGCTACAGAAATGTATGACCCATAATATGGGCTAACAACTCTGAACAATTCAAACACACGAAATTAGCAGACAGCACATGTTATCGATAACCAAGAGAGCAAAATAAAGTGTAAAGTGCAAGTAAAGCAAAGTAAAGTGGTAGTAAAGACATACTACCATCGCGAAGACAAATATCCTAAATATAGCATCTTGCAGCAATTCCTCTGCAGTTACCCGAGAAGGGCAATGCAATGCAGCGTCATTTCACGTCAACTAAATCAACTATCTGGTTACGTCAACTAACCCTCCTCAGAATGCCGGACACGACAGTGGCATGACGTCATGGCGCTGGATAGCGCCCGTGTCATCTCGGACCAGCTTAAAGCTGACCGACTGGCGCTTAATCCAAGCCAATTACCTAACTAGTCTGCCCCCGGTATTCCGAACTACGCTCGGTGTCTCTTGTGAACACAGACGTCGCAAAGCACACGCTGTGCGCACAGAAAATACGCCACAGGTCAGAAATCAGACGCTAGCTGCATGAGTGTAAGCCGGTATGGGCAAAGCTAAAGGATACTTTGCGGGAAGAACAATGCAAAGTGTCACGATACCGGTCTGACTGCACCATAAATAAATCACCCGGTAAATGTCAAGGAGAACCACGCCACCACAAACCGCTGGCTCAGCCGAGATCAGAGTGTGGATGAGAGTGGAGTGCCAGTGTACTGACCTCGAACTCGCTGAGTTTAATGGTGCGCTTCTGAGCGACCCGCCAGTGCGGGGGCGTCCGGCTGCGGGACCGGGCCATCTCGGGGTCGTAACGCTGCCGACATCACCCAAACACAGGTCAGACACCATCGACTGCGCGGGGAGACCCGAGATGGGCTCGTCTCGGCCACAGACGACCCTGCGGCGGACTCGTATCGGAGGGACGGGCGGGTGGACAGGTATTCCAGACGCCAACAATCGGAAAGCCAGTTGGTGACAAGCCAGAGCTACCACATGGTATATTTCTGCAACATCCAGTAAATACTAGTTCAGTGAGCATCATCACCATATAATTATCGAGCTATGTGTCACACTGTATAAGTATCACATGAAAACAGGAAGTCCAAACAAGAAGCATACAAATATGGCAGACATTAAGCAATTTACGTTTAAAAAATCAGTAGTAGCCACTATTGCTTAAACGATAACACGACAAATTATGGTATATACAATAATAAATAAGTGTCGGAATGCAAGGCTAAATCAGCCGACTCCAGCATCCAGCCCAAAATTGGAAGACAATAAATTAGCTACCAACAATTGTTTGGCGGGCAATTACAGGCACTAGACCACGCTTACTCACAATACATAGTCAATGTGTCACGTGTAGACATATATTGTTTGCTCTCTGTGCAGTCTCAGGCAGTCTGATCGAACTACATATGAGTCTTGTGTCAATCAGGCCAAGGGTTAGGCTGATGAGGTCATCGAACCTTTGAGATCATGCCATGCAGCCATGTGAAGAACACGAAATAAATCGGGTCTCAAGTCGGCCCGGCGGTGTCGCTAGCCTCCTCCCGGACTACCTGCAACAAACCCTTCACAATTTCTCCCCAGTGCCTTCTACACGCTCTTGCCATCGCGTATGACGGTGCCCTCTTCAGGCACCACCCCTACTTCCTTGTGTTCTGTGTGTCCTGCATCGCATTTCCGAACTATATGGCTCTCTCCATGCTCTCTCCGGACAGCATTCAAGATATCCATAACGCTTTCGATGAAGTGTGCTCAGTTCTCAATTATTGATGCGAGAATGCTATTGGGACCTCAGACAACTAATTCCCTAATTTATTCGCTTGTTCATAAGTGAAAGATGGAGATCCGAGGGAGACTGTATTGCCATAGCGAGAATCCCTTTGGTCATTTACTTTGGCCAACCTCTTTACTGGTCTACCCATGCCTTATTACCGAACCACGTGTCCTTTCTATGAACGGCAACTTACCAGAAAGCCGCGTCCCTTGACGCGTTTTCCGGCGCGGATCTCGGTGCGCGAGCGGCGCCGCTCTCGGTCGGGTCGCTGCTGCTGCTCCCTCTGCCGCTCTCTCTGCGACGGTCTGTCGCTACTGCCGCCGCCGCGGTCCAGGAAACGGTTCTCAGGCACCGGCGGTATTTCGTCGGGGTCGATGTTGGTCGTGGACGCTAACGGGTGGTCGAACATGGGCTGCGGCTCGTCTTCGGCCACTTCGCCCTCCTCGGGTGCCTCCCTGTGGATCGACATGGCGTCCAGGACACAGCTCGCGCATAGCGGCAGGGCAGAACAATGACGCATTCTTCGTGAAATACAGCGGAATATACCACCTCCTGAACAATGAATTGACATCCTTTGTAACGAGGTAGACATGATGCCTCCTGTTGTGTTTATGAAGTACCCATGCCTGGCTTCTCACCAGGGTTATTTTTTTTAACGAGAGGAACTTGCTTTTGTCATGATAACCAGTTCTTTATCAGTAACAAACAAAAAACTGGCAAAAAGCAGGTAACAAAATTGGTGCTATGCTAAAACTTCGTGACATTTTTAGCCACCAATTTATCCCCTTCTTTGCATCATGCACGCCCTATGATACGTGATCATGATACGTGACACTCCACTAAACATACAAACAGTATGTCTTACCTATCTGAAAAGATTAAGCAACGTCACTAAGCAAAGCTAGATTAGGCAGGTCAGTTACAGGTAAAACCAGTAAAAACAGTGTTTGGCATGTCGATTTTTACCGGGGGCAAAACCAGTAAAAACAGGTTGGGTGGCAAAACCCGCCAATCCTGCTTCTTTCAGTATCTTGTTCCTAGTTATCATGCTTATGCTTGCTATGAAAGAACATGATATATGAACACAAACAAGTACTTAAACACACTTACGACTTGTCCTTCCTCAACTTCTTTTCTTTCTTATCCTTTTTCTTTTTCTTCTTGCTCTTTTCATCTAATGCAGGTGAAGCGCTTCGGTCTCGTTTCTTCTTCTTTTTCTTATCTGGGGATATGCAAGATACAATATAATACCTTGAGAATAGCGCCCATCTCCACGTCCGTTTTCTACCGAATAAATTAATATTTGAACTTGTGGTTACAAGATTTCCATTAATTTGCAACATGATGGCAGATTCTTCCCTACATAGCATATGCACGCACACACACGTACATACTCCGCTCAATAGTGTCACTGAATTATTTAACCAGCAGCTCAGAAACCCCCACCAAAACCCAGGCGACGCATGCCGAGTGTCTGAATGTATGCATATGTCCGAATAATCGGATGACGTTAATTTATGACCACTCCAATGAATTCATAATTATTGAAGTTAAAATAATGTTCCATGTCTTGAACACAAGCTAGGATAATTGGATGTGCGCGACGATAGCCAGCTAGTCCTATTTGCAGGTAGATGAGGTGGTGTTTCTTCAGTATTATCATGCCTTCAATATCCGTCGGCATGATACACATTTCTCAAATCAGACCTGAGTTCCATTACAAGGAGACGGGAGAGGAAATGGTGAAATAACAGGACCGTTAGAAGAAGTACGTCACAGCGGGAACTATACCGGCTGCACTGCAATGAAACACAAACAGCGAGGGGAAATTACTGGGGGAGGGGGAAATTACTGAGTGTCGTGTGGGAAGGTCAGAGAAGGGAGACACGCTGAGGAATCACCGGAGCAGGATTCACCAAGAGACCACAGGGTGGGGTGAGGTTAATCCAACGACGGACCATGAGTTTCACCGAGTGACCACGGAGGGTGGGATTCACCGAGGGACTGCGGGGATTTGAATGAGTTAGTTATTATGGTTTTAGGGCGCATTAACTACAGTGGTTATACAACACCCATTGGGAGGTGAATGAACAGAGGACCATGGGAAGTCATCCACAGAGTTGCCACGGGGGATTTACTACGGATCCACGGAGGGATCCACTGTGGAACCAAGTGGGGAAGGTGGGATTCACCGGGCGGGGTGTTGGCGTGGTAAAGGTAGGATTCACCGGGACCATGAGAAGTGTGTTTCACCGAGTGACCAAAGGAGGATTCACAGACCAGCCTAGAGACAGTGGCACCAATGAGCTTAGTGTGGTAGGCATAAACTCTATGCCAATGGGCAGAGGGCCTGTGGGCTATAGAAACTTGCTACAGTATATGTGGAACTGACATGCAAAACAAAGGTATGGATGCTTGAAGAAACGACTTTACAACACCAACACCCATATTAAGAGCAACAAGGAGCACCTGCCATGTAATATGGATATTCAAGCTGGGCAACATAAATTTAGCCGATATATTAGCGAGCCACCAATGCGTCAACACGACCCAAATAGCCACCATCTCCCAGTCCGGTTGCCGGCTGTACCTGCCGGGTCCACCAACAAATGCGCTGCGAGGCTCCAGGACACGTCCCACCGCAGGCGGATCACGAGTCCGATGCCCTTTAACGGGGCTGCCCGAGTCTTACATCAGAACTGGTACGATGGGTGGGTGGGGGGTGGGGGTGACGACCATGGCAAGCATGGGACAGCATGTGCTGACCACCCGATCGCAGCTACGCCAGCTGGCCAGACGGCGCTGGCCACACCCAGTCGGCCGAGGTGACGGGAGCGACGCGGACCTTTGTGTTTGCTCTGCAGCACGAGCTCGCCACAGCGGGCGATGCGGACGTCCTGCAGAGGACGTGACTTGTTGTCCACGGGCACCACCTCCACCTGGCTGACAATCTCCTGGCCGGAAATCACGTGGCCGAACACTACGTGAATTCTGCCGAATGAGAAGAACGTACTTGAGTTCCTTCCACAACCACCACATGACAGTGTGGTAGTATGTAAAATAAATATTCCGCTGAAAAGCGCCGATATACTACAGCTAGCAAAAAGTGCGAAGGAGCACTTGGTCAATAGCTTGATATCATATGGATTAAGATAAACGCAAACCGAGGTGAAGCTAAGTTTATACTCTAAAAAGGTTATCAACTAATTACAATGAACACTGATGCAAATGATGATGCAGACACGTTGCTATCACACACAATTACCATATGACATGACGTAATTAAACTATAATGTATGTAACATTATTAGAAATATACCAATCACAAATCACCGAACATTACATAGCAGTGATGGAACAAAAGACATCGTAGTGGCATAGTTCCGAAGCCTGATCTGAGCAAATGTTCAACGCCAGATAGATTCACCAATTCCCAGAATAAATAAAGAAAAGCGGATCACGAAGGGGCCAAGAGCCAAGTTTGATTCCATCCCATTTAACCACTAGCATATGCTCATTCTTCGCCACCAGTGGGACAGCCAAGTCGTCGTTAATGGGACCACCGATCTCAGCCCGCCGATGAGAACATAATTTGTCTCAGACCAGGCTCTGCACCGAGGCGCTGTCTTCGTCAATAACAACTTACCCGTTCAGGTGCGGCGCGGGCTGAGTAGTTCTACAAGGAGAAAAACAAACGGTTGAACACGACAAACCGAGCAGAGCGGCTCACGGCTATGTGGAAATAAAGTAGATTAGCACACGTGCCCGCTGTATATGTCACAGACTAAACAGCAAGGCCAGGGATCCCATAGCGACGACAGAAACATTCCCAGCGACAGCTATCCCACCAATCACTTAACAGATAGAACACAATGGGGAAAGGAAGACGTTCAAGCACCACACAAGTCTGGGCGACAATCAACATAGGAGCATCCAGATGATCGAAAATTGAAATGGAGATAAGGACGACAAATATAAGGATAGTAGTTCAATAGTTCAATCAAAGGTCAGTAGTTCAATCAAAGTTCAGTAGTTCAATCAAAAATATTAATTCAATAGTTCAATAGTATTTTTAGTAGGCCAGTTGTTTCCTATTTAATGGAGGCAAAGCTGGCCCTTTGAGTTGTAACTGGCACATAAACTGGCTGAAACCTGGATACTCTAAGAAATTACAATTCTAGGCATTTCAATCATAATCATCATATAAACAGCCCACACTTTAGAATAACAGTATTATCCAGAACGGACTGAACACATTACACAAGCTGAGCATTAGAACTGACAAATTACAAGTAGCTTGGTTGTGAACGAACGACACACACAACTTATATCACACCGAAACCTAGTATTATAGCACGGATTAATATAAAGCAAGGATGAAAGTCGTCACGATATCACGCTCACAGGAAGAACTGCGACCCGTTGGTGTTTTTTCCGCGGTTGGCCATCGACAGAAGAAACGGCTTATCGTGGTTCAGATCAAAACTCTCATCTGAAATCAGGTGCAGGCATAATGGCATCAGCTGCATATAAACGTCGGGACACAACTCACTCACATTTTGTTGATCAATCAGTTAGTGACTTTAACTTTAAACGTGGTGCATTGTCTGCCAAACAAGGCACCATATTTGTATTTCATTTTGACATATACGTACAGCGAGACGTCTAAACCATTTGAAAGATCGTAAAACGTCAACGATGGTATTTGACGATAGAGAAAATATGCACGTGGTTATTTTACTGGCACAAGCTGAATGAGTCGACACTGGTACACCTTCATGAACGGCCGGCAACTGCTACTGATAACATTGATCAACAGCCTGGAAACAAACTGAGTTCACGGACGCAAGGATAAAAAGCAGCTGGAGCCGGTGAAGGCCAACGTCACATGTGGGCTGGGATAAACTTTGGCAATGGGCAGCTTTAAATGGGAAAGAACCCCATCACTGGTAGCAACCACCCACTATGCTCCGTGGCTGCGCCAAAGGCTACGTGCCACCACCATGCTCTGCTGAAACCTGCCAGCCCCAGACGCACCATTTGGCCTACTTTTGGGTGGAACAGTGGGCCATCAGCGACTTATTTGGTCTCCAAAAATGTCTTCCGGATTTCACATGTTCATACGTTCCCCATTCCCACACACACCACCTTTAATTTTTATTGTGGAGAATCGCATAGAACCACAGTGAATTGCCTACTTAGCATTGCCATCCGAAAAAGTTATGAGTCACTGTCATGTCCTTAAATTCCTGATTGATTTATTAATTAATGATTTAGGTTTAAGGGCGCGCCTATCACGGGGTCATTTGGCTTCACAACTCCTGACACCATTGCACATTTCCTGGCCTTCCTATTGCGTTCCCGTCGACTGCCGTATGTGTCACTGATGGCACGGATGTACAATGCACATACGACTTCACGCAAACGGCAACAAAAGGAATCCAGGCTACACCACACACCGTCAAATTTCATTGTGTGACGCAACATTGTATGTCGCCCCTGTTAGCTGCTCCTCTGGGAGTCTAACGCTAACCGACTTTGGCCGGCGTGAGCTGCACTAGCCGCCGCCAGTCAGGTCCACCTTCGCCCTGGAGATCAGTCTGCCAGCTGGATACCCAGCAGAGGGCGGGCCGCACTAGCGCCGGCAGCGGCGCGGCGCCGCAGCGCCACTCACCGTCAAAGGTGCCGCCGTAGATGGACTCGCCGCCGGTGCCGTTGCCGGCCGAGAAGTCGCCGCCCTGGATCATGAAGTCGCGGACGACGCGGTGCAGCTTGACGCCCAGGT
The DNA here is from genome assembly GCA_034440575.1 of Imbricaverruca yamaguchii. Taxonomy (NCBI): domain Eukaryota; kingdom Metazoa; phylum Arthropoda; class Thecostraca; family Neoverrucidae; genus Imbricaverruca; species Imbricaverruca yamaguchii. The sequence goes on from JAOTOL010001571.1 coordinate 1,953,977, forward strand.
AGTGCAGCGGCTTGCCCGTTTTCTGGCCCAGGCCGCGCTCGCCCGTGCAGAGCGCGCGGAAGTTCTCGACCGTCACGGGGCACAGGTCGTTGAACAGCTCGAACACCACGCGGCCCAGTCGGATGCCGTCCAGCTCCAGGTCGAAGAAGCAGCGCACTCTGGCGTCCTTCACGGTCATTGTGATGTTGCAGAGGTCTGTGGGATGCAGACCCACGAACTGTTATGTAAATACAGTGCAGACCACAAACTCTGCTAGTCATATATGGTGCAACCCACAAACACTGTTGCTTATAATACTCTGCAGATCGCAAACACTCTACTGTCTGTTATGCACACTACAGACTGGGATTACCGTCTGTTATGCACAATACAGACCTGGAATACTGTCTGCTATGCACAGCAAAGGCTGGGATTACTGTCTGTTATGCACAGTAAAGGCCAGGATTACTATCTGTTATGCACAGCACAGATGTGAAATGCACAGTATAGACCAGAAACACTGCTAGTTATGCACAATACACCTTTCAAACATAATTGGGCTAAACTATCCAATGGTGCTGGTGTAAAAATTTAAGAGATTTTTGATCATGGTCTAAATTACATTTTTCTAGCCTGGCAGCTTTCCCACTATGCAAATAATACCTTGTCCATAATTTGGTCTTCTACTGCAAGTCAACGTTTCTGTTGGAACCTCAATACAATTTGTAGCTACAGTGTCACAGAAAAGGAAGTAGATGAATACAGAAACAAGGCAATTTCATATGAAAGAAGAGTTTAAAAAAAATAGAAAAAGGATTGTTCAATTAAGGAATACCATGAGACTACATTAAAAAAATCATTGGAAAGGAAACCTATTCATTGAACATCCAAAGCTTCATGTGATATAACACCTAAGTTATATCTCAGTTTTCAGCAATATTATGATTTAGCTGACCAAACATCCATCAATCTTAGGCAAAGCTATGGCATATCAGAATAGTGTTAAGCACATATGCAAACCTATGTAACAGAACCATGGAATGACCCAACCAGGAAGCAAGTCACTTAGGAGACCTAAGTGCTGGGTTAGTCCTATGTTAGGACTAACACAGCAGTGTACAAATAATAGTTCTTTAGTAGGTGTTAGATGTTGAAACGAGCACAGTTGGATTTCGAAATTGGCCATGGAAGCATGCTATTAAAAATATTCCGGCCTTCAAAGTACCTTTTGAGCCAAAAGTGTACTGATAACAGCATGTGTGAATTTAATTGGGGGGGGGGGACACATAACATAGGGATATGTATGCTAGCAATAACAATTGCAATACCACAGTAACAACTGATGGCATTGCTTAACAGACCACATCATAGATAATTTTCATCTCAAATTGTGCTACCAGATGCATGTGTACACAATCCAGAATGGTAAGCATGGTCATGATACTTGTGGCAAGAAGGGCCCCTGTGGCTCATAGTTGCACTAATCTTTACTTATACACAAAATGCTCAAAATGCTAGAAACAAGTCATGGATACTTCATAAGCACATGTCAAAAAGCACAATGTTGGTACATCCTTGGAAATGATGCCTATTCAGTGCTCAGAGTGGCATATTCCACCCTATTACACAAATAATTAATCACTGACCTAGCATAACCTAAACCCCACACATGTTGCAATACCAAAAACCTGAAATATTCCATGAACAAAATCAAAAAGCAATTTGATCCTTACTGTTCCATATTTGTTGAGAGAAAAACCTGGGAAATGACAATTGGCTGATCCAAGTCATAGCCAGCTACCTCCCAGTTGAACAAGAGATTAATGCAGTTGCCATTTGGTAACAGACTGGATTTTATTTGTAGTGGTTTATGTAATTGATTATTTTTCCTTTGTGATTCTTCCTTCCATTAAACTTGTATCATCATTGGAACTACTCTTAATCTATATTATCTACCTAACATTATCTTATGTAGGCTTGCTCTGCCTCTGAAGATGAAGCCTCTGGTAAGAGGAAAATCCACTGTAAAACCACCTTCTGTTTCCAATATACCATACTGCAGCCTTGCATACTACTGGCAGCTGTGCACACTTGAATGCCTAAGGTGGCTACAGTGGCAAGTTGCTCTCCCATCTCTACTCCCTTCATATCCTTTCAAGCCATTTTTTCTTCAACTAAAGCATTCCAGATTTGCACTAAAAGGTACATCATACAAAATGTAATATTAAGACAACTTGACTTCACTCCATTTTTGCACCTTTTCATTGACAAAAGTGTTTGTTTCATGGTGGAAAGAAAATGGTGCTGGATAGTTTTAGTATAATTTAAATAAATAATTTTATATTCCAAACCCCATACCCATATGGAAATGGGACATTCTAGCATCCTGCTAGTGAGCTTGGTTGTGAATATTTATTATTTGTTGGGTGTGAGCATGTTGGGACAGTGTCCTAAAATTGCTTCACCATTAACTGTGTGGATGAAGGACGAAGTTGCTTGGGAATAGTGAAAGATTGGAAGAAAATAAAGGATTGCCACTTAAGGATTAAAAAGCGGAATGCCTTTCACTTCAGTCACATGCACTTTACATTATTTAGCAGTCGTATGCATGATGACTGCCCATACATCAGTTTAATTCTACTTTGAAAAAGTAAACTTGTGTTCTAAGGTGTTTTTTTTTTAAAGAATAGTGTTTATGAAGGTGACTAAGATGATGGAACCGTATATTTCCTGTCAAAATGCCTATTTTTCACGTTGTGAGCAAAATAACCCCAAGGAAGGGATTTTAATTGGATAACAGCATAAAAGAAATGTTTAAGAGTAAAATGAAATGCAAGATAACCTAACCTAAGCTTCCTTTCCAGAGCAAAAAATTCAAAATGTTTACAAAATGTGCTGATATTTTGAAAACTTCAGATTAAAATACCTAACCCAAAATCAGCTGCTTTAAAGAACAATTTCCAAAACATATTAGACACAATAATGTTTTTTTTTAATCCACTGAAAGAAACCTAAACTAACCAATAAATTTGAAGATGAAGGTCAAATTTGATTCTTTGCAATTTTTAATGCAGTGCATTTTAATGTGAACAGGATGATGCAACCACTCATTTTCTCTGTAAATCCCTGTAAAGTTGGTGTTAACTTTTAAGTCAACAGAGGTTCATGCATCTGATTCCACAGGCATGATACATAGGAAATGTGCTATGAGATGTATAGCTTTTTATGAGTTAACTCCAAGCATTTACATACCTTAATTGGATTGTCCAGGCTGTGGCTCATCAATTTGTAACACTATGGTGCCAGGCTGACAAGAGCAGCACTCAAGCTGTGGCTTAAAGCTTTAATGCTTTTAGAAGGAAACCTTGTGGTCACAGAATTCAATTAAAAAACAATGCTGGCAGACCTTGTAATAATTTGAACCAATAACCTCTCTGAGAATGAAACCATATCTGAAAATCATACACTTGAGTGGCTGTCCTCAAAAGAAAGCTGAATAATTATGTGAGATGCTGGAGCTCAACACATACACAACACAGCTAAACCTATATCAATATGAGTGACTGCTTTTTAATTGTCTCATTTGTCTACTCATCAATCAGTGCCTTTTAAATGACCAGCTACCAGCTAATCTTAACATATAAAATATACCATAGCATAATATAATCCAACCTAACCTAACCTAACCAGAAACCAGAATCATCTGAAACAAACTTTTACACCTCCATGTCATCAAATATTGTAAGCTTTGCTAGTGCAAATCTTGTAAACAGCATTGCAAGGAACTTCCAGCCTTGATAGAAGGCTATGGAAGCATTTGGTCACAAATATTTTCTGTCATGAATGAAAATGGAATTAAGCCTGAAACATAAGATGTTTTATATCAGAGCATTGAATGAAGTGCATGAAGCATTTCACTTCTTTATTATCATTGAATCTGCAATACACCAGATATCTTCATGTTAAAATAAACCAAATTACAAATAAAAATATCAAAGAATCCAATTTTACCTTGATCAGCAATAACACCAGCTAACCTAACTTAGGTAGCCAAGTATTACCCATTTATTTGCTTTACAGAGGTAAATCTGTGTAACAACTTGTCCTGCTACCACCTTAAAACAAAATAATACCCATTTTAATCAACGACAAAACTGCACCAACCTGGATAGATGATACATTCCATTTAGATTAAAATACATACATACCTAGGTACCTACCTACCTACCAATCCACCTAGGTACCTAGGTAGGCATCTGGCCATTTTCTACGTACCAGAACTTCTCAAAGTAACAGCGGCCTAACTTGAATTACTCTTGCTTATTACTCTGGTATAAAGTTCTTTCTCTAATAATAACTAATAGTTTGGGCAAGTGTCCGTAATAATACCGACAAATGTGCCTATGTAAATACGTACTTACCGAGATGCTCAAAACGGTTTCGATTTCCGTCCAGTCACACACCTCCCCGGATACAGACTAAGTCACTGAAATCAGCCAAACACCCGTTCACTCTACGACAAAAATCGGCATATATTCAGCCCAAATGAATGCACTTTACGCAATCTAATTCACCTCACTTTCGCCCCGACAAACGGCCGGTATTCAGCAAGGCCGTATACAGAGGTAAAATCATAAGCTTCTGCGCATCTTTCCGCGCAGGTTACCTTATGACGTGCAGGATGCGTCACCCGCCCTCTCCGTAACTACATATGGACATGGGACGAGCGGCCCGCAAGATGCAAAGTAGTGAATTCCCCCCAATAAACGTCGTTTTCTTCGAAATGACCAACCGAAATCTGTAGGCGCCTCTTTTTCCTTCAGAACAGTACCATTATTGTCAGCATGAAACTACAAGCTTAAGCTAGGGAATGCAGTATGTGAAAGGCTTCCATCTCGCGGCACTTACTTTATAGCGATAGGGTCGCGGGAGAATGTGGAGGCGATGCGGTGGACTCGGGGTGGCACTAAGGGAGTAGCCACCCTCGCTGCCTAGGAAAGGTGTTAGGATTGATATTTTGAATGCATTCACAGACATTGTTGGCTTTAAATGAACTAACTCGCTCCAGCCGATCAGCTGAAGCCAATCCCGTGCATGGACGCCTTCATGTGTCCCTTTGAAATTGTTGCATGATGTCTAAGACCTGCATGGAAGCAATGCAGGAGACTTTTTCGCTACTTTGCTTGAAGTCAATGTAGATTGAACCAGGCTTGCCCGTCAAGGTGCATTTCCCACTGGTCTTAAGTGGGAAGAGACCGCAAACCATTCCACGAATCGGCATAAGCCAACACATGACAACGGCGCATCCATACTTTTTGTAATGGGAGGCCTCAATCTGATAGGGGCTTTAGTTAGTTATTTGAGTTTAAGGGCGCTTCGACCAAAACGTGATCATTTAGCGCCAATAACTTCCAGTTGAGCATCAGTTAGTTAAGCAGGCAGGTGTTACGGGTGTGTGTAGATGGCTTGAAAACCGATCGCTTTCAGAAAGCGTAATATGCTCCGAGAATGAACAATGTCCGAGTCATCAGCTAGCACATCACGATATGTGTTGAGCCGTGTATTATTTCCATAGAACAACCCTCGCTCTGTTGAGAACTGCTCGCACGAGAAAAACACGTGACGCACGGTCAGGTTTCCCGAACAGCGGGGACACTGAGGTCTCCCGTCACCGCAGATGAGGTACTGGTGTGTAGCATGTGTGTGGCCGAGGCGCAGTCTGCACAGCGTCACTTCGTCACTTCTGGATCTGCGGTAACACGATGGCCATTCTCCAAGGTCTGGTTTGATCTCGTGTAATTTATTGCTTGTCTGCGCACTCCAGCTACTCTGCCACTTGGTGTTCATAAATGAGGATATTCCGGGAAGAAGACCCCTGGCCGGAAGTGGAAAAGCACGTGTCTGTGGTCTTCGGGCAGCCCATTTCGCTGCGGAATCGGCACGTTCGTTTCCCGATACTCCCACATGGCTGGGTATCCAACACAACCGCACAGTCTTCCCAAGCCGATGTATAGCAGTCAGACAAGTCAGAATATCAATGAGTAATGGGTAAGTTGGGTAAAAACCAGTCAGTGTCAAAAGGCTGCTTAGATAATCGGATATAATTACATATTCAACATCCTGCGAAATCTCGACAAAGGAAAGCGCTTTGAGTATTGCAACGAGCTCCGAACTGTAGACAGAGGCATACGTAGGTAAAGTAAAGCACCTGACAGAGGAGTTGCACACAAACGCAGATCCAACTCCGCTGTCGCCCTTCGATCCATCTGTAAAAATGCGTGTCCAGCCTTCATACGTTTTCAAATGCTCCAAGGTTTTCATCCGAAACACCTCAGTTGGAACATCGCCCCTACGCATCGCTGCGAGTGTCAGATCCACTGCAGGAGACACTAGATTCCACAGGGGTATCGATAAATGTTGCACGCACATCACTCTACGCACTCTCGTTCTGCTCTCCTGAAAAAGTTTCCGAATACGCATACAGAAAGGCAAGACTGCCCCACGTTGCCCACTGCGGAAGATTGTCAACGTGTGACGCGAGAACACCGCTGGGTACGTGGGGTGGGTGGGAAACTGACGTAACCTGCAGGCGTACCGCATGCCAAGCATTTCCCTTCTCAACGCCAGTGGTGGCTCGTTGGCTTCCGCCAGCAGGCTAACAATTGGTGAGGTTCGAAATGCTTCAGTAATGATATGTATTGCAGCATGGTGTATAGTGTCAAGGACACGCTTATTGGTAGCGCATGCGCTGACATACACATAGCATGCGTAGTCCAGCTTGGACCGAATCAAGGACCTGTACAACATCATCAGTGTTTTACGATCCGCACCATACGAGGTTCGTGATATGCACTTCAGTACGTTTAGTGACTTAAAACACCTTTCTCTCAGTGTTTTAAAATGTTGTTTGTAAGTAAAACGGCTATCGAATTGCACCCCGAGTAACTTCGCTGTTAGGCGAACAGGAATGAACGAGCCATACAACTTCATATTCAGTTCTTGAGAGCACCTCCTACGACATAAATGCATTGGCAACAGTTTTGTCTGTGGAGAAGCGGAGTCCATTTGCAATGCCCCATCTTCCGAGGTGGTTCACTGCAAGCTGTAACTGTCGTGTTAGCGATGATGTACTGGAGCCAGAAAACCACATAGCAAAGTCGTCAACGAACAACGATCGTCCTATGCCAGGCGGCAGTGCATCCCCGATATCATTTATGAAAACAGCAAACAGGCCACACTCAGAACACTTCCCTGTGGAATTCCATTGACTTGATGGAAACAATGAGAAAGCAATAAAGTAAAAAATAACTTGGAAGGACCTAAAGCAACTAGACAGGAGAGCAAATCCTGTCTGTAAAGCTGCCTATTGGCCCACAACCAGGAACATCTCATTGGGGGATGCAACATTTGTCTAGCTCCAGCTATGCAAAATCCTTGAAAGAAAAGCATACTATTCACCTCTCTTCATTGTTGCCAGCTGAAGAACTGATCATTTTTAACATGGTTGGCAATATGTCATGGTAAACATCCACCATGCCATCTACCACTAACTAAACCCACCAGGAAGTGCAAGGGAATCCTCACTTAGTGGGATAACACATTGAAATTACATAGGAGTTTTGCTACTACGTGGTATATATCCACTGTATCACGTAATCTTTCCAGTCTGGTATCAATTTCAATGTTTGCTATCTCGAAATTCAAGTGTTGATCAAATTTCTTCAAAATTTTAATATGGAAAACAGAGACAAGATCTCTGGAAAGGTATTCATATCAATAAAGGTAGCATCAGCTATGCATCATGAATCTGAGCATCATGATCCATGCATCTAAGTATAATGATCCATGATTAAAATGGATCACGATCTATTAACTAAGGACTCAACGGTAGAACCACTTAACCTTGCACTTAAAGTACACAAGAACAGGGTTCGCGATGCATGTCACACACAAGCCATAATCGTACAAATACAAAATATGGCAGGAATCCCTGTCTAAAACGCTGCATAACTGATTTTTTCTGCTTAAATCGCTGCTATTTTTAAAAAGCGATTTCAGTTGCAACTTAGGCGTAATATATTACTATTTTGCAATGGAGTGAGCTCCTTATGCTGACATGTTGCAGAAAACATGCACCCATAGCCACCTGCATGCAATCGCATTCAAATATTACCTGTGAATGGGTGACGCATCACGCACGTCATATATCGCATATGGAAGCTCAATTAGCTCTCTATGGCCGCTGTTGGGATGACACCTCCCTGGTATTCAGTTAAGGAGATCCAAAGGTTCCCAATCCTAAGGACAACGCGGTTTTACAACGGTAGTTTCCTCAGTCTAGTCGCTCTAGATTTAGTATAATTTTAGTTATGCTGTCTTATATTCTCAAGCATTCCAATATATGGCAATCGTATGTATCAAAGAGTGTTCAACTCACAACTATATAATGCAAACGGGGTGCATACCGCCATGCCGCAATCGAACAAATTAGTCGGTGCACTGGTCAGCGTCCTACCTCTGAATTGTGGTGTGAACATGTATGGTGTGCGCGGAGTGAGCATACATAGCATAATATATATCAGGTAGGATATGTACGTATAAGTTTGGTTCCCATCGCCCAAGCAATCGCATTGGCGTCGCTACCGGTTTGGGATTGGGTGACTCGAAAGGTTTATCACGCCGTTTATGGTTTGGTTGCCATATTACCTACTGCTTCCCCGAAAATCGGCTTATAACCGCATTCTTCCATAATTCAACCATAGCCGCAATGAGTCCATATCACAAGTACCTCAGCTCACAAGTTTCGCGCCTTATAAGCGCTAAAGCTGCCAGACTGCTTCTAAAATGCGAGGAGACGGCTGGCTCAGAAGTACCCCGCCTCATGAGTTAATTCGTAGTTCTGAATTTTGCCGCTAGATGACACCGTAAACGCCCAACCGCCCCAGAGGTCACCTGCGTGCTGACAGATGCCGGGAGCATGTGGCGCCTGTATTGCTCCAAAAAGCCAGAATACCTAACGTAGCCCCAAGGCTATTTAATAAGGTGGGCTCACCAGACGCTGGCATAACCTTGGTCTGACCTTCAAACCAGCAACTGGAAACAGCTAGTGATTGGATACCGAATGCTAACGCTAGCATCATTTGCTTGAAAAACAGCAACATCCGTGGGAGCGGGTCTCTATTGTAACTCCTAATATATCATGAACTCTAATTTGTCATAACCTCAAATATATAATAAACTATAATGTGTCACAAGCTCTAATGCATCATAACCTCAAATGTATCATAACTCATAATGTATAATGACCTCAAATGTATCATAACATCAAATGTATCATAACCTCTAATATGTCATAACCTCTAATGTATCTTAACCTCAAATGTATCATAACCTCTAATGTATCGTAATCTGAAATGTATCATAGCCTCTAATGTGTCATAACCCATAATATCAGCTGACGATGGAGAAACGTGGCGTGTGATTTTGGCCCGTACTAAATCAGAAGTCTCAGCTTACGGGAAACCATTGCGAAAAAGAAATGAACTTGAAGTATACCGTATCCTCGCTAGGTGTCAGCATGGTATTATATTTGCACCGTGATTGTTTTCAATGACCAAAACTATTGTGTGTGTATGTGCAATTTTATAGTGCATTGATTATCAAAGAGGTTTCCGAATACATGATGATTCAAGGCATGATTTATTGACGCATTGCTTTGTTTACTGGCCATGCAAGGCTACAGACCAACACGTTAGTTCATGCGCTTTTTGTGTAGTTCGATAGGTGCTGCCAATTTTGATGTTTTCCAACATCTGAAGGTTTTCCATTTTATATTTTAGATTAAAGTCACCAAGAATAAGGCATTTCCTCTGAAAGTGTCTACTGCTTTCCCCACAAATCACCTTATCGAGCTCCAGTTGCCGAGAACGTGTCAAGGTTCTTGATGGATAAAAGTCCTATCCTCAGTTCATTGCTGTTGCCTTTTCCCACAGCAACCTCAAGACAAATGGACTTCACACACATTTTTTACTCCATCTGCTACTTTTTGAGAACTGTATAGTCTATTCACATAGAACATTAAGCCACCCCCTTCACTGTTTGACCCCCATTGCATGAAAACATATTGTATCCCTGGATCTCACAGTCCTGTAAGCTATCCCCAAAATATTCCTCTGACCCATGTTTCAGTAATGCAAAGAAAATCTGGTTTCTCCTCAGCAACATAACACTTTATCTCATCAAATTTGGATCGAATGCTCTGAGTATTAAGCATGATACACTTAACACTCGCCCGTATAGGGGGGGTAGGTGCAACCCCCCTTGGTTTTTGTGTATTCCTTCCAAACCGATGAACGGATCACTCTGATATTTTCAATACCCCTTGGGGCAACCTTTTGACGACTTTTGGTGAAATGTTTTTGGGAGGTGTCAGGTCACGAAGTTACGGGATCATAAAGGGGAGCACCTCGGACCAGTTCTCAACAAGTACGTGATTGTCGCACGTATTTTTTACGTACTTAGCGTAATTATGGGCATGTAATACAAAATACAGATGCCCAGATGGGTTCCCATTGAAAAATAATGTTCCAATAAATCGGTGACCTCGGTTGACCTCGGTTGACCTTTGGACATTTTTTAGATGACCTACGAGAATTTTTCGTACTGAATTATAATTCAGGGTCCATTTTACCCAGGGGAACTTTAAACTCCGAAATTGGAACCACTTTCCAAAAAGTTGTATATTTGGGGTCATGGCTTTGACTTCATTTGATACAGGATATATTGGTCCGATCACATCGTGTTACATGTCGTTATGTTCGCAGGGTCTAAATAAACACATTTCCGGCAATTTCGTGCATATTTAGAGGGTAGGTTCCATAGAACTACCGACTTTCTTGGGAAAACAAAAAAAAAAATCAATTTTAGACCTTTGACCTGACCTGGAAGGTCAGGTCAAAGGTCTAAAATTGTCTAAAACCTCAGGCCATACTGAATTCCAATCGCGATATCTCGGCCAGATCCATAACTTTGGTCTTCGGTTTGTTTCCGTAATATGCACGGTTTCGAATCGCCAGGGGGGTCGTACCGACGACCGAACCCCCCTCCCCCCTATACGACCGAAGGTGGTAAAATGCCGAATACTGGCAAGGGTTCACAAAATTTCATAACTCTCTTTGGATATTTTATGTTGGGTAGCTCTATCATCTCTGGATGAGCTACCGCTCTGCCCCTCTGTTACCCCTGTTTGCTGATTCTGAGGTTATATTGCCTATGCTGTCACTATTGGCATATCTCTGAGATGCCAATGCCAAGTCTTCCCTCCTCACCCCATTATCTAGTTCCCTGAAGGACATGTTCATATAAATTGACTGACACTTGCACCCCATTCTCAGAGAAGTGCAGGCCATCCCTCTGATGGCCTGTCCAATGACGGATAAAATCTGCACAGCTTGTCGACCAATGGCAAGCCTAACTAATTGCAGAGCTTACCTACCCTGGCATTGGCTGCCAGTGCCCTAGAAGTCCACCCAGGGGAGACTCCAACACTAGGCAGAATAGCTGTCACAATAACTTTGCTATTGCTTAGAAAACTGGGTGTGTTCCTTGCAATCTACAAGTTAACCCGTCCCGTCTCGGGGGTGGTCTTCAACCGCCCCCCCCCTCAGGTTTTTCGCGGATAGCGGACGAACGGCGCACGGCAGCGCGCCCAAATTCGGCATACCTTTTCCCACATAAATTTGACATGCTGATTACATTTATTAGGTCAGGTCATCTAGGGTTAACGAGTTAGTCAAGGTCAAGTGAGGTCACCTCCAAAAAAGTTCAACCAGTCGTCACGCTTTAACGGATAGATACATCTTAATGAAACTTTCAGCGTTTGCTTATCTTTACGGATGCGACAAAACGTACGAGTGGAATGTTTCATTTTTTAGTTTTTGACTACATGTAAATTTTGCGTATTTGCCAAATTGCAGTTCAAATAGATGATTCTGGCCAAAGTAAGCATCTTTATTAGGGCAAGTTGACTTCCAACAACGTTTCGAGGTTTACTCCACCCATTGGAAAAGGAAAATTAAAGGAACCTTGAAAACACGAATTTTTAAATTGCAAAAATATATTTTTGTTTATATTGGGTGGCCAAAAAAAAATTATAGCCCTGGTCGATTTCGCTGTTCTTTTCTCATTCCAAATATTTTTTTTCTCCATATATCCCAAAATGAAATCCACAGAGTCAAAATCATAATGTAAGTCGTGAAAATATAGCCCCCTGGTGGCGTTACCTTTGGGGGAATATTGTTTTGGAGCGTGGACCCGTACCCTATTCTTCGAGCGCTTTCCGATAACACATTTTCGTTTTCATGCGATGCTTAGTTTGGATTTTAGAGGGGGTCTTCAACCACCCTCCCCCCGAGACGGGGTGTGAAGATTTGACCGGAAAGACGGCGTGGGTTAAAGATATATTGAAGATATTCTGCGTTCGACCCCGCTGCAATGCCACACAGCACGGAGTTGAATTTAATGATTTTCACATTGGGAGCGCTAGTCTGGTGTGTTCAAAAGACGATGTCAATCATGGCGCACCTGAGACGGACTGGCTTTAGGTTTTTCGCAGTCCACATCGCGTAGATTCTGTCTCGCTCGTTTTTGCAGCAGGACAGTCAGCGCCCAGTAAGGTGACGTCATAATTATTTCGATCAGTGTGGTTCTCACGGATGTTGAGTGCAGGGGTGAGCTCAGGGATGTGCTGAGAGACATTAAGTTGGACTGAACCGGTTGCCCTGCCATCTGCCGTGAAGCTTTGACGTCCCCCATTCCCTTTCTCCTTCAAAAGGACCCCAGCAAAAACCACCAGATTTCACCAAGATCTGCAAATTTCCAAAGTTGGCAGCATCCAAGCGCTGTAGAGCTAATGAAGCGGACATCTAGCGGAGAATATACCAATTTTGGTTCGCTGCCGCGCGCCGTTCATTCAGTATCCGCGAACAACTCTGGGGCGCTTGAAGACCCCCGAGACGTGGTTAACGTGGTTTTCCCCCATAGCCCTCGATGCGTCCTGCCCACAATTTTAGTTCATGGTTTTACCGCTTGGCGTCGCCACTGTTCGTAGACCCCTGACATAGCCCTAACCGTTTTGGAGCAATCCAGACACCAGACATGCTCCTACCATCTGTCGGCACGCAGATAAGCTCTGGTACCTTTAGTTTATAGCGCCACCTAGCGGTGTAATTCAGAACTATTTGCTAGGACTAATGAAACTATCTGTGGATGGAGTACTTTTGCGCTCACCAGGCCTGTTGTATCCAGGATGATGTATAATTGGATTGGAAACTCCGCGTCAGCGCCTTTCATCTGCGCGTATCTGGGCCACCAGTCACCTTGCGTAGATTAGGTAAAAACACGGAAGTGCGGCCAGTTCTGGACCGTGATCTTATGGGAGTTTTGGGTACGCATTTCATGTTGGCGTTTTCGCACTTGATTCAGTCACCCCAGGAGGATTGCGTCTGCCTTTCGTGATACAGAATTGATCAAGGAACCCTACCGTTCCTTATTGATTTACTGCACTTCGTTAAGTCATCATGATGCGAAGTGAAGGCATCTGTGAGCGCCTTCACCCGACACCGAGACCCGAGTGAGAGGGAGCCCTTTTCGCCGAAAGTCGGCCCACCGATGTTGAGTTCCTAAAATGATTGGAGGGGCAAAGTGCATGAAGGCAATAGGCAGACCAAAATGAATAGGAGAGCTCACATTCCATAGACCCTCATGTTAGAAGTTGGAATTATAGCGGGTAGGGGGAAGCAAGCATGGAGAGGCGGTCCTGCCTTCGCCCCCACTCTCCTTGCTCCCTAGATTTGTGGCTGATATTTTCCGGTGGAGTGGTTTACACAACTAAATGGTAGAGTACAGACTCAGACTGCCTAATAGTCCGCAGAGGATTGAGATGAAATTGCATGGAGGGTGCAAGCCCCCTCCCCCTACACCATACCACTGGCAGATTCATGATTTTGCCATGGGGAGGCGTCAATTCTCTAGAGGGGCTCTTGGTCAGAACATTTGGACCAGGCACACTGCGATCTCCCAGAGGGACACCATTTGTTTTTGTCCGAGGAGTGCCTTTCGCCCAGAAAAAAAAATCGCGGCGTGGGTTCGGAATCCCAGAGGACTGCCATTCCCAGGCCGAGGACCACCCTGCGCTGAGAAATTCGATGGAGGGTGTACACCAGCACCTCCAAGAGATACGTGCTTCGGGTAATCAGGCGCGCCACCTTCATTTCCTCCCCTTGGATCAGCCTTTGCAACATACCCTAGCTGGAAACGCCACTACCTATCACCGGTTCGCTACCACTTGCCAGTCGTTCAACTCGGGGGTGTTATTTTATATACTTTGAGGGGGAACTGCCACCTCAATGTTTACTTAACCGACCTCGGCAATGATTTCAACTTCTAACATGGGAGCCAATGGAATGCGCCCCCATTCATTTCGGTCTGCCTGTTGCCTTCATGTACTTTGCCCCGTCCAATCATCTCAAATTCAAGATAAATATAGAGAGATAAGAGAAAAAGATTCCAAGATAAAGATATCAAGATATCAACATCGGTGGGCAGACCTTTAGGGCGAGGTGGGCTCCCTTTCACAGATGTCTTCACTTCGCACCACGACTTCTGAACGGAGCGTAATCAATCAATAAGGAAAGAACGGTAAGGTTCCTTGATTAATTCTGTATGATGAAAGGCTGATGCAATCCTCCCGGGATGGCTGAATCAACTGGGAAAAAATGTAAATACAAAATGCGTATCCTGAATTCCGATAGGAGGGCGGCCTAAAACCGGTCACGATTCCGTGTTTTTACTTTCCCTCGGCTCGGTGGGCTAATACGCAACCAGCTGTTCGCTTCCAATCCAGGCGTACATGGTCATGCATAGTTGTTCTTGCACTATTCTTGCAGACATAGTCATACACGGTAGAATACTCTTGCCGAGGCATTTTGACAGCAACATGGTGTTGCATGTTCGAAGTGTTCAACGATACCTGTCGTTCGCACAGTTGCAGCATGAAATAGACACTTTGTTCACCGTGCTGGTTGCCAATGAACTTTCACCGGTTTTAACTCATCTTCAAGGAACCACATTAGATCACATTAGATCACATTAGCCGGAAGAGGCCAACGAGACTCAAGCCTGCCACCTCACCGTTCCGAAACTAGCTTGTTAACTCTAAAGACTAGGTACTCGTCTATGTTTCGTTAACTTTTTATAGTGAGGGAGGATGCGAAAAACCAACTAATGTAAAGAAAATTGTAAATTTGTGTGAATAATGCCTGTTCATGAGCTACTTACTAATATGAGTAGCTGAATATAAGTAGCCTTTGTTGATTGCTTGATGATGATGTCAGAAGTGTATTTGCTGCCTATACCGGTCGGCAGTCCTGCTGCCATGAGCCATACGCACCTTTGAAGTTGCAAATATCACTCATAGCCTGTGGCAAAAATAATAAGCAAAAATGGCACTAATGATGTATAAATAGTGGTGCCAAAAAATTGTCACCAAGCGTGGGTCTCCACTCAACTTCGAGAATTCCAGGGCACTACTACTACAACCCAACAATCTTATCATTCGGTTGCATTGTCAGTTCTCTTGCGTTGAAAACTTGCACAGAAAACTCCACGTGCGACCCATACATATATGTATATCGCGTTTCACTTAGCACTGCAGTTTAGCACAAGTAGTTGTATTTTATTACAGCCACGAGAACAAAATGGAAGTAATCAACAGCATACCATCCATGTCCAGGATATCGAACCTCGGTGAGATAGCTTGAACTATTGAAAATAACCAAGCTGCCTGCAGATACGATAATAAGCGTGTTTCTGAAAATTATTGCGAGGGCACAACACATGAAGGCAATGGACATGTCAAGCAGGGGCGTATACTCAACTTATTCAGGTGGAAAAAGCCACTATGTGGAGGGATAAGTGCCCTTCCAAAGGCATACACAGATACACCCTTGCATGCGATGTATATGTGGTGTTAATATGCAACTTGCTTGTCAGGTGTTCTGAATGTGACACTTAATAGTCCGGTTATACCAAGCCTAGTTGCGCTGATGATTACTGGTAATACCGGCATACATGTTTGCTGCCTACAGTTGAGCACCAATTGAACTATTTCCTGAGATCTAGATATTGCAATGTACATGGCAGTTAATGATATTCCATTCTACGCTCCCTTAACTACAGTTTTGGGAGTAGCATGATACCCCGCGTGGTGTACTACGTCATATGCACGGGATACTCTGTTACATATGTTGTTTAGGGAAACTGACATGAAGTCAGTTCCCGGAGTCGGTCGTACCCACTAAGTGATCGGAGGTCCAGATTCGGCTGTGGTCATCAGGAGAAACGACGGGCAGCCGACTGTGCGGGACAGCGCGGCCGGGACACACGCAACGGCGGATCCAGGGCGACGCAACAA
Organism: Imbricaverruca yamaguchii; assembly: GCA_034440575.1. NCBI lineage: Eukaryota > Metazoa > Arthropoda > Thecostraca > Neoverrucidae > Imbricaverruca > Imbricaverruca yamaguchii. Next base: position 1,970,427 of record JAOTOL010001571.1, read on the forward strand.
GGGTAACTGCCCCCGCACGTTTGTGTTCATGACACAATTGTGATGTTCTCAATTCCTGGGGATCTTATAGCAACGACATAATTACAAATGCTCCAGAAACCTAGACCATTCTGGGCATTCACAAGGTTTTGACAAAACGGAACTAGAACTTTCCCTTTATCGAACCAGCCCTTCGGATCCACTGCTGCCCAACAGGTGCACTTTTGTACCATTGAGATCATTCGGGGCAGTGGCTCTTGTTAGCGGACCAGACAACATACACGAGCAACAACACAGCCATCGTGAGTATAGATGAGGTTGCCAGGCACATCCCTACATTCCCAGATGTATAATTCGGTGCACGTCGATCATTGCGGCGTTGCCGCACGCCATCTCAACACATGCATCCATGCAGAAATAAACAGCCGCCGATGGACCCAGACCGACTGCAAAGCCAACTGGCCGGCCGTCACGTCAGAGGCTCGCTACTACCCGACGGGTGGGTGGGCGTCTGACGGCCACCCACCACCAGATACCCAGCAGCCGACCGCCACCACCGGAGGCCCGTCATCTGACCACCATCACCAGAATGGGCCGGTACCTGACCACTACCCACCACTACCAGGCTGGAATCCGACTTGGACATGCCTCAATCCATCCTGCAGGAAGACGCGGAGCGACCCGGACGTCGTCAGTGGTGAATACAACCTGCCCGGTCATATCGTGGCCGGAACAAATGTCCAGCAGGCCGTCCGGTCTTCATCCGCCAGATTCGGGGAAGGGTGACCCTCTACCGTCCACCGAAATGGGTAACCGCTCACCTTAACCAGCACACTTAAACCACCTCTCGCCTATTTACCAATGAATGGCAAATAGGCGAGCTGCGCCGCGTAATCTGCTGCGTACCAAATAGCCGCACATCCTGCTGAGTCACGTATTCATTTTTAAAGACGTTCCTCGCATTCCTGAGAAGACATGTGACCTTTTCTAGACGCATCGGTCTATGATAATTCATCTCCACACCCCTCGTGAGAACGCCCACATCGGAGGATACCTAATTAACCTAAGATGGCACCCTCCTGCACCATGGGGAAATATTTACGTGCGGAGTGTGGGTGGGGCTCGATTTGGGCAGTGAATCATGTTGTACTTACGCCGAGTCCATAGCAGCCACACCGGGCCACCAGCACCACCACACATATTCAAACATCGACTAACGAGTCACATCCTACGTCTGCCGGCTTCCTCACGATATGTTGTCCGCGTCTGTGTCGTTGCGCGCGCTGTTGGCCGATATCACGCCCCTGCCGCCGCCGCCGCCGCCGCCGCTGTGTGCCCGGTCGCGCCGCCCGGCTGGCCACCGAGCGCCGCCGCGCCGCCGCCGGCACACCCTCTCCTAGGATGGCCAGCACTCGTAGAACGAGTACACCAGGTCGTAGCCGCGCAGACTGCAGTACTGCAGGTCGCGCTGCCGGTAGCGCCGTCCGATGGCCGGCAGACACAGCTGACGCGCGAACTCGCTGGCCTCGGAGGCCTGAAATCGGCACAGTTGCAGCGCTGTGACCATACTGGGCGTATCTGACCGACTGCGACACAATACTGAGGCCAAGATATGGCCAAGATTATGGCCAAGATTCAGGGATCAGAATTAGACTCTAGTTCTAATGCTAGCGTTCAGGCCTCGGGCACATATGTCGTACTACTTGCGATTACATGCGTACTGAGTACGGTCACGTATTTGTACGTGAGGTATATAGCCTTGGGCAGTTATAGGTTCGGGATGCTGGATTCGTGAACTAAACTATGGGTTTCTGGATTAAGATTATTGGCTTGTAGATGGTGTGTTCATGAGTGGCATTAGCGACCTCTGGTTCAATGCCACGGTGATAACATCGAGCATCGTGTTGGGATGCCACGGTTCACATTACGGCCTCGGGTCTGTTGTTCAACTTAGAGTAGGTATCCATAATTGTGTCAGGTCCTTTTATTTGGCTGAAAGCAATAGATCTAAACGCATACTCTTACGTTCGAATACTACTCTTGCGAGTAGCATTTGGACAAGTGGCAACAATCTGATACGACGGTGCCCGAAACTCACTTCCCAGCTGACAGGTTTCCTTAAGTAGGAGGAATTACTACTTTGCCCATGGCGGTGTTTGCACCTCCATGCAAGATTTGCCATCTCTGGCGCAGTACTTTCGCATGCATATCAAACTGCTTCAAGAATTAGCAATAAGTACAGACCCACCAAAACAAAGCCCCACAACAGCTCAAGTTATGCCGCCTCTGGGCGAACTTGGCAGCAGTGGTCATCGTACCTTGTTAGCGAACACCGTGGTGAGCACCTTGCCCGGCTGGAAGCAGTCGATCACCCGGTTGATGACGTTCTGGTAGCAGGACTGCGGAATATTGGTTTCGAACGATACGTAGCTGAAGTCCAGCTCGGGCGTAACGTGGATCGTCATGTAGCACCCCTGGCGGATACCGAGCGTACATGTAAGTCAGAATAAAACCGACAGGTGACAGGACCTGTCCAAGAGCACGTCTGAGACAGCACATCTTATTGCTCAAATGGTACGTTCAGTGGACGGTGACGCCATGCGTGTCGGACTGAATTGCAAGACTTACTAAACCGAATTATCCTCTCACATTCGGCAGATGAGTTAAAAGAGTGCCAGATCCAAGGTCACTTAGGCCCAACCCATTCTGACTACCACGAACAGGCTGAGCAAGGCCTACACTATTTATGAATAAAACAGAGATCAGTCTCAAAGTTAACGCCGAAGAAACCCTCTAAGCCGTCATCAAGCCGTTGCCACACAAATTGCACATGTTCTGCGTAATAGAACTGATGCGTGCCAGGTGCACCATATATACGAATAGGACAGTTACCATATATACGAGTAGGACAATCACACCTGCTTCCGGTAGACGCGCAACAAACCCACACGGAGCGCGGAGCTCACCAATGCAACACCAACGTAGCAGTGTTACGCAAATGACATATCACACGTAGGCTGTGCATAGAAGCAGCACCAGGGTGGCACAGGATCGGCGCCCAATTAGCGAGAGACAGAGACGGAGCATAACATGACACTGGCATTCGCAAGGCGGACGGCATTCCACAGGGTGCGTGTGGCGAGCGTCACGGTGTGGCAGGCGGAGCATAACACGACACAGTGCACGCGGTGCAGGCAGACGGCGGCCCACATGGTGCGTGTGGCGAGCGTCACGGTGTGGCAGGCGGAGCATAACACGACACAGTGCAAAAGGTGCAGGGGCAGATGGCGGACCACATGGTGCGTGTGGCGAGGGTAAAGGTGGGCAGGGGAGAAGGGGGGCAGACGGCGGCTCACAGGGGTGGCGGGGGAGGTCACGGTGTGGCAGGCGGAGCATAACACGACACAGTGCAAAAGGTGCAGGGGCAGATGGCGGACCACAGGGTGCGTGTGGCGAGGGTCACGGTGTGGCAGGCGGAGCATAACACGACACAGTGCAAAAGGTGCAGGGGCAGGCGGCGGACCACAATGGTGCGTGTGGCGAGGGTCACGGTGTGGCAGGCGGAACATAACACGACACAGTGCAAAAGGTGCAGGGGCAGACGGCGGACCACATGGTGCGTGTGGCGAGCGTCACGGTGTGGCAGCCAGGCCGAGTGTACCGGATCGTCAGTAAAGCAGTCGGGCCGGGTGTGGCAGGTGGTCAGTGTGGCAGTCAGGCCGGATGTGCTTGTGGCAGGTGGTCAGTGTGGCAGGTGGTCAGTGTGGCAGTCAGGCCGGGTGTACCAGATCGTCAGTGTGGCAGTCAGGTCTGGTGTGTCAGGTAGTTAGTGTGGCAGTCAGGCCGGGTGTGCCAGGTAGTTAGCAGGTAGTTAGGTGGCAGTCAGGGGTGTGGGTGTGCCAGGTAGGATGATTACACTATAATCTGGGAACTAGAATTGCTGTCAGTCTAGAGAAATGCAACGGAATGCATATATTATAATAAAAAGCAATGTCGCATCATGCAGCACTGTTGGCACCTTTCCAGACCCGCAAATTGAACACAATGTGTAGCAGGATCTTTAGGACCAACTCGATCGAAAAGATTACCACCAAGCTAAATGGCGTTTCAAACTAATTTTTATAAACTCCGTAAAACTAGCTATGCTCCCTATATTCATTTTTGTATTCTACACATGAATATTTGCATATACATACAAGTCCTAAATTACGAATCCCTATTCTAAATTCAAATTCCACGTCATGCATCGAAGAATACTATATCAGACATTGCACTTCTGCAATTTAATTGCAGGTACCGTAAAGCTACATCTACACTTTAGAACTATTGGAATTACAACGAAATATGTTTTTTCCTCAAGGAGGGATGCACAGTTTTATAAAATAAAGCAACTGAAATGGAAAGGGTACGAGTCAGAATCAAAGGGTACAACGCAAGTCACAAGGTTTGTTAGCCAACGTGCCGGTTTGAGCCCAATTCTGATGTGAAGCGGCCCCTAACGTTGAGTGCTGCAGTCAGCATAGAGCAGACTACTCACGATGCTGTGCTGGTCCTGCGGACAGGCAAGGACATCACATTCGTGGCATTCCTCGTGCATTAGGCATCACCAGTGGCACTCATACCACGAAAGCGAAACTGCAACAACCACTGCACTGGCACACACACCAACGCCCGCGTTTGAGTCGCTCACACGTCGACTCTACCCCGTTCTACAGTCGATCGGGGATCAGTCGAATAATGATCTACTCGATATCTGCCTTCCACCCGAAATCGGACTTTCAGCGTTCCCACCATTCGCGTTCAGCACCAAATGTAATACATTTCCTGCTAAAAGCATAAATATAACAGAGGCTTTGGCGGCGCTGAGTTCGAGCAAAGAGCATGTGACGAAGAACGGGCGATGCCAAAGGCCGGCCGACCGACCACGCCCAACAGTCGGGGGTCTCGGTCGGTACGGTGTTGGGCTCTCGAAAGTAGAATCGTGGGTTCTAATCGGTTACGGAAAACACCGACGGGATTATAGTCCCCCCCCGATATCAGTCGGCGCGTGAGGTTGGCTAATGACTTAACGGTTGAATGTGTCGTAAAGGAGGCCATTGTTTTTTCTCTATAGAAAGACAGTAGTCCAGTCACCATACACCACTATTAAGCCAGCACGCCCCAGTAAGCTTCAGTCTGCCACATTAGGGGAGAGCATACTGGTGGCCAACCACCACTCTGCCATGCTTTTTCTCGTTGTGTATTGGACGACGCCTAAAACCAGTGATGACCCTGAAAAAGCTACTCCGAAACAGACGCGTATAGAATATGAAAAAAAAATATTATTTAAAAATTATGATCAAATTCTTATGTGACCAACATCAAAATCGAGTGTGGTGGTGAAGCTGGTAACAATCATCGGAATGTAGCATCGATACGTTCCTCAAAAGTAGACTGAAGAAAGGAAAACCCTGTTCAGTGAAAAAATACATAAATGCGTTTATATCAGATGGCAACTTCCAGTTACATTTGTGAATTTTAGGATAAAATCTGGTTCAATGCACAACTGACTGACGATATCTGAATGGAATATGCTCCTGTAAGGATTGCTACGTGGAGGCATAATGTTCAAATGTTGTGTGGCGTGTTTGTTGTAAAATCACCCTGAATGATGTGCAGGGGCTGGTTGGTTGAATAAGTTTCATACCACACATAGTACTGAACTAGTAATGCATGGTATAGTACAAGCACCAGTGCTCAGTTTAAGCAGCTGCGTTCAGAAACCGGGAAACGGAGGCAGGCTGAATCAGGCATACATCGGCCATCGTCTGGTTGGTTGGTTGGTTATTGGCTTCACAACACATCGACCATTGAGTCATATAGCGTCGCCAATCTCTCACGCCGATTGACCGCGGGCGAAGAGTAGCGACAGGGGAGACCCGAACCAAAGTTAAAAAATAGGTTTTTGTTTAGGGGGAAGATGGAGAGGAGCACAGTGATGTCGAAATTTGCTATGGAATTAGCGTCTTTTAAAATCCTTTTAATGTCTTCACCCTAAAATTTAACAAAAATTTTAAAAATAATTATTTAAGCTTTTTATCATGTCTTTTAAGATTAATAATTTAAGAAGAGCTATAGACGCGATAGGGAGACCAAAAACTATGCTATAAGCTTGTATTACATGCCAGGTCACATTATAGGTTTACCTTTACCTGAAATTGCATTGCGAAATGTTCGTGTACCACTAATCCTTATTGAGAGAAAACACAAGAGAAAAAGCTATTTATTAAAGAAAAAAAAAAAAAAAGGAGACGGGCATACCTCATAGGCTTTATCAAGGAGCAGGATGTCGATACTTTTTGGAGAAGGATGCTTATAGGGTTTTAAAAAAGGTAATAAACCCCCTTTTTTAAAAAAAAATTTTTAAATCTCTAAAAAAAAAAAACCCCAATATTGAAAAACGGAACCTATCCCGGCCATCACCCGGATGACGAGTTTTCGGACGAACGAACGACATATTTTTGTAGCACCTGAACAGCACCACCACATTCTGGTACAGACACCAACCGGTCAGGTGCCTGGTCACAGGCAGAAGTACTCACGTTGTCCAGCAGACCGTTCATGGAGTAACCGCATGGATCGAACAGCACATCATCGATGCTGACTCCCGGCAACAGCTTATCGATACCTGCCCTCTGAAATCAACAGCAACTTATCGAACCTGCCCCAACAGAACTTATCGATACCTGCCCTCTGAAACCAACAGCAGCTTATCAATACATGCCCTCTGAAGCAAACAGCAGCTTATCAATACCTGTCCACTAAAATCAACAGCAGCTTATCAGTACCTGCCCTCTGAAACCAACAACAGCTAATCAATGCCTGCCCTCTGAAACAAACAGCAGCTTATCAACACCTACACTCTGGAACCAACAGCAGCTTATCAATACCTGCCCTCTGAATGCAAATAACAGCATATCAATACCTACCTTCTGCAACCAACAGCTACGAACGAATCGCTAAAACCAGCACGAGCTCGCCAGGTTGAAAAAAAGTTCACATGATCGCGTTATTAAATGACAATGCAACTGGCTGCAGAAACATAATTGCGTGGTTCAGATACAAATGCCAACCAACAGTCGACGGCTTCGCATTTCTACTTTTCACTGATCATGAGCCGGGAATAATACACCCATCTGACCACACCAAAGCATGAACAAAAGATGAGCATTGTCAAGTTAAACATCTATATGGCATGGAATAGGGCATACGATCATCCTCTGCACAGTGCCTCCCTTTACACTCCCATTCTATCCACACGTGAAAAGTGGGAGGCACTGCAACGAATATCTTTTTTTTAAATAAAGATTCACGAGTCTTCGGACAAAACCTCGTTTTCCTTTTCTTTGCAAACAGATTCAGGAACATGGCAATTAAAATGCGTCCAACGAAGCCATGGGGTGTTGGAGCACTGGCGAAGTTTTTGGTAGTGCCTAATCATTTCACTCGTTTCATCTTCCCAAATACCGTACCTCATCAAAATGTCCATGGGGTGGTTCACCAAACTATATATAATTTTACCATTTTTAAACCAAGAAAACTGACAGTGTATGCACTGTCAGTTTTCTTGAAGGCATTAAAGGCATTGAACTACCAGGAAACAGAAATAACTGTTGGCTGGATATTTGGCCTTAGAGCCCCTTGACTGCTTTATTCAAACTGTATCCTACAGAAATAACTGATAAATCATGGCTCAGACACTGGCATGTGTACTTAGTAGGACTATTAAATGAGCTAGGTTAATGAGGCAGAAGTAGACAATTATATGGAACAGTTCGATTTTTCTTGGAATACTTTGGAATATTGGATGTGTAAATGTATATACAATATATATATATATATATATATATATATATATATATATACATATATATACTTATATATATATATGCATATATAAGTATAATATATATATATATATATATATATATATATATATATATATATATATATATATATATATATATATATATATATATAATCTTGGAATCTCAAGACGGGCATGGAAACATTTCACTGAGTCACTACTTTCATCTCTCTTATACACACATACACTGTCTCCCTCTCACTTTTGGAATCAAGCCTCACCTTGGTTGCCTCTGCAGCCGTGGCACACGTGTCGCGGTGGAACAGCGCCATCACGTCTGGCCGCAGCTCCATCATGACCACCTCCAGAGTCTGGTCGGGCTGGTGGCGCGTCGGCGGCGTTTGCGGCGAGGCCGGCAGCGCCTCTAGACGCAGGGTCGGCGTTAGCGAGTAGGGCCGATCCAGCGTAAACAGGTACCAGCAGTCGCCGTTCATCTTGCCCAGACAGTAGGCCGCGCCGGCTGGTGGACAGTGCCAGACAGTGGTCAGTGGTCGCAGCCGCCCGCGGCGCCACCGCACGGACGAATCCCCAACCACCGCCTGACTGGCACGCCACCACAGCACCTGGCCCTTCCAATATACAGCCATAGCTCGAATGGACGATGCTTATCCGACTAGAGAAGAAGTACGTGATCCAACCTATTGCGTTCAGATTTTCATACTCAGTAGCACGGCACTTAAGTACGGAAAATGCTAGGCGTACCACATCGATTTTTCTTAATGGAAGTTATATATAGATATGTACCAAATGTTATCATGGATGGGCACTCTAGTAATAGGCATGATAAATATGAATAAGTTTTACCAGCATGGGCTATGCACCACATCCTAATACAGAATTTTGGACAAATCATGTGATGCAATGCTAATGAAAACGAATGACACACAACAGACAGCAACAAGCGGATAATCGGTAGTAGGCTCACTGCTCATAGTGAGCTCATATTTAGAGGAAACGTGCTTTTTGCAACTGTTTCCGAGCACTCACTGGGGAACATGTTCTCCAGAGCACCCACTTCGGCTGTGAAGCTCTGGTAGGTCGTGTCTTGAAGGTGAGGATGACGGAAGTTCTTGCGAGAGTAGAAGATATCCTGGGTGCAGTTACAGAAGAGTTAGTCACCTATGAGCATCAAGTACTCATTATCCATTCGTCATACCCTACGGAAAGGGAGAATAAGTTGTGCTGGAAACTGAAACATCAGTCATGCAGTACTCATTTACGATTAATTCTAATCACATTATTTCATACCCCCATTCAATATAGTGAGTTCAACATCAGCTAAAAATTAATGAGTCATAACAAAAATGTGTAAATACAAGCACAGCAATGGTACATTGTATTAGCTCCAGCCATGTTGACATTCAGCATCATGATTGGAAAAATTAGCTCTTCCTGGATTTTTGCCATCCAAAACAGCATCCTCTCCAGAACATTTATGTTATAATAGATGACTACTCAATGCTAGTATAACGTTTTAGAGAGAACATATAAAATGCTTAATTAATTGGACTCCCTCAGGGTGAAGCCAAAAATATTCCAGCAAGTACTTCAACCTTTATTGACAGGTCTTCTAGAGGGCAATAAATTAAATGAAACAAAACATTAAATCTAGCTAGCAGGTCCATAATGTGAGAAAACCTGAAGGTAATCTTCTGTCAGTGACAGAATCTATTGAATCATCTTGCAAATTCGCTTTTCAAATGACGACCTCTAGAACTTTAGCTCCCAACAAAACTGGCAAGAAAAAAGCGCAATAAATTCCTTGAATACCAAAGATACCTTTGCTACATGCGGTCGTTGTTGCGGTTGCGCCGGTCGGCAGCTGGTTCAGCTGGAGTGATCAGCAAGAGAAGGCTGCGCGCCACAATCTGCTCACCTCCACCTGCCTGCACACCATGGCCTGCTCACCTCCACCTGGCTGCACACAATGGTCTGCTCACCTCCACCTGGCTGTACACCATGGTCTGCTCACCTCCACCTGGCTGCACACCACAGTATGCTCACATCCACCTGGCCGTACACCATGGTCTACTCACCTCCACCTGGCTGCACACCATGGCCTGCTCACCTCCACCTGGCTGCACACCATGGTCTGCTCACCTCCACCTGGCTACACACCATGGTTTGCTCACCTCCACCTGGCTGTACACCATGGTCTGCTCACCTCCATCTGGCTACACACCACAGTCTGCTCACCTCCATCTGGCTACACACCACGGTCTGCTCACCTCCACCTGGCTGCACACCATGGTCTGCTCACCTCCACCTGGCTGTACACCATGGTCTGCTCACCTACACCTGGCTGCACACCACAGTATGCTCACATCCACCTGGCCGTACACCATGGTCTACTCACCTCCACCTGGCTGCACACCATGGTCTGCTCACCTCCACCTGGTTGCACGCCATGGTCTGCTCACCTCCACCTGGCTGCACACCACAGTATGCTCACCTCCACCTGGCTGCACACCGTGGTCTGCTCACCTCCACCTGGCTGTACACCATGGTCTGCTCACCTCCACCCGCCACCCTGGCTGCACACCACAGTATGCTCACCTCCACCTGGCTACACACCATGGTTTGCTCACCTCCACCTGGCTACACACCACGGTCTGCTCACCTCCACCTGGCTGCACACCACAGTATGCTCACCTCCACCTGGCTGTACACCATGGTCTGCTCACCTCCACCTGGCTGAACACCATGGTATGCTCACCTCTACCTGACTACACACCATGGTCTGCTCACCTCCACCTGGCTACACACCACGGTCTGCTCACCTCCACCTGGCTGTACACCATGGTCTGCTCACCTCCACCTGGCTGCACACCACGGTCTGCTCACCTCCACCTGACTACACACCATGGTCTGCTCACCTCCACCTGGCTGTACACCATGGTCTGTTCACCTCCACCTGGCTACACACCATGGTCTGCTCACCTCCACCTGGCTACACACCGTGGTCTGCTCACCTCCACCTGGCTGTACACCATGGTCTGCTCACCTCCACCTGGCTGCACACCACGGTCTGCTCACCTCCACCTGACTACACACCACAGTATGCTCACCTCCACCTGGCTACACACTGTGGTCTGCTCACCTACACCTGGCTACACACCACAGTCTGCTCACCTCCACCTGGCTGCACACCACAGTCTGCTCACCTCCACCTGGCTGCACACCATGGTCTGCTCACCTCCACCTGACTGAAGCCTGTGTACTGGGTGACCAGAGCGAGCAGGCGCCGCAGACACTTGAGCGGGGTGGTGGTGCCGCACGTCTTCAGGATGAAGCGGCATCGCGACACGAACATGCTGCTCTCGCTGCAGGGCAGAGCAGGGCGGCCGGCACAACAGGGCAGTCAGAACAGCAGTATAACAAGACAGTTTGCACAACAGGGCAGTCAGCACAGCAGAACAGTGGTACAGATGGGCAGTACAAGAGGGCAGTCAGCACAGCAGAACAGTCGGCACAACGAGGCAGTTGGCACTGCGATCTCGTTACCGACCAGCGAGGTCCATCCCCTGAAACCTGACATATCCAGTGACGAGTGCCTGGACCAATACGCACATGGCTATGCTGCTAACTGTGGGTGCGACCTTAGTCCATAAACTGGGAGGGTTAGGGGGGTTATTTGAGCTTAAGGGCGCATCGACTGCTTCGGTCATACAGCGCCCAGTATAAACTGGGAGGGGTGAAACCAAATCTAAAGGGAGTAACACGAGATGCCAATCAACTGAAGCCGGCAAAAAAGTGGCCTTCCCTGAAAACACTGAAGGGGGGGGATTTTTCAGAAACCCTACATGTTAGTTATTAGTTATTAGCTTTAGGGCACATCGACTACATTAGTCATGCAGCACCCATAGCAATACAACTTATTTACAGGTTGATATATCGCACATGCTAGCTAGTTAAGCTTGCAGAATATTAGTCAATATAACGAATCATACATTAAATAAAGTATGGCAACATTCAGCATTTTCAATGTGATGCATGCATTACCGAAAATTATATTTCAGCGAGGTAGTCAGAAAGTCGCGCGGACCAAATATTTTTTTTTTTTTTTTTTTTTTTTTATTGAGTGTGGGGGGGGTGGGGGGGGGGGCTGTTTGCTGGCCCCCCCGCCCCCCCCCCCCCCCCCCTTTAGGATTGTTTAAACAGCCCCTGCCCCCTCCCCCCCCCCGGCCCCCCCCCCGCCCTCCCCCGCCCTTCCCCCGGCCGGCCGCCCGGCGACACCCCGGGGCGAGGGGAAACCCGCCCCCACAGCCCAGGGTGGACCCCCCGGGCCAAGCGCCGGCCCGGGCAATATCCCAGTCATTGCCAAAAAACTTCACTGAGTGACAAAGACTGAACATGCCCAAAGTAACGTTAAGCTCCTCCTCACAGCTGGGGCAGGACAGCAGGACATGGCACACAGATAAACAGGTGTGACACCTGGGGCAGCGTGGTACATCGGGAAATGCTGGATTTGTGCCCCCCTACTCCAACGACTGAGTACCCACGGTGTGTAGTGTCATAGCTGCAAGTGGCATGCAGCCATCGGATCAGGGTAGTAAGTGGAATGCCGAAAGCATCACTGCCACCGACCTTAGCACATAGGCGTCGACCAGATTACTGGACCTGGTACTGATGATCTCACATTTGGCATCCACCATCAACTGGTCCAGTGCCTCCCTGAGGAAATAAAAACGTGTACACATGGGTGAACAAGACTGCACTGCTCAATTATACAATGATGGGGTACCACAACTACTGATGACTGATCAGCAATCTGATGTCATCTAGTTTTCTAGTCACTAATGACATGATTAATGGGCGTAGATAATGAGCGACACGATTAATGGGCGTAGAAGTAGTGAAAAAAATGAGGGTATGGTGGATACACTGATTAAGCTAATTCTTTCCAGTCAATGTCATGCAGTTATTTATTAAGATTGTAGAAGTTTTTGTTGCCAGGGGGACATGCCCCTCGAGTCTCCCCCCCCCCCCCCTCCCCCACACACAGAGGTTATTAATGCCATTTGAGCATCTACACCAGCCCCATATATTGTCACATCACATTGGATATGAACACTGAATATCCCTTTAAACACAACTTTCACGCCATTAACTGACATATTACTTCTCATACTAGCTAGAACTCAAGTATTTAGAAGAAACAATATTGTCTTTGTGAAAGGAAAAAAAGCCAGTGAAACAATCCACAAATGTGAAGAGCAAGACATTACCTGGGTATATTTCGCAGGTCACACTTCTTTTTTGGGAGGTCAGGACCCACCCACAGTTCTAGAAGCTTTTCCACACCCTCAAAGAAATTATCTTTGATCTCATCTTTCATCTTGCTCCTGAAAGCACAAACAACATGGTTAATATTTGAAATATGGCATAAAAGGACAGTACATGATACTTTTAATAGCAATAAATATTTTGAAGTTCTTATAGCTCTATTCACTACACTTTTCTATCCTTAAAAAAAGAACAGGAAATGCCTTAAAAAATCTTGTACCATGACCAAACATTAAGCTGCCCTATGTCAGGAAGTATGTTTTTACCCTTCCCCACAAGGTTTTTCTGCTTAAGCTAAGAGGAATGTGTACTGCACTGCACAAATTTGTAGCACTTTTTCCTCAATTATTTTTGCATATTACAAGAAAATTTATAACCCATGTCATGTATGGTCGTTGACCTAGTTCGGGTCAGAGGGACACCTCCAAAAATGACAGCACTCTTGCACATGAAGAGATATCAACTGAAAACTTGGTGTACATGAGTGCAATCTGGCAGCCCATTCAAAATGCACATCTGGGATTTTGGTTGATGTCAGATCAGTGACCTGAGGTGATAGCAAATTTTGGCAGCTTTTAAAACCAATTTTACTATTTTTGAAGTTGCGAGCAATTGTTGTTACCAGCTGCATTCTTCCTATCCCACACCCATACTGCTTCCAAAGCAAGCATCCCAGCCATGTCTTATCCAGCCATATCCATGTGTGATGTTGTAAACTTACCAGGTGATAACATCATGATACATCATGGCTTTAGGCATGATCAAAAATACATGGGTTTCTCTTGATGCAACACCAATCACACACATACATACATATATATATATATATATATATATATATATATATATATATATATATATATATATATATATATATATATATATATATATATATATATATATATATATATATATATATATTACAGATTAGTGCAACTATGAGCCACAAGGGCCCTTCTTGGTTGCACTCCAGACACTCAACCAGTTGCCCACCAAATCCATTGATCAGCCATCCATGGAACACAGAAAAGCAAGCCCTCTATTCTTATGATTGTCTATGCTGTTCTTGAAGATGTCCAATGTCCTGCTACTGACAATAGTTTCTGGAGGCTGGTTCCAGTGTTCTCCTACCCTGTTGGTGAAGAAAAACTGTCTTTAAAAAACTGACCTTCTCCTGCTGTGGTGAACTTTAATTTTGAATTGATGACTTCTAATTGCACCATTTCTGTTAAATTCAAACATTTCCACAAATTTTCCTTTTTGGCGAGTACTCCAGTGCAAGGCTATAGAACACATCTAGGCTCCAGTGCAAGTTTCCAAAGAGTAATATGAAATAGATATTCATTAATCTAAATATGTCACATCAGATTAAATATTGATAAATATTGAACCAATATTGAATCAATATTGAATAAATATTGAATTAATTATTGACTTTATTGACACAAATATAGCATCTTTTCACTTGAAAAAGACGCTAGTTATGAAGCGCCGCAAGTTACGAGTAGTCAGTTTTAGCAAGGCCCTTTACAAATTTTAGCACAACACTGACGACAATGCTCTGTAAGCTTTGTACTGCCTTTCAAGGATGTGTAGTGACGTTGGCTGGTCGGTGCGCTGGGGTCGTGGAAACTGCTAGTTGTTGTCAGGTATGGACTTTGAGTGGTAGCACTCGACCAAACAGTGTCCTAAAATTACTTCACCATTAACTGTGTGGATGAAGAAAGAAGTTGCTTGGGAATAGTGAAAGATTGGAAGAAAATAAAGGATCGCCACTTGAGGATTTAAAAAAACGGAATACATTTCACTTCAGTCACATGAATTTTACATTATTTAGCAGTCGTGCGTATAATGACTGCCCACATATGTGGCATAATGGTAAAAACCTAAGACAAGGATGAAATAGCACAATTCCATTAACTGTGACTTTCCAGGCCACATGGTCAATTATTTTACACTGCGACCAAACAATGTTGTTCTTCGTTTTCCCTTCTGGAGTACAAAATATTTCATTTAGTCTAGTCACAATCCTGGAGTACAAAATGTATTGGTATGTATGACACCAACAAACTCTAGTTTTTCCAACACTGCATATATGCATATACATATATATATATATATATATATATATATATATATATATATATATATATATATATATATATATATATATATATATACATATTATATATGCATATATATATATATATATCAGTGTTAAATTATTCGTAAAATAGAGTGGAATTTACCACTTTCTGAACACTCAATCGACATCCGGTTCCAAGAAGTATCCACATCCTGCTTCTTGATGCGTGCTTATAAAGACTTCGCGTCTCCTTTCTAACATTACCTCGTTTGTTAAGTACCATGGTCATGCTGTCGATAAGGGATGGTGGTACACGAATATTCTGCAATGCAATTTCAGGTAAATGGAGCATTCATTATGTAATATGACATACATCATCAGTGTATATATTAATTTTGTTCTCACCACCCAGAATATAGCTCTTCCTAACATTTGAATATCAAGACAACTGATGAAGGTACAAACATTGGTTCAAATTTAAGTCTGAAAGACATCAGAGGCACTTGCAATGACATTAATTCCATGACAAATTTCGACATCCTACTGTGCCCGTTTCGACATCTCACACCTAACGAAAAACCAATATTTTAACACTGATATATATAGATATATATCAGTGAATATATTTACACAAAATACAGTTCAAGCATGGCTCAGAGGTTGAGGTGGTGATGGGCCTTCACAACCTGCTGCAAATACTGCTTTTGAGCCTCGTTCGTGGTCTGGGTGGTGTTGAAGAAGTCAGATCAGTTTGGTCCAGTGTTCCACTCAGTTGTTCAGGATGGTGAGCTTCTAAACCATCACTCAGTCCCATTGGTAGGGCTTGTCATCTGCCCATGGTTGGCAGGGATGATTGATTGAACAAGGAGCCTTCGCTATGCACAGTATGCAGTGCAATGCACCTGGTCACAGCAATATATTCACCACTTGGCCAGTGGCCACTACTAGCACCAATTGAAAAACTCCCAGTAGTTGTACTGAGCTCCTCCTGTCTCTCTCAGCACACCCACCATTGCCATGAGCCACTCTTCCAGCTGATCAAGGTGTGAATCCTGGAAAAAACTCTGATTCTGCAAGGCCCATGTGTGGCCATTCGTCTAAGAACCACTTCAAAAATGCGATCTTTGGTTCTGACAATGATAAATTTAGTCAGAATTCTTGTTCAGGTGGCTTTACAAACCAGCCATACTGCTAAGCAGAGCTTCTTGCATGAACCATGGTCATTCCACCAATACATGAATTCCAGTTTAACTACAAAATCTTGATGAAGGGTTTAATGCTACAGCCAATGGGCAGGCATAGCCTCCATGGTAGCTTGTCCCTGGCCTAATCAGACCAGTTTCCAACTGAACTGACCCTCCCAGACTGTGGCTAAACACAAGTTCACTAGCCAACTTGAACCCCATCATGCTGGGACAGGAGACCAGTTCAGGCCAGTGCTCTAACAAACTGAGCTATCAGGGCACTATGTTCCAGGCAATTCAAAGTAGGTCTGGGAAGTGTGGGAAGTTGATTAATCCTTGAAAGCCAATGTGCTTTAATCATCCATGTGCATTTGTATTGATTCAGTGTGAAGGATGTTTATGTAGAAACATCTGCATCATACCATTTTCTTTTCTGATCTTCTTACACTTTCTTTTTTGCATTTTGTATTGATTCAGTGTGAAGGATGTTTATGTAGAAAAGTCGTCTACATCATACCCCTTTCTTTCCTAATTTGCTTACACTGATTCTTTTTTGCAATTTGTGGATGCATTTGATGCCTTTCTACTGTGTCTGGGGTACCAGCAACTGAAACTCATTGAGTAGGCTTGGGAAGGAGTGCATTTGCCCTTCTAAAACCTTTGGGAACTTCACCTCAATTTACCTCAGACACCCCACTAAATATGACATTCTCTACAAGGTAGGTAGGTACATCCATGCCTGGAATCTGCGATCAAACTTACATCGCACAGAACGAGTGCCGAATCACTGCTGATGCAACCGGTGACCCGTCACCCGAAAGACTGATCTTGGTTAGTTATTTCGGCTTTAGGGCGCATCGACTAGGGTTGATCAATCGCGCCCAAAACACTGATCTTAATACAGGAGGTATCTGCAAGCTGGAAACTAAACGATTCTCCCCCACCCCCACACTTTTCCTGAACGTGACACCGAACTTGGTGCTATGGCAACGCCGGTCAAACCCCGATGAAAGTGGTACCGTTGGCCGGTAACTCTGCAGCCCACCAACGAATCGAGCGCTGTCGCTACCCGGATTGGATAAACAAGTCCAAAAACAAGTCATGAGGAGGGCCCAAGGCCATGGGTCATGGTGGGTCTACTCTGTTGGCCAGGGCTGTTGCCGTGAACATATTCAGAAACTACCTAACCAAATTCCACCAAACCTTCACCAATCGATTCAGTTGGGTCGATTTGTGTGGGACTTTTGAATATGGGGACACTTACCATTACGCAAACCTATAAAATTACCCCTCAAACTTGGAGCGGGCATTTTGAAATCATTTTGAAAGTGTTGCCGTGCCCATGCTCATAAACCGCTGCACCGAATTGAACGAAACTTTCACCATTCGATGCAGCATAGTCCATTTACTTGGAACTTTACAATATGGTGACCTTGACCTTGACCTAAGGTCGCTGATTAAGTACATCTTTATTTTGAATTGTTGTCGTGCCCATGCTCCTAAACTACTGAACCGAATTTCGTGTAACCTTCGCCAATCGACGTGCCGTGGTCGATACACCCTTAAAGTGAGTTTTATGCATTTTTGATGACCTTGACCTAAGGCCGAGGTCACCATATTGATTTAGCACCGGCCCATCTGTTGGTGTGTGGTGGTTGTGCGTGGTGATGGTGGTTGTGTGGTTGGCCATTGTTGGCCATTCTCACCAGTATCATATGCCAATGGGCCGGTGCTGGATCCAATGCACTGAAACTGCCTTTTGCAATGCAAATTGAAATTGATGTGTGCAGAACCCTACTCCACCTCTTCGGCAAATAGGATCGTCCGTTAAACAATGACAGATCAGGCCATTCTCCGACTAGCGAAGGTTTCATGAAATTTGGTTTCGTACTTTCTGAGCATGGGCGGAGCAGTGACCCTTAAAGTGAGTTTTATGCATTTATGATGACCTTGGCCTAAGGCCGAGGTCACCATATTAAAAAGTCCGAAGTATATCGACCACGGCACGTCGATTGGCGAAGGTTTCATGAAATTCGGTTTCGTACTTTCGGAGTATGGGCGGAGCAGTGACCCTTAAAGTGAGTTTTATGCATTTTTGATGACATTGACCTAGGACTGAGGTCACCATATTGAAAAGTCCCAAGTATATCGACCACGGCACGTCGATTGGCGAAGGTTTCATGAAATTCTGTTCCGTACTTTCGGAGCATGGGCGGCGCAACAACCCTTAAAATGCGTTTTATGCATTTTTGATGACCTTAACCGACGGCCAAGGTCACTATATTTAAACTCTAGAATATATCGCCCATTCCACGTCGATTGATGAATGTTTCATCAAATTCGGTTCGGTACTTTCGGAGCATAGGCGTGTCAAACAGGCAAGAAAACGATTTTGTGTATTTTGGTGACCTTGACCTAAAGCCAAGGTCACGATATTCAAAGCTCCACGTATACCGAACACGTTACGTCGATTGGTGAAGGACAGTGGCGTACCTATGATTTGCTAGGATAAGAGCTTATTCTAACCTAAGAATGCATTCCCTTGATATTTCTGGTCTCAGAAATAGCACCATCATCATATGTTAAAATCAGGGATGCGGAGCCGGGAAAATTTTGGACGGCTCCGGCTCCGACTCCGGCTCCGGGGAAGTATCGCGGCTCCGGCTCCGGCTCCGAGTAAAATGTCCCGGCGGCTCCGGCTCCGGCTCCGACTCCGTACATCCCAAATGTGATCGATCCATTAACACGTGCCATGGAGAGTGGTGGGCGAAATCCGCCCAGCCCTCCGGTTTTTCGTCGATAACTCCAAATTATACCGGCCGATATACGCCATTGTTTGTGTACCTGCTTAGATATGACCGATACGTTGTTCAAAGTTAATAAAAAAAATCGACCGAAATTTGTTTCGAGTTAGGGGTCGTTAAAGTAAAAAAAAATATCACCGCCAGACCACATATATCGGCGCTAATGCGCTTCACGCATATTGGCAAAAAGGAAGGGTACTTGGCAACACTAGCGACTTGTTTGATGTATATTGTTATGCTACATTGTTTCAAAGTCATGTCAGGTCACCGAGGTCAAGTCAGGTCAAGTTCATGACAAGTTAACACACGCTCTGGTGGGGTGGATGGCGAAATCCGCCCACCCCTCCGATTTGTCGTACATAACTCCATATTGTACCGGCAGATATGTGCCATTTTTCCGTATCTGTTTACACATGACCGGCGCATTGCTTAAAGTAAGCAAAATTAAAATCTGCCGAGTGTTTTAAAGTTAGGGCTGTTAAAGTTAAAGCAACTCGCAGAGCCAGACCACAAAAATCGGCGCTGATGCGCTTCCTGTATATTGGAAAAAGGGAAGTGTTCTTGGCAATACTAGCGGCTTGTTTGATGCATATTGTTATGCTATATAATTTAAAAGTCATGTTAGGTTGCCGAGGTCAAGTCAGGTCAAGTTCAAGTCAGGTCAAGTTCTTTTCCCACATAAATTTAGCATGTTGTTTCAAAATTTTGAAGTCAGTTCATCTAGGGTCAACGGGTTAGTCAAGGTCAAGTGAGGTCAGCTCCAAAACAGTTCAACCAGTCGTCACACGGATAAAGATATTTTAATGAAACTTTCAGCGTTTGCTTATCGTTAGGTATGCAACAAAACGTACCAGTGGAATTTCCCAGCTTTTTTTCCGTTTTTGGCTATATATAAACTTTAGATATTTGCAAATTGCAGTTCAAATGGAAGATCCTGGCTAAAGTAAACATTTTTGTATTATGGCAAGTTGACTTCCAACAACGTTTCTCGGTCTGGTCTACCCACTAGAGAAGGAAAAGTAAAGAAAACGTGAAAAGTAGTTTTGAAATTTGAAATATATAAGTATTTTTTTTCGATTTCGCTGTCCTTTTCTGATTCCAAATATTTTTTTTTAATATCCACAAAACGAACTCCTCAGAGCCAAAAACATAATGTAAGTCGTGAAAAGTGGTGGAAATCTATCCCCCTGATGACTTCTCAGAGTATCCGTTCCAAATTTGATGAGTTCAAGTGTTATGTTGCTGAGGAGGAACCGGATTTTGTTTGCATTACGGAGGCATGGGTCAGTGAAGGATATTTTGGAGATAACTTACAAGACTATGAGATCCAGGGATACAATATGTTTTCGTGCAATAGGGGTCCAGCAATGAAAGGGGGTGGTGTAATGCTCTATGTGAATAGCTTATTCAGTTCTCAAAAAGTAGCAGGTGGGGATAAAAATGTGTCTGTGGAGTCCATTTGGCTTGATGTCATTGTGGGAAAAGGCAACAGCAATACTCTTAGGATAGGAGCTTTCTACCGATCAGGAACCCTGCCACATTCTCAGCAACTGGAGCTTGACAAGGTGATTTGTGAGGAAATCAGTAGAAACTTTAAGAGGAAGTGCCTTATTCTCGGTGACTTTAATCTAAAAGGTTATGAAAATGCTGGTGTTGGCTCCCCATCATGCAAAATGTTCAGGAAATGCCTTGAAGAGGACCTGTTCCTACACCAGTTTGTATCGGAACCTACCAGGCATGGTTCATTCTTGGACCTTGTATTCTCGGATTTAAGTGACTTGGTTCAAGACTTGACTGTAGGCGAAACTCTGGGAAAAAGTGACCATAACATAGTTAGATTCAAGGCACATGTAGGGGAAATTATCAAGGATAATTTGGTAAAGGTTCCAAATTTCAACAGAGCAGACTTTAACGGCATGAGAGCGGCTTTAAGTGCCATCAGATGGGAAGAAGAATTCTCCAATTTAAATGCCTGTGAAATGTGGGAAAAGTTCA
This sequence comes from Imbricaverruca yamaguchii, assembly GCA_034440575.1. NCBI lineage: Eukaryota > Metazoa > Arthropoda > Thecostraca > Neoverrucidae > Imbricaverruca > Imbricaverruca yamaguchii. The sequence continues at coordinate 1,991,667 of JAOTOL010001571.1, forward strand.
AATCTTACTTAAAGGAAACTCAGATTAGACATGTCCCCCAAAAGCAAAGACGCAAAAGAAGGGTAGGAAAGCCAGCATGGCTTACACCAGACGTGATAAAAGCAATTAGGGCTAAGAAAACTGCATTTAGAGTTTTTAAAGAAGCCTCAAATGTCATTAATATAAAGGCGTATCGAAAAGCTAGAGACACTGAAGCAAAAAACCAGAGCAGCAAAGCGAGCAAAGGAACTGGATTTAGCTAGAAACTGTAATGGGGACAGTAAAAAGTTCTTTAGTTTCTACAAGCTGAGTAAAGTTTCTAGCACAATTGGTCCACTGGAAGTAAACGGGACTACATTGGGTGAGGATAGTGAGATGGTTGAGGAGCTGAGCAAGCAGTTCAAATCAGTGTTTACATTGGAAGATATGACCAATCTGCCGACCGTACACCATAGTTCAGTTACATGGGATCTGACAAATGATGTTGATTTCATTGGTAGTGATGTTGTTTACAATCATATCAGGAAAATAAAGCCAAATAAGGCAGCAGGACCTGATGATATTTATGCTAGGGTGTTGCGGGAAACTGAAAAGGAACTGGCATTTCCACTTAGTATAATATTTTGTAGATCAGTTTCACATAATGAAATTCCAACCGATTGGAAAAGGGCAAATGTAGTTCCTATTTTCAAGAAAGGAGAAAGAGGGAAAGTTGAAAACTATAGGCCAATAAGTCTCACATCCATAGTCTGCAAGGTACTCGAATCAATTATCAGGGATAGAATAGTTAGTTATCTGGAAGGTAGCAGATTGATTCAAAATACTCAACATGGATTTAGAAAAGGACGATCGTGTCTCACAAACCTCTTGGACTTTTTGAAATTCGCCACAGAACAATTTGATCAGGGAAATCAGGTTGATGTAGCATATCTTGACTTTAGTAAGGCCTTTGACAAGGTACCCCATAAACGGTTAATGATACAGCTTCAGTCCCATGGTATTGCAGGTAGCATCTTAAAATGGATAGAGTTGTGGCTTTCAGATAGACAGCAAAGAGTGATGCTAAATGGTACAAAGTCATCATGGCAAAATGTTCTTAGTGGAGTCCCCCAGGGGTCAGTACTAGGGCCATTACTGTTCATTATATTTGTAAATAACATTGAAAGTGGCCTAAGCAGTAAAGTTTTGAAATTTGCAGATGATTTGAAGGTCTTTAGGGCAATAGCAGGTCAGGATGAGCATATCTCGCTGCAAAAAGACTTAGACGAACTTGTGAAGTGGTCCGAAGAATGGCAAATGAAATTTAACTTTGATAAGTGCAAAATCATGCATGTAGGTAAGCAGCATATGAAGGCTCCATACTTGATGGGTGGCCAAGTGCTATCAGTGACTCAACAGGAGAAGGATTTAGGTGTTATTCTAAACACAAAATTGGGGGCATCAGAACAGACCAAGGAAGCCAGGAAGAAGGCACTGAGAATGCTCGGGGCAATAAATAGGAATGTATCATACAGAAGTGAGGAAGTGATCAGGAAGCTTTACTGTGCATACGTCAGGCCACATTTGGAATACTGCATCCAAGCTTGGTCTCCTAGCTGTGAAAAAGATTGTTGGCTTTTAGAGAGAGTACAAAAGAGGGCTACAAAAATGGTTAATGGCATAAGCAACCTGGCATATGAGGAAAGATTGAAGAAATTGAATATGTTTTCACTTAGATATAGAAGGCTGAGAGGAGATCTCATCGAGGTCTTTAAATTTGTCAATGGTCTGGAGAGGGGATACCTTGGGGAAATGTTTGAATTTAACAGAAATGATGCAATTAGAGGTCATAAATTCAAAATTAAAATTAACCACAGCAGAACAAGGTTAAGGCAAACTTTCTTCACCAACAGGGTAGTGGAACACTGGAACCAGCTGCCAGAAAACATCGTCAGTAGCAGCACATTGAACATCTTTAAAAACAGCATAGACAATCATTATAAGAATAGAGGGCTTGCTTTTCAGTATTACAGGGAAGGCTGATTGGCAGATTTGGTGGGCAACTGGTTCAGTGTACAGAGTGCAACCAAGAAGGGCCCTTGTGGCTCAGAGTTGCACTAATCTTTTATGTCTTTATGTCTTTATGTCTTTTACTACGGGTAATTTTTGGGTGAAACCCGACCTACGTGTCGAGCGCTTTTCGATGACACCTCTTTCGTGTTCCTGCGACGCTTAGTTTGGATTTTAGAGGGGGGGTTACTATCCGCCACATCTCCCGAGACGGGGTGTGAGGATCTGACCGGAGAGACGGCGCGGGTTAACCCGCCATATGGAAATTTACTTAAAATCGTGATGTAATCGGTGCAGCTACTATAACTCACCGGGAAAACTGAAATTCGACGCCTGGTTCCAAGTGGAACGAACAAAACAAACATTTGCATGGCAGACTATCATGCAAGCCGATTTTAACATTGAACATCCGTGAAAGTTACACGCAACATGACTTTATTCAGTCCTCACTTTAGCGGTGTAATCATTTTCCAATTTCGACGCCGACTTTCAAGTAGAGCAACAAGGCAACTGCCAAAAATATCCGGGATGTCGTACTACTGTGACTTAAGAGGCCAAATTGCACTGCATTTACAATTTGTCGTGCCCCTTCAGTATGCCCCAGTGTGCACCTCCCCAATTAGCGAATTTTTCCGCCAAAGACCCCTCCGAGGAAATATGCCCCTCTTCAATAATAATCACTGGATCCGCCCCCGCCAAATGTAACCTTTAAAATGCTTAAATTCTGGGATTCAAATGCTGATTAAGTTCGTGTTCGGAATTCAGCGCACTCGTTTTAGCAGACATAAATATACGTGCCATATTACGAACACTGTTCTTCGGTTCGGGGAACGCACGGAAATTCGTCTATGCTGTTTGCCGAACGCTTTTCTAATCCGAGTTAGTTAGTTATTAGGGCTTAAGGGCGCATCGACTACATTGGTCATGTAGCGCCCACTTTTCTAATCCGAAGGACAGCGTTTAACCCTCTGTCCCTCCGGTCAGATCCTTACACCCCGTCTCGGGGGGTGATAGGAATCCCCTCTAATCTTCAAACCAAGCGTCGCACGAAAACGAATGTCATCGGATGTCATCGGAAAGCGCTCGATGAGTAGACCACGACACCACCTCCAAATCCCCCCCAATTGACCTCACTAGGGGGCCTAGGCTTTCACGACTAGTCGTGAAAACCTACATCATGCTTACATAAGCTTACATCATGTTTGTGGCCCTGGGGAGTTCATTCTGAGGGAGATTTGAATAAAAAATTATTTGGAATCAGAAAAAGACGGTGAAATCGACCTGGACCACAAAATATTTGGCCACCCAAAAAATATGTTTATTTAAAAATTTTGAGTTTTCAAATTCTTTAATTTTCCTTTTCTAATGGATAGAGCGAACCGAAAAACGTTCGAAGTCAACTTGCTCCAATAAAAATGCTCACTTTAGCCATGATCTTCGATTTGAACCCCAATGGGAAAATATGCAAAATAAATAAGTAATCAAAAACGAAAAAGAAAAATTATGGTGCGTTTGTTGCATCCATAAAGATAAGGAAACGCTGGAAGTTCCATTAAAATATCTGCATCCGTTAAAGCGTGACGACTGGCTGAACGTTTTTGGAGGTGACCTCACTAGACTAACTTGTTGACCCAAGATGACCTGACTTCAACATTTTGACACAACATGCCAAATGGGTGTGGGAAACGGTATGCTAATTTTCGGCAATCTGCCGCGCGCTGTTCATTCACTATCCGCGGAAAACCTTGGGGGCAGGGGCGGTTGAAAGCCCCCGAGACGGCGTCGGTTGATATATTTCAGCCAAATAAAACATGGTTCCCGGCAATCGCTTGTAAGGAAGTGGAATGGAAAACTCAAAACTCAGAAGTCTGTCATTCAAAAATTAAGTTTTGCCCTTCTAAATGTCAAAAGGTATGTAGCTTGTCATTACCAGGCCTGTTTTTTGTAAAAAATAAATACATAGGCCTGTATGATTTTACAATAAATTAACACCTATTAAGGCTTCTCTCATGATTTGATTTGGGAATATGCATAATCATCTCAAGTTCGTCACAAACAAAGTAAAAAGAACATAGTTCTGACCTAAGGATTGTTAAACACCTTACCTGCCTCGGTCTTTTCCAGGAACATTTCCCATTCCAACTCGGTCGATCATGCATAATACTGAGATCAAGGAAAAAATCCTCGGGAAAAATCCTCGCGCGGTACACGTACAATTAACAAAGGTCAGACGCTTCAGCATATGGCTGCAGCATAAACGAACAAATAGAGCGAATGTCGCACGCGCGCCAGAAATGTAAAACCCAACCTGCAGGGAAGGACAGGCGAAAACTTACACATTACCCATATTTTCCACTCTTGATCGCTCAGAAATCCACTAAAGTTTGAACTTGCTGACTTCTTGCGAGGTATGCACGGTACAGATTGAGGAAAATGAGACACGGAATGGAAGGCGGTAAAATATTCGTGTGATATTTGGCAAGTTGCTCAAGAAGTTACCTGGGATAATAATAAATATATAATATCCAGCAAATGGTCATTAAGACATCTGCCCCTAACGGCCTCGGCCCGAGTTTGCAGGGCGCATTGTGCTTCGCTGGGCCCAAGCGCGATCATGGTGGATCCCGGCGCGAATTTGTGGGGTCCGGTGCGATGTTCGTGCCCGCTGTATTCATGGAGAAACCCCTGTACGAACTCTGGAGGCCCTGACGCGAACCTATGGGCCCCAGTGCGTTGTTTTTGGCCTGACGTGATTCTTGGGAGCTAGCCCCTTCAGGAGCGGGATAATTTTCCTCTTTGGTACGCCACTGCGGCTGCTCGACGAATTTTCTTGCAGCCGATGGAACCCTTCAGAGTAGAAAGGCTCTTCAGATAACTTTCTTTCGGGACCTGTACTGAATGCCTCGATGCTCTGGTCAATTTGATGGAGTTCCTTTGTGATTTTGGGGGTCATGCTTTATTTTTGTAGGTCCCACGCGCGATGTTCTTGGGCCCCGGCACGATTCCTCCGACTCCGGTGCGGTATTTTTTGTTCGCTCCCCCAACCGTTTCTTTTCCGGGTCGCGGCGCGAATATATATATTTTTTTTTTGGGTGGGGGGGGTTGACAGAATTTTGTGGTCGCAGAGTGATATTCCTGGTAAGAACTGATTTTCGGATGCTATTTCGGACTTGGGGGACCTGGCGTTACTTTTAGGCCTCCAGTGAGATTTCCAAGAACGACGGCGTGACATTTGTGGGTCGAATTTCGATTTTTGGAAGGTCCGCTATCTATTGTTTGGATCCCTAGCGCGAGTTTTAGCGGCTTGAACAGGTTTTTTGTGGTCAAAAATGTTTTGAGTGCTTTCGGAGCGTTTTTGAAACTGCAGAGTTTTTTTTTTTCATGTCCGGACATTTTTTGCGTTACCCTGGGTTCATTTTTGGGTGGTCCCGATGAGACTTTTGGAGAGACCAGGTGCGACCCATATCGAGCCCCTAGTGTGATTACCATGAACGCGGACGCGACTTTATTTTGGTAACCCAAGCTCAGCGTTATTTTTAGGGACCCAACCATACCTTCTAGGGCCTCCCGTTGTAGTTTTCACGATCCCGGCACTACTTTTTGGCCCAGCGTGATTTTCATTGGCACAGGTGCGAACGTTTGAAATTTCAATGTGATTTTCAAAGGTTTCGGTTAGATATTTTGGAGACCCAGCGGTATTTTCATGGGCCTCATTCCCACTTTTTGGAGTGCGAGCGTCACCTTATGACCCATGGAATGATTTTTGGGCGACCAATGTGATCTTCAAGACCATTGGTGGGATTTTGGATGGGCGAGATCGCTTTCAGGGCCCCTTCGTGACATGGACGCCGATTATCGGATGTTTAGTGGCCTCGTTTCCTTTTTTTGGCCCAGCGCCATTTCCTGGTGAGCCGATCACACTTATTAAGCCCCAATGCCATTTTACTGGTCCTAGAACTATTTGTTCTGCCCACAATAATGATTTTCAGGAGCCTTGGTGCGATTTCTGTGGCTCTGTGTCATTTTCTGGGGCTTCTGCGCGACTTTTTAGGCTACCAATGTGATTTTTTCAGCGCCCGGCGCAGTTTTTCGGGGCTCAGCGGGATTTGTAGGGAGCCGGACGCAATTTTTCCGAAGCTCGACATAATTCTTGAGGGTCCCACAGCCTCTCAGAGGGGCAACTGCTCCAATGCCCCTTCGGTACGCCGCTGGCTAGCGCCAACATTGTCGAAGCACCAAGCCAAGTGGTGCTGACCCCTGCGACCCACCCCAGATCTCCAGCCATGGTACCCATGGTGCCATGGCTTTCCATAGCCTTCATGGTACCTGGCCAAGGCAGCATGCAGCCTCTTTCACGCAGCACTGAAACACCCATCCATCACTCCGCGGCAGACAGCCTCAAAATCCTCTTTATCGGAAGTGTTGAACTCAGCAATATACCTGGCCACATCCAGTAACCTGTTCATCCCAGATGAATTAAATTTGTATTGGACCCACCCGACCGCCGTAAGCCGCTACTTAACTGCAGGAATATTGGCGATGCAAGCAAACGTGCGACGTGTTTACTACAGGCTCACCACATTTCATAGGTGTTGTTGTAATTTTTTTTTTTTTTTTTTTTTTGGGGGGCAAAGTGCTACAAGATTGATGTAGGTATAAGATGTGGCTGTTCCACAAGCTCACCGAAGGAGTGGGGGAAGGCGGAATCCACCCACTTGTTTTTTTTAAAGCATCTCACAAACGGGCGGCGATATTGCAGTGCAATGTTGGGACTTAGTTTATAATTGATAAGCACAACCTATACAACACAAAATTCAAATCCGTTAGTACAGGAATTGCGGGGGTGCATAATCAACCGACCGGGCGGAGGCCGGCGAGCGTTCAAGGTCATCGGTACGGTGGAACGGGGATGTGGTGAGGCAGCCGACCACGACCTTCTTTGACCTTAAAGGCCTAGGGGTACGAAATTTGTACCGAAACCAGATCACTACATTCACAATCTACCCTCGAAATTGTGTGCTTATAGCTTCAGTAGTTTTCGAAATCTTAGGGGTTGGGTCGAATCGCCCTCCCCATCATATGCGTATTATGTGAGTGGCACCCAGACCCTCATGTGCTCAACGATGTGTGCATGTTAGATTTAGGCCACTTAACTGATAGGAAAAATATGCAATGCATCGAATGCTCAAGATTAGGACAAAATACGACCAGACGTCTAGATGACCAGCTCATCGCTTAAGGGTTATAAAATTGTCTGACTCAAATGAAAGCCCGAAAACGCAACAGTGGATACAATTTTCGAGACGTTCCATCATACATCCATGTTTCTGCCGTTACTCATACATCAACAAATAATCTACGATCACAGCCACACACTTGCGTGATGGCGAAATATTCGTATATAATTAATATTAATATCTGTGGGCACGGCTTTTAGGGCGCGGTTGATGCGCCCGTAAACCCAAATAACTAACTAACTAACTGTGGGCACAGCACACAGAGACACTCCCAGTTAGAGTGTCATGTCTCTGGTCATACCAGCATGCATTACACAGACAGATTCAGCGAAGAGGGATCCTAACGCAGCTTGATTCTGATTTTCAATATAAGATGTGAAGTTCTTAGATGCAACTTTGTAATCGATTTCAGGTCCTTTTGATCTGTTCTTTCTTGATGGTGAAGAACGACAATATTTAATCCTTATCAAGTGCAGTTGCCAGTCAAATCTACCGAACTAAGTACTGTAGGGGTGGCGGCTGTGCCGTCGGTGGGGTGTCGGGGGTGGTGGCGGGTGTGGGTGCGCGGTGTTGTGGGGGTGTGGGTGTGCGGGTTGTGAGTGGGGTGGGTGTGTGTGGGGTGAGTGGGGTGTGGGTGAAAGGTGTGGGTGAGTGGGGTGTGGGTGATAGTTGTTCCTTATAGTGCTGCTTGAAAGGTGTTCCTGATGATGCTTCTTTAACTCGGAGTGGTTGGTATGCGTGTGTGAAAAGGTCAGCGGTGTATTGTATTGTTTTTCGCCGCCAACTCCACGACACATTCCCCAAACCCCAGCCGACGCGATGTTGGTTTGAGTTGCCATCCCTAACACGAATTTATATATGTGCGAGGTCAAAGTTTTGGGAACACCATATAGGTAAGTGAGAGTCTTTAGCCAGATTATAATTAATACATTGCATTAGAGAATGGATGAGAATTAAATTTGTCATTGGTTTGAATGACATGTCCCGTGTTGGGACTTTTTGGACGCTAGTAATAGTATAATTTTGTGCAATGTACCGCACGAAATAGGTGCCTGTGTTGAGCCCCAAGCGGCTTCCGCTGATCCTTAACGCTACCTACTCACATTCATTCTCCTCATTCACTTCACATTTGCTCGCCCCATTCATACTCTCCTTATTAATTAATGAATTGCTTGGTCCCCAAATTTAGCTCCCGATTCCCCCCCCCCTCCTCAGCGGTACATAAACACATAGATCGACAGACCATTGCTCTAATTTTGATGGTACGTTGGCCGAACAAGTAAACCTTTCACTGCCAAGCATCGCTGGCCGCGCCATTATTGGCAGCGTTCCTCGCGTGGACAAAGCCTTAACTGCAACGAGGGGGCTCATCGTACTGGCTCCGAGGGCTGATGCAAGTGCTCTGGTGTCTTTGACCGACATACCTAGCCTTAAGTTCGATCGATGCCGCGTCGGGCCTTATTCGTCGTACACTTGCGACCAGGTCCGACGTATCCCACGGGCGGGCACGGATCCCTACCACGTTGGGTACGTACCTGGTCGTCATTATACCCTAGCCGGCCCTATGAGTTTTGGACTCGGGGCTTATGGCATGCCAAACCCGTCCATGTGTCCCTCGAACTGTCCGCACCAACCGTGCCCACGTGCAGAGTTCGGGGGGTGGACAAATTACCGGGCAGCGTTTTGCTTATACCCTATAGTCCGGCGCCAGACTTCCGGCGAACGCAATATGGTGGCCCCTTTATCGGCCCCTCCCACATGCATACCTTGTTCGCCCCCTCATCTGCACCCCTGGGTGGTAGAGGCCAGCGGGATTTTGCGGTCAAGAGATCCAGAGCAGGTGAACTAATGTCCCCGAAGGGTCCGTTCATCGCACCCTCTTGCAATTAGGCATTAGCCAAACGTACGTCATATATATAACCTCAATAATATTATAGACAATTTAACTGGGTCCAACAGTCACTACCACCACCCGGGAACGTTCAGTCCATAGGAGTGCGGCTCGCAGGTCGGCTGCCTCGCTTATAAATTTATCTCATCGTACAAATTAATATCAGGCACATATCCAAGCATCATTGTGCTGCACTCTGTATGATTTTATCCGGCCTTACTCTGCCGCTCCTGTCCATCACCGCCCAAATGCTATCACCGGTCTTTGCTGATGCCACCGGAGAATTTCTATGCTTAATCTAATATATATTTACCTTTACATACACGGCATCGCATCACGCACGCACACTGCTCATACACTTCTCGCCATCTCTGACATCTCCGTCCACTTCCTCCCCATCCTGAGCTTATCCTATTTGGTCCCCCCATGAGTCAGGTCACTCCCAGCAATGAATTTGGCGATAAGGCAGAAGCTGCGGAAGAGAATTTAGGCTGGTTCGGAAAGGTTTGGGAACAGGAAGACATGTCAGAAGTATAACACTCACATGCCCGATGGTGAGTGGCGAGTGGCCTCAGCGGAGCACTTCATCTCCTCCATCCGAGAACTCAGCCATCTGGCCAGCCCTGGACGCCCCTGAGGCATCGGTCCGGCGTCCACCGCCGCGCGTCTTCCATTCCCCTCTGCGCGTCTCTTTCTTTTCGTCTGTCTTTAATTTTCGATAGCCCCGCCTCATTTTTTTTTTGTGTACCCATTCCCAGGGAAGAGTAAGCTCGCCATTTTCACTGGTTTTGGCTTTTGACGCCTGGGGCCTTCATGGAGTTCTAGAAGGTTCTCCTGAGCGTGGTGACTGCTCGAGATCCGGGGCATCGACCTCACGGGCCGACGACCATTCTGCCGGAGGTGATCCAGCTGGTGTTTGGACCCCTGCCTGCCAGCTGAAGGTGCCAAGCCATTACTCGGGTTGTTGTTTGTGGAGCCGCCTTCTGATCTTGGCGCCGGCGCCTCTCGCGTTTGCTTTTACTTCTCGGGCAAATGTTTGTAAGGGAAGAGGAAGGTGGGAAAAATATGAAAGCTTCACGAGGAAAAATGTAAACCTCGTTACAGCACCAATCTAAGTCTTCACGCAAGTTAATTTCCTACCAGTATGGCATGAAAGAGACCGAGTTCAAAATATCTTCAAAATCCAGGCAAGCAAGATCAAGTGGGTTTCAGCATTTGTATCACTGCGTTCGCTCGGAGAGCTCGCTTACTCCGTCTGCATACATATAGACTACACTGGCTGTATACAGCCAATGTAAATTCGTAAGGTGAGCGCTGCTTGGAAACGCCTGTGGACGAATACGTGCTAAGTATGGCTATATCTGGCAATCTAAATAAAAGCAGCGACACCGTCGACGACATCGTCGACTAGTTAGGAACGACACCGTCGACGGTGACGACAGATAGCAAATGGCAAACGATCATTTGTCATCTGCCGCGGTGTTCCACCAACAGCTAGACTACAACACCAAGATGTGAAAATGCATGTATGGCCATATGACACCCCCGAAACCTATCACCTTACACTAATGTAGCCTCAACCCCGTTAGCAGTACCAGTGCCCTACTAGTAAGGGTGTGCATGAGGTTGAATAAGGCAGCCGTCGTGGACGATGTAAAATCGATCTCATCCATTTCTAAACTTAAGTAGCAGAACAAATGTTCTCGATATTGAATTGGGAATTTGAACACCAACGTCAAACAAAAACCTTGCAGATGTGCACTTGCTGTCAGCTTTGCGACAGACGCATACTTACTACGTGGACTAACAATGTTGCAGTCGTACTGAGGGTGTACAACTGCAGAACTATGTAGGAAAAGAAGACGGTACACATGGGCAGGAGAAAGAGCTATGTTGAGAACAAAACCTCTCCACATGCGAGCAAGCGTGGTTTCTGGGAACCCAAAGTCCGAACTAACAGCAGGTAATTTCAGTACAAGGCATCAAATGTGCACCACTCTCTGGTTGTCTCATTCGCTGGAAGAGTGGGCATCGGGTGATGAGTCATACACCATATTGTATCCCCGGGAAAATGACGAGTATGTACAAAAAATCTTCAAAACCCAGCGTTTTGACGTCCGCGGCGCAGCGGCCTTGTCAGCGCCAGGGACTCTTGCCAGGGGCGGATTCATGAATTGTCATGGGGGCACTTGTTTGAAGGGGCGCCATTTCTTCGGGAGGGCTCCGCTGCAAAAGTACTTTGAGTGAAAAGACGGACACACGGGTGGCACTGAAAGCATGTGCCGACATGGAATTTGGGGCCCCTTCGGCCGGGAAGTTCTCGGCAGAAGGATATGCATATGATCCCCGCTCCGAGAAATATTGACTACATCCGAATCGAACTATTCAGCCTAAGGCGCTCCTTGAAAGGAAGAAACTCCCGTTCAGTGTGTTTGAGTGAGCCCACCATTTTTAAGCTAAAAACGCTCCTTGAAAGGAAAAGACCCCCGTCCAGTATTTGAGTGAACCCACGATATTTTTCAGCCACATGCGAACCTTGGAAGGTAAAGGTGCCCCTCCTGGAAGGTCCCAGTGCACCCCACCCGTCAAATTGTGTGGCTAAAGGCACTGAAACAAAGTGACTCCAGTGACAAAGTTCCCGTCATGGAAATTTGTGAACCCGCTCCTGCTTGGTGGGGTATCTTTTCCTTTCGAGGGGAGCCTCTGACCGAAAAATTCGAGGAGAATCTATTCGAGCACACTGAAAAGGCATCGTTTTCTCTCGGAGAGGAGCTTCTGGTTAAACAATTATAGGGGATTCACTCGAGCCTTCCCGAATGAACGTCTTATTCCGGCCTGAGGGTTGGGCGCTGCATGATCATTGTAGTCGATGCGCCCTAAAGTCCTAATAACTAACTAACTAACCGGCCTGAGGGACGCCACCTTCCATAGGAAGGAGGAATGTGCTCCCAATTACTCCACTCCCTGTGTCTGCCTTTGACTCCTGCATCTGCAAGCCAGCAGTTGGCCGCGTTCAGGCTATCACAGTGTTCTCCGTTCTCCGGAGCAGGCAGACCTATAGCCGACGCAGACGAACTGTGTGTTTCGGATGGCTAGAATCCAAGACAGCAGCAAGTTCGACCTGCTGGTAGCAAGCCTTTCTGAGTCGATCGCCGCGCAGGTGCGGATATTATCAGGGCCAAGACGCCCAGCTTTGTGACCCTTATTGACGCCCTGAAGCGTAGGTCGGCACACTCGCGAGCGGCTCTCCTGGACAGACTTGTGCTCGACTCGAGTTGAATCGATAATCGACTCATGAATCAATCGTTTTGGATGAGTCGCGAGTCGACTCGATTTTCATCCCCAAAAGATATCTTGAGTCGTGAGTTGAATCACATCTTCAAAAAGGGGTCGAATCGTGAGTCAATCATTCAAATATCATGTGTGGGCAGTGCACACTGAATCATATGGCTCATGAGTCTGATACCACTGAGTCGAGTCGGAATCGATCCAACTTTCTGTCAGTCTGTTTGAGTCGCGAGTCGAATCAGATCTCAAGATCTATGAGTCGTATGTGAGTTGACTAAAAAAATTGAGTCGAGCACAAGTCTGCTCCTGGAATATTTCGGTCAGAGCAGGGCGGTCAGCAGCTCGGAGACCAGAAGCCATTCAAACTGCTCCCAAGGATCCACGGACAGCTGGGTACTGCAGAACATCCCCTATGTGTCCGTGGGCTGTTGAAGACTATTTCTTCAAGGGCTACCAGAGGCAGCTTGGGCAGCATTATTGCTGCCGTCAGAGGAAGCTTCTCTCGACCAACTGGCTACCGCAACTGAAATTCTTGGAAGCCTCGACTCCAAACCTGGCGTCAGCAATGGCAGCAGGACGTTCAGCAGCGTAGACGGTGTCAGTTGGCGCAGTGTCCCCGGACACCAGTACGTTGGCCACACTACATGGTGCAGTCGGGACGTTAACGGTTACGGTTAGTCGCCTGGAAACCGTCCTGAGTGACATGTCACCAAAGTGAACAGGCGGACGTGACTAATTCCAGGGCCATCGGCGGGGCCATCGGCGGAGCCATCAGTGGGACCGTCCCTAGGATCATCGGCGGACCATCGGCGGGGCCATTGAGGAAACCATCGATTGGGCCATCGATAGTACCAACGGCGAGACCATCGGCGCTCCCTCTCAGATCGCAGGCCGCAGTTTTATGCTTTTTGCTGCCTGCCAATTTCCGCTTCATACTGGAGGGAGCACAAATTCACTTTTGGAGGGGAAAAATTGAACATTCCCGGGGCACATGCTCCTCCAAAAGTATACAAAAGAATACGATCCAAAAGTATACAAAAGAACATCTCTGCCACATTTGACTCCGTATGTAAATATTGTACTGTATGTATTCATTGACTCACTCGCAAGCATGGGCGCTACATGACCAATGTAGTCGATGCGCCCTGAAGCCCTAATAACGAACTTAACTCGCAAGCTCACCATTTGTGTTCGATATTTAGAAATGCGGCAGTATGCGACCTGTAAGCGCCGGACGAAAAATTTCCCGTCCTGGAAAGTATTCTCTGAGCTGTAAACACTCCCCAAATCGCACTTCACTGTAAGCCCACACTTGGCTTGGCGTCGTTTACGACGCTGTTCATCCATTTGTGACGCCGTGACACGATTGACGCAGACGTCAACCAGATTAATTTGTAATTGCCTTATATGACATGCGTGGGTCGTGGCTGGATGGGAAATGGGAACTAAAGGTTAACATGTGTTTGGAGTAGGGGACTGCAGTCCTGGTGTGTGGTAATCACAATAAGTTGAGCCAGGTAAGGTTGCATACGAAGTGTTTTAGCCTCAGTTTGAGGTCAGTTTGGTATCCCTTGGGAGAAAACGATGTACCCCAGGTGTTGCATACGCATTATTGCATACCTTGGGACCATTGTTGATGCTATGAATGACGTGAAGATTATGACCATGCGATCAGATGTGGCTATTTAGATTCTTGGCCTATTCTCTTTATTTTGATGTTGGAAGTTAGTTGTATTTTAATGTACTCTTTCCTGGGTGTTCCTAGGTGTAGCCTAGGATAGCCTATCCCAATTCAAATTATGAAAGTTGGTATTGCTTGATCCATGAATGAGCATTTGTGTGTAATTTGCTATGGTTTTCCAGGTAATGCTTTGCTTTTCCAAAGTAGAGTCCTTAAATTGAAGGGTTCAACCCTAATGACATCAACAGCATGTCCAGAAGTCAGGCAGTACATTTGGAGTACCATAAGTTAGCTATGCTTTCTTCAGCTTCAGGTATTTAGCTTTGATATATTTGTGCTTCAGTTGTATTGACCATATGTGCATGTTTGCTCTAAATGCATAGGATACTTAATTTTCCACCTTTTTATTAATTCATACCTAGCTAGGTATATGACATGCAGTTGATGCACCCCTAAACTACAATACAATAACCTCATTCATATCTAAAATTTTGAATGTATTTGCATCTGAATCCCATCCAAATTAAACTCAGTTTGACTGTGCTGTTGTGATATAATCACTAAAATCACTGCAGTGCACTTCAGCACATGGATACTCTGTCACAGCCCTATTGTTGAAAAGTAGCATTATGATCTAAACTTGGTGACTAAGCTAAGTGGTATATTCCATCCAATTCCCAAAATAATTTAACACTGCTCTACCAGTCCAACCCTGTCTACTTCAGATGTTAAAATTTAGTCCAGTGTGATTCCAGAATTTACAAAGGTAGGCTGGTGAGTCCATTGAGTTAGACTAAGCATATGAAAACAGTGAACAAAATATATGTGTTGGAGTAATATTCACTGTGTCAGCAACACCATCTGGGCACTGCACTGATAAACTCAAATCTTCTAGAATATCAAATCAAATATCAGATCTCCTGAGCTGCACCATGGGCACCACCTCCTTGTCCACACACCCCTTCTGCCCTCTGGACATGTTTACTCAGACAATTTGGGTTTACCAACCAGGTTGCAAGTGGTGCAGGTGTCCAGTCCAGTCCAATCCAGTCTTCCTCAGCAATGATATCAGCTTGCACCAGTGGCAACTTGGGGTGTGATCTTTTGCTTCAAAGCCAGTTGGCCAAACACACTGAGACTAGTAACCACACCACAGTGGTTACTAGTCTCAGTAATTACTAGCAACAACCTTGACAGTTGACTTGCAGCCAGTAACGAAGTCCAACCAATTCATTAACTGCACAAGTCAACTGTCCCACACCCTTTTCTTGCACAAAAAAGTGCATGCATTTGTAACATCAGTTCAGCATTAAAATGTTGGTTTTTCATTAGGTGTGAGATGTTGAAACGAGTGTAGTAGGATGTAGAAATTTGGAATGGACACAAGCATTTCATAGCTTTCATAGCTTATCAGTAATACAATTCTGATTCAACAGCGTACTCATATGTGCACCTTTTTCCTTTGCTTGTATATGCATAATTTAGGGCTAGCTATTTTAGCAATAACTATGCAAAACACCTATCCTGGCGACTGATGTTGTATAACAGGCCACATCACAGGAAATACTGATACCTAGGAATGTGCTGAGATATGCTCACACATCACAATCTGCAATGGTGAGTATCAGCTGGATACCTATGAATGAGACACTTAGAGATTAGATATAAAGAGTTCCTAATGGCTCATCATGAAACACAATGTCAATTCTCCATTGTGTGGAATGTCAATTGAGAGTTCAGAAAGTGGTATATTTTACCATATTTAACGAATAATTTATCACTGCATAATTCATCAGTTATCTGAAATTTCAGAGAATTATCACAGGCAGTGTTTTTACCACAGATGTTAATTGACAGGGGTTCAGGTAGCAATCTATCCCCCCAAAGTTTCAGGTGGTGAGTGACTGTCTCAAGTTGGAGAAGTTGGAGATAAGCTGACTATAGTCAAGGAGGGACTGTCTTAAGCATGAACATCTTTTTGTATACCTTTGGTGGTCTCAAGCCCCACCAATGTTATTTTGATGTCTACTGAAGATATATATATATATATATATATATATATATATATATATATATATATATATATATATATATATATATATATATATATATATATATGTGTGTGTGTCCAACAAATGCTTCCTATGTCATAGATATAAATTATTCTTGAAATAGGGTGGCATATACCACTTTTTGAGCACTGAACAGGCATTCATTCCAAGGAAGTATCAATATTGTACATCTTGATGCAGTGATAAATTATTCGTGAAATTGGTTGGAATATACCACTTTCTGAACATTCAATCAACATCCTTCTACAATAGATATCAACATTCTGCCCCTTGGAACCTACACCATCAGCTTGAAGTACCTACACCATCAGCTTGAATTTGATTCTGAGGCATCAAAAGCATGTTGAATGATACTAATTCCATGGCAAAATTTGGTATCCTACTGTGCTCATTTCAATATCTCACACCTAACAAAAACCGTCATTTAACCCTATCTTAATGTGTGCTTGTGAAGTCTCCATGACTCATTTATAAGGGTATTTCATGTATAGGTATCATGCTTAAGCTCACCATTAGAGATTATGATAAACAAGCAGCTCATACCACAATTCCAGGTAAAGATATTGTATGCAATGTGGTCTGCTGAACAATGCCACCCACTGATACCATGGCATTGCATAATTATAATTAGCATAGGTATTCATATGTTAGGTGTCCCACAAATGAAATGGAGCACATGCACTTATGAGTGTACTATTTCTTCAACATTCAGTTGAACTAAAACTGTGTTAGTTGGCATGCTTACAAAGTAAATTTCAACATCCCACTGTACTAGTTTCAACATCTCATGCAACAACAAAAAAGCAATTATTTTAGCACTGCTAAGTCATCACTTACTTTTTCAGATGGAATAGTTTACATGTAGATGTTGTATGGTTTTAGCATTTTGCTCTTTGTAATTTTGCCATTTTAACTACCCCACATTACCTATACATGCACCTGAATGGATACAAATATAGCTACGTAAATGGATTTCACTTAAATATTGCATGTGCAGCCTTTAGTTGTATGCTATAAGCATTTGACTTGTTCAGCCATGATATATTCTAATTCATTTGGAGGTGCAGAAATAATAAATATAAGATAATCTTCTTCAATTGGGACCACCAATCGATTTATTGATGTATTTTATGTCAAAATCAGCCATGTGCACCAGAATTAAACCAGTGATCTGCCTGCCATTTGTACACAACATGGTGTGGGTGATGGTGGGATTTCGGAAGTCATGTTTGGCATATTGGGGGTGGGTGCTTAGTTAGCATCTGTAGATAAAATCATTATGGAACATATTACCATTATGGATCATAATACCATCATGAACCATCATACCATTATGGACCATAATACCTCTACATGTCATAATACCACAATGGAGCATACTTTGATTACAGATCATTATTCCATTCTGATAAAGTGATAATGCACATAGCATTCAAAACATCCAAATTGTAATCATGAATAAAAATTGTCTGATTTTTTTTACCTCCAATTATGAAAATATGCATGAAGGTCGAAATCGACGTTTTTAGTCTCCCCATCACCTGACTACCCTTGAAGGCAGGGGTCCTGACTGAAACCAGGGGTCCAGTGGGTCCTGACAATTGATTTCATAAGAGGGCACTCACGGTATAAAGTAGAGGAGGGGATGTTTTACATCAGGAGAGTGGCTATCAGAATTCGGACAAGAGCCGTCAAAAGTCGAAAAGGGGTCATAAAGAGTAGTGCTGAGAAGTGCAAAATTAAGTGATTAATGTTGATTAATGTTTTGTTTAATGATTAATGTTCTGATTAATGTTGGCGTTTGATGCAAGAATGTTTCGTTGCGTCGTTGTTGATTCATATGTTTCGCATTCAATAGCTGCCGCGGTCTGCTCCTTATGCGGTGTGTGTGTGTGCTCAACAAAACATCTTATCCATGTTTACATCCTTTAAGTATGTAAAATAATTGACCATGTGGCCTGGAAATTCACAGTTGATGGAATTGTACTATTTCATCCTTGTCTTAGGTTTTTACCATTTTATTACATGTGTGGGCAGTCATTATACACACGACTGCTAAAAAATGTAAAATGCATGTGACTGAAGTGAAGGCACTCCGATTTTTTAATCCTTAAGTGGCGATCCTTTATTTTCTTCCAATCTGCACTATTCCCAAGTAACTTCTTTCTTCATCCACACAGTTAATGGTGAAGTAATTTTAGGACACTGCATCCTTAGTGCATGTTTTCCAGGGTCCCATGTACATGCATTGTATAATATATGTTTGAGCATTTGAAGCATCCCAATTATTTTCATAAAACGATAACCCTACGTAGTAGACGAAATCCGACGAAATATTCGGTCTCCAGGCCGCAATAGAATAACGGCCTAGCGGTCATCTAGCCCGGAATTTACCAACAACCAACCAAAAATTCAGTTTGATAACGACCCATAGAACATTGAAAATCAGGAAAACTGACGTGGAAATTCATGGCAACGCATCTCGCGGGCGGGGGATTGCAGAGCACCTCTGTGTAAGACAATGCGGAGAAACAGCACCGTGCAATCTTGAAAAGTACTGGGCAGGACAACCTAAGAATAGAATGTATGCATCCATACCATGGTTTATGCATTGAATCCGTTCATTATGCGGACGTCACTGTATTCGTCCTTCGCAATGATCGGCTGATGCTCCCGGTTCGGCATCCTGAACCTCGAGCCTCCGTCCTACGTGCTCCTCAGCTCTACATCCTGAATGTCGAGTCCCGGTCCTTCGTCCCTGCGCCTTTTACCCTTTTGGCCCTTCCATCCAGTGTTTTCAATTCAGTTTCCCCACACATTGTTGGCGCATCTTATGATCATATATCGCAATGGGCACACTAGCGTGGCATGTTGTGTGTTCTGTGAATGTATTGGCATATTGGCAATGATCTTACAGCTGATGATACGTCACAACTGTAGCAAGGTACAGCCAGCCATTCGAGTCGAGTCTTTTATTTGATCCAGCCGCGCTTTTGAAACAACCCCATGCAATAGCTGTACATCAGGCCAGTCCTATCGTCGTATCTGAGCACCGCCAATGTTTTGGAATGGTATAATGCCACATCACCAGCTGTGTTCAGTTCACTTGTCTCACAGGTCACATGGTCACACGGATGCCTCGACTGCACATTGTATGGAAATACGATGCACGTCCCAACACGACCTTGTGCCAGACGTGCTCTGGTGCAGTACTTGTTTTGGCGTATTCCCAAGTCCCTCTAGTTGTTGTAGTATGCTCCCCTTCATTTTTCGTTCACTGTACAAACTGGAGTCCGTAGCTGATTAAGTCAGCAGCAATGCGCTTTTCCTTCCTTTCTCCTTACCTTCCACTAGTGCAGCAGCAGCGTCTCGTCTTGTCGTTGGTCTTAGTGGGCGGCATGCGCTTCGGTATGCCGGTACTTGTGATCTCGTGTGCTGGCCAGATCAGGTCAGGTCGCCCCTGGACCGTCCAGGACAGAGGGCCGACGTCGATTGGTACCGGCCTGGCTTGTCGCGGGCTGTAGCGACCCGCAGGTCAGGTCGGTCGGTACGGCCCGGGGCGGTCGGGAGCCGTCGAGCCGAGGATGATTGAAGTGGTAGTCAGTCTATCGTGGCTGCGGCGACGTCCATGTCGCCGCCACCTCTGTCAGCGTGTGTCTTTGAGCCGTGGCTCGTCTGCTGCGGCTGTTGTGGACCAGCACCGGCTATGAGGCCATCAATGGTCGTCGTTGTCGTTCTATGCCAAAACATCCGTTTCTAACTCGACTACGCATTGAGTTCAGGTGGCTCGTAAACTGCGTTTGAATGCATGCATTTTAATAGTCTGAACTTCAAGTCTTCCTGATATGCTATTCCCTTCAGTTTGCTTATCGTTTTAACCAGTCAGAAAGTGACACCGACTGTGGGAGAGCAGCAATACTAGCTTCAAATGGATATATTAAACAATGAGCAAGAATAGAGGAGACAATGGGAGAGTAATTGGGGCTATGAAATTCTGTTAGCAAGTGCGTGCCATGGAGAATCAAAGGACAGAACATTTCCTTAAACTTTACTGATGGGAATTGATGGTGGACCCATCATATAATGCAAAGATCCCGCAGTATTCAAAGTACGAGCATTCTTAATGGTTTTCAAAAATGGCAATATACATTTCCTTCCCACTGATTGCTCTTGTGATGGTAAGTTTATTATTACCGTTATTGCTTCCGCTGGCTTCGCAACATGTTCGCTTACCGCCACTGGCCACTGCGGCTCAATTAAACCTTTTTGGGTACATAGTGACAGTGGCATAGAAATTCGGGAAGCGTTAAGCAACAAACTGCTGGAAATTCAGCCATGGCTTGGACGGTAAAGCTCATGTTGGCGCATGATTCGTTATACATGTCGGCACCTTTTAGCGGTGCGCCGCGCTCTTCCTTATTGCCCCTCATCTTCCTTGCTGTCCCTTACACTCAGACGAGCGCGGAACGTATCTCGGGGGACGAGTAATCTAGGGAGTAAGTTGCTCGTCTTACAATCGAAAGGCTGTGGGTTCGAGTCTCACCTGTCGTTACTCTTCGCCCGCGACCAATCGGCGTGAGGGATTAGAGACACTACAGGACTCAACGGTCGATGTGTCGTAAAACCAATAACCAACCAAGCAACCAGGAATGTATTTCGGACGTTTGTTAGGAACGTTTATCGAGTTTGTCAAACATAAGCTTTTGTGACGGTTTACGCTCCACAGTATGTACTTTTGTGCATACTTTCCTTACAATGAAGGTCGTTTTACAAGGCTATTTTAAAAGTGCATTCTGCGTATAGTCATAACGCCTTACATACAACAAACTCCAAACGATCTAAGCGTAATTTATGTGCCAGTTTAAACAGTTTGGTACCTTGACATGTCTGGCGTTGTGACTACACGCAGAATGCACTTTTATGCAGAATGCACTTTTATCCAGCATACTGGAAAACATTTAAGCGTGACACTGGACATTGGAACCTCGTTACCTAGCATAATTATAGGCTCTATCCATTGGCATCTGATGCGCCATAAAACCAAACAAAGCTTCCACAGATGAAAATGTTCCAGACGAGGAAAATGCAGCCTGTTTGTTTTCCGTTGTATGTTACGCGTGTGCCGGCAGTGTGATGTGCGGTGTGTGAGCGTGACCGGCATCGGCTGACGACAGGAGCGATGGAGGTGCCGCCCGGCCCGGTGCGACGCCGCCACGCACGCTGGGCCACCGAGAGCATGCGGCAGGCGCTGCGAGACGTGCACACAGGCCGCCGGAACATGACGGCCGCCGCCAGATTTACCACGGCATCCCCGACAGACTCTCGTCGACTACTACAAGGAATCGTGCGAGACCGGCAGGCACGCAACCATCCTGAAACGGCGCGGTGGCGCCAGGAGCCAGCCGACGGCGGCGGTGGCAACAGCGTGTCGCCGGCCGTCGCCGCCGGGCCTCCACTCCGCGCACAGTTCCAGCGCACGCTGGAGCGGACGATGGCGCACCTGAAGCTGACGGCGGCCGGCCTGTTCACGGTCAGCGACGTGGGCCTGCGCGCGTGCGGCCTGAGCCGGCGCCGGTGTCTGCGTCGGCCGACCACGCCGGCGACACGGCGCCGACCGGAATCTGCCGACCAGCTGCACGTGCTGGCGTGCGCCGCAGCTAGCGGCCGCTGCC